>JAJMJF010000020.1:0-206782 GCA_030563415.1 Casaregolazyma lundiana | reverse complement strand
GTCCGGAGCGTTTTCTACATCGCATTTTTTTATTAATGAGCATCGGGACATCTTTGCCAGAGTATTATGTGCCTACTGCTCAATGAGTGATGAAAAGCTGGGTCGAGATACTTACATTGTGCGGCAGCAAATGGAGCGGAAGGATGAGACTGGCAGTAAATCTCGCAAGTTTTTGAAAGCCAAAGTAAACGGAGAAGAAAAGGTTTTTCAGCTACACCCGTTGTTAGTACGAAGAAACGCAATTTGTGGCCGTTGTACGTGCTGTTATCTGACAAAACATAAAGGTAGACTATGCATTGCTAAATTCGCATGGACGCGGCTGCTACCCGATGGCGAGTATGAGGAGCCTGAAATTTTAGAAAAGGCTGATGAGAAGAACATCAGAGGAAGGCCGGAGTTAATTGTCGATGGTGTTTTTGATAAACTCAGTAAGTGGCGGTCTGACTTCGCATTTACCCGAAAACGATATGCAAAGGGTCAAGCAAATGACGGCAATGTGTGGGACTTGTCAAAGAAGCAGGAGGCGTCAGACGCTTCGGATACGAGTCAAGATGGGCCTGAGTCAGGCTTTAGCGGGAGTGTACCTACACATAATAATGAGCAGACTGAAATGACGTCACTGATAGGTGACAAGCGATATGTTGACCGGATTCTACGCTTTCAAATCATGCTACCTGTTGGCCGTCCACTGTCTCAAGTAGAGTCGAGCATACAGTTGCTTAAGGTGTTGCGTGATGCTATTAAGGTTCACGGTTCTTTTTATCATCAGATAAACGTTCTACACCGTGACATCTCAAGAGGCAACATAATCATTACGGAACCTGATGATGCTGATGGCTTGCACGGTACTTTGATTGATTTTGAGAACGGCTCTTTCGTTAACCGTGGGCCGGATAGTGAGAGAAATCTCAAAAGGATGACTGGAACGCTGAGATTCATCGCTCTTGGGTTGCTTAGAAATATGAAGATACCACAAGCTGACCGCGAATATGTTTTGCATACGTATCGTCATGATCTTGAATCATTTTTTTACGTCTTCCTGTCTGTTTGCATTGAGTGTTGCAGGCCTGAACCTATTGAAAGCTTCCTAAGCGCACCTCTGCGGAGGTGGCATAATGGTACCCATGCCCAAATGTATGAAGCAAAATTCTCTCAAATGTCTCCGCAAAACTTCTCCGAACTTCTCAATGGCTTCTCCCCAGAGTTTAGTAAATTGAAAGAGTTTGCAAGGGCCTGGCGGGATTTACTTTTTTCTAGAGAGGGAGTATTTTCCATAGAAACTCCACCTGATTCGGAAGCTTTTTACGGTGAACTTGACCATCTTTTTGAGGAAGCAATAGCTAAATTGGAGCAAGATGCGAGACAAATAGTCTGAAATATACGGCATATCACGGATGTCCGACTCTCTGAGGATGGAAAGAAGGTTACCGAAAATAGTTATAAAATTAATGCAGCGATCATTGAATGAAACGAGAGGCGACATCGTCTAAACACAGACTGAGCTTGGGCGTATACGGTGGCATACCGTTGTTACGGCTCTAAAATGGCTGGCCTCAACTGGCTAGGCATTCACGCAGAGTATTCAGCTGCTGCCCCAGTTTGTTAATGGACTCTTGACTAGGGCACTATAATGTGGGCTTTTGACCGTTAGGGCACTAGCAGTTGACGCAGAATGGGATGCACTGGTACTGATAGCCCAAGTGTATAATGCTGTTCGAGCGAACTATAAGTGAAGAGCGGAACGGTGCGGTGACAGAGAAGCGTATCTTCCGTGCATCGTCATCTCACCTGCTGGGCATATCCCCCCTCTCCCTGTTCCAAAGTATTCGGAGGCACGCGCCAGCCAGCTTATCATGCCTATATACGATATTTCACTTTACAATATTCTCACTACAGATCCAAAAAGCTTGGAACTCAAACGCAAATGCAAGAGTAACAATTTTATTGCACTCTGACCATTATTTAATGTTACTCACCATCCTTTATTTTATATCTTTTGCTAACTCATTCTTCTTTCTATTACACTTGTCGACAATCAAAATTACATTCTCTGGCGCATTCAAGCCCAGTTGTTCGTAGCGTGGATGGAAAAAGCCCGAAACACTGTTAGTTCACTTGCAAATCTACAAATATCCATCAACTTTGTTCCAAATCACATTAGAAATCACCAAACGTCCGAATCCATATTTGAAACTGACAAGTCCGCTTACATAAATTCGGCCACACGTATCTTATCTTAGCTAGCATCTTTTATTTAGCATCTTCCCATTCACGGGCCTACATTATGGTATGTAACTGAACGCTGCTGTATCTAAGCGCCGCTAACAGTTAGATCATTCGATTCCGAACCAGAGATGGTCTGTTCAGAATCCACGTCGATGCTAGTGATAAGCTTGAAAAAGCCATCCATGAGGTATGTATTGTGATTTATGGCTTTCCGCTTAAACTAACTTGAACTTAGCTAGCCAAACAGCTTTCCAAGCAACTCGTAGATGTAAGCATATCAACTCGACCCACTGAAAGCGGCGAATCGGCCGAGCAAATCATGGGCAAAACCATCGAGCAATTGGGCTTGAAACATGGCGATCTGCTCTTTGTTAAATATGAATACCTGGGCCATAAGGATGAACCTCAACATGATCCAGCCTCTGCAGCCCGGCTTCCTGCGTCTCATGCCACTGCACAGGAACTGTTCAAATCTGTCAAGCAGTCGCCGCTGGATGACGAGCTCGACGCTGATCCCGGCAAGATTGTGAGGCCCAGAGACGCTAAGATGTGCCGTCACGGCGACAAAGGCATGTGTGAATTCTGCATGCCGCTCGAGTCGTACGATACCGGATACCAGGAGCAGAACAGTATCAAGCATTTGTCGTTTCATGCGTATCTGAAGAAGCTCAATGCCGATGCGAACAAAACGGGCTCTTCCTCGTCGTATATGAGTCCTGTAGCCGAGCCATACTATGGAGTCGTTAAAAAGTGCCCTTCTGGTCATCCACCCTGGCCCGCTGGCATATGCTCGAAGTGCCAACCTTCTACTATCACACTGCAACAGCAGAGTTTCCGAATGGTTGATCATGTGGAGTTTGCTGATAGCAATATTGTAAATAACTTCATTGAAGCTTGGAGAAGAACTGGCACTCAACGAATCGGCTATTTATATGGAACCTATCAAAGATACGACGCCGTACCTTTGGGAATCAAGGCCGTCGTGGAAGTGATATACGAGCCTCCTCAAAGCGACGAACTGGACGGTGTAACGTTGACTCTACCGTGGGATCAAGAGGAAGCTTCCAAGGTCGAGAAAACTGCACGCCTGGCCGGCTTGGAACGTGTGGGTGTAATATTCACTGACCTAATTGATAGTGGAATGGGAGACGGTACTGTCGTTTGCAAGCGCCATGTCGACAGCTACTTTTTGTCGTCGCAGGAGATAGTGTTTGCTGCAACTCTTCAAAACCAGTTTCCGAATCCATGCCGCTGGAGCTCCTCCAACGGCCAGTTTTCGTCCAAACATGTCACCTGTATTGTTTCTGGAAATATGGACGGCCAAATAGATATTAGCTGTTATCAGGCATCTACATCTGCCGAAGCGATGGCATCCGCCGATCTCATTGAGCCTTCAGCCAATCCTTCAGTCATGAGAGTTAAACAGGCTTCGCAGACAAGATATGTCCCGGATATTTTCTACAAGCGAATTAATGAGTATCGGTTGGCGGTTCAAGAAAACGCCCGGCCAGCGTTCCCGGTGGAGTATTTATTGGTTACGCTAACGCATGGATTCCCAGACAAACCGAATCCAAGATTTTCGCATGCCGGATCTATATTTCCCATTGAAAACCGTGCGCATATGGGACTTGGGCAGGATTTTGCTGTACTGCAGCAGGCAATTAGTGCAATGGCTGTAAGTGATTTTCATTTATGTGCATACATTATTGGATTGGGGATTCTTAATGTCGAAGAAGCCCAACAACTGATCAAAGCTGCCGAAAGCAAAGCAGTGGAGCAATTCTACGGCCTGAATGAGATGCCAGGATGGCAGACGTTGCTGGCGATCCTGGCGAGTGGAGGAAGATGAGATGCCGTAGTTGCCATGGTTACCGTAACTACACATTAATTATCCAAGTAAATAGACCGATAGATTCAAAATAGGCCAATTGTCTTCCATTTCATATTCACTATCGTTGGCTGCTGATTTGTCCTTTTTTTTCTTCCATGTGTTCTGGAAAGTTCTGGTTGGGCACGTGACCGTGAAAAAAAAAATAAACCCATATACAAAGCGGTTTTTCACTTTTTCACTTTTTCATCTTCAAACCAACAATGAGCACCCCTTTTGGTATTGATTTCGGCAATGCAACTTCGGTGATCGGAGTTGCTCGTAATAGAGGAATAGATGTTGTAGTCAACGAGGTCTCCAACCGGGCAACGCCATCCCTGGTGGGATTTGGCGCGAAGAACCGGTTCATTGGAGAGGGCGCTAAGAGCAATGAAATCTCAAACTTGAAGAACACCGTCGGCTCCCTGAAGCGTATTTTGGGCAGGAGTTTCGACGACCCTGCACTGGACGAGGAAAAGGCATACATCACTAGCGAATTGGCCAATGTCGGTGGAAACGCCGGGGTTTCTGTGCTGTTTCAAGGCGAGAGGAAAACCTTCAGCAGCGTCCAGCTGGCTGCCATGTACTTCAATAAGCTTAAGAATACCACTGAGCATGAACTCAAGGCTAAGGTGACCGATGCTGTCATTGCTGTTCCTATATGGTACACTGATGTCCAGCGACGTGCAGTTGCTGATGCCAGTGTAGTTGCTGGCCTGAATCCGGTGAGAATCATCAACGACGGCACTGCTGCCGCTGTTGGATACGGTGTTTTCAAGACTGATTTGCCTGAGGAGGGTGATCGAAAAGTGGCCATCTTGGATTTTGGTCACTCTTCCTCTTCTATCACTATATGCTCGTTCAAAAAGGGCGAGTTGAGGGTTCTAGGGTCGGCCTATGACAAGACTTTTGGCGGCAGAGTGCTAGATCTGGCTATTGCAAAGCAGCTGGCCGAGCTGTTCAAGGAGAAGTATAAGATTGACGTACTCAGCCATCCCAAGGCATTCTCTCGAATCTTGACTCAGTCGGAGAAGGTTAAGAAGATTTTGTCGGCAAACACTTCAGCTCCTTTCAATGTTGAAAGTGTCATGAACGATGTGGATGTATCTGCTATGGTTAAGCGAGAAGATCTGGAAACCGCTCTCGCTCCATTTTTGGACAATTTGCACGTCTTCATTGAAAAGGCTTTGAAAATGGCCGGAATTAAGGCAGGCGATCTCGATGCCGTCGAGCTGATTGGTGGCAACTCTCGTGTTCCTTCAATTAAAGAGAAGGTGAGCGAAATTCTTCAAAAGCCATTGTCTTTCACTTTGAACCAGGATGAGGCTGTTGCCAGAGGCTGTGCTTTTGTGTGTGCTATTCACTCACCGACTGTTCGAGTGCGTCCATTCAAATTCGAAGATGTCAACCCACATAGTGTCACGTTTTACTGGGAACCAGTGGATGGAGAAGACTTGAGCGAATTAGAGGTTTTCCCCGCTGGAGGATATTTCCCTAGTTCTAAGGTTATTACTTTGTTCCGAAAGGAAGACTTTGAAATAGAGGCTCGATATACACATCCTGAGACCCTTGAAAAAGGTACAAGAGCCTGGATTGGTAAATGGGCTGTTAAAGGTGTTCGACCCACTGATGATGGTGAAGCCGTTGCTGTTAAGATCAAACTCAGAAATGACCCCTCGGGCTTTTATGTGGTCGATAGTGCTTATTCATCTGAAGAAAAGCTGGTCGAAGAGCCTATTGAGGAGGAGCAAGGTGCTGAGAAGAAGGAAGCAGCAGAAGGAGAAGAGCAGGAAAAGAAGACACGTCAAGTAAAGAAATGGGTTAAAAAGGACGTTCTAACTATTGTCCATGCCCATTTAGGATTAGATGAGAAGGCTCGAGAAGAGGCCCTGGAGAAGGAAGTTCAAATGGCATCGGAAGACAAGCTTGTCAAGGATACAGAGGATAAGAAGAATGCTCTGGAAGAGTACATTTATGACATCCGAGGCAAGATTGACGATCAATATGCAGAGTTTGCTTCTGAGGAGGAAAAGGTCAAAGTCCGTGAGAGAGCGGACGCGGCTGAGGACTGGTTATATGGTGATGGAGAAGATGCCACCAAAGCACAGTACATTGCCAAGTATGAGGAATTGGCATCTCTTGGAAATGTTATTCGAGGCCGATATCTGAGCAAGATTGAGGAAGAGAAGCAGGCCAAGCAGGCAGCGGCGGAGGCCGAGAAGCAGCGAATCATGGCAGAGAAATTGCAAGCACAGCGGGCCGAGGAAGAGGCCAAGAAGGCGGCAGAAGGCAAGGCCAAGCCAGAGGAGAAGGCAGCAGAAGGAGAAGATGTTGCGATGGATGATGCGTAAACAGTAATAGCTACATGGAATAGAGAAGATTGATTCATATTGGTTAATGTGCAGAAATGCTAGTATACATCTGTAGCATATTGATCGCGTATTTCTGGAGAATTGCCCAGCTGATGGTAAATTGATTTTGAATGCTATATGTGCATTGTGATAGTTGTCTAGATTGGTTGATATACATTTATCTGGATTGGTTGATATAGTTACAGATATAGTAGAACCTTGTTACAGTTTCTGTAGTATAATCGTTTTTCTAATTTTTACAAGCAATATTCATCATTGTAGCGAGCATACTGTTGTTGTTATGGTAAAGATATCTTAATTGTGATGCATCTAACCGTATTCCGGTAGAATTGAATCTTATATAGATAGATGACCACTACTGATAAACTGACAACAATCGAACGCTGCAACGTAAATAACACTTACTACTATTGTCAGCTTGTATGAATTTCATCTAATTACATTACATCTGTAATTCTCGTATATTATTTAAAAATATATACAATAATATATAATAACATGTAATCCACCTTTACGTTATCGCTCCCCGATAAACCCAACCTCAACAAAGTTATGAGCTTTTTCTTTCCACTACATTTCACCAACTTCACCAACCGCAATGACTCAACAGAAATACCCGGCCAAGAGCCACGCTTATAGGACAGTGGAAACACTGAAGCGACTGTGCAAGGAAAAACAGGCTGCCGGAGTCGCTGTGAACAGCGCTGTTTACAAGAATAGCCTTATCGTTCTATCCGCAGCTACTGTAGAAATGCGCCCCTATAGTGATATTGCTGTGCCGTTTCGGCAAAGCCGATACTTTTATTATCTCACGGGCGCCGAGCACGTCTCTGGCGGCCATGTCGTCTACGAGACGGCCACTAGGAAGCTTACTTTGTATCTACCTCCAATTGATGAGGACGACGTCATGTGGAGCGGCATGCCGTTATTGCCCAAAGAAGCGCTGGAACAGTTCGATGTTGACGAAGTCAAGTACGAGGCTGACTTGGAGTCTATTTTGAGCAGCTACAAGGCCAAGGGCGACGACGCTGCCGTTCTGGCAATTGAGCCCAGTGCCAAATTTGGCCATTTGACCGATGCTAGTGGGCTGCTGCTGGAAGCGCTCGACGAGACGAGAATGATCAAGGACGAGTTTGAATTGTCGTTGTTGAGAAAGGCCAATGAGATAACGGAGAATTGTCATGTTGCCGTCATGTCTGCCTTGCCTATTGAAACCAATGAGGGCCATGTCCATGCCGAGTTTGTTTATCATAGCATGCGACAAGGCGTCAAAGAGACTGCCTACGACCCCATCTGCTGCTCAGGAACAAACTGTGGCACTCTGCACTATGTAAAAAATGACGAAGATATGGACGACCGTCTGCTAGTGCTGATGGATGCCGGCGCCCAGTGGAAGGAGTATGCTGCAGATGTCACTCGAACCTTCCCCATCAATGGCCACTGGAGCCCTGAATCACGAACAATCTATGACGCCGTTCAAGACATGCAGAATCAGGCAATGAATGCAATCAAGCCCGGTGTTTTCTGGGACGATGTACACTACCTAACCCACAAGATCCTGGCCGAGCATCTGCTTAAAGCAGGAATTCTCAAGAACGGTTCGGTTCAGGAAATTCTGGATTCCCGTGTTACTGTTGCATTTTACCCTCACGGCCTAGGGCATATGCTTGGCCTGGAAGTCCACGACGTCGCTGGAAGGCCCAACTATGAAGACTCTGATCCTATGTTCAGGTATCTCCGAATCCGAAGAAAACTCCAGGAAAACATGGTAGTTACTGTGGAACCGGGATGCTATTTCAATACATTTCTACTTGATCCCGTGCTGAAAAACGAGCACCAGGCGAAATACATCGACCAGGAGGTACTAAAAAGCTACATGCCAGTTGGCGGCGTTCGAATAGAAGATGATGTCCTAGTGACTGCTGATGGCTATGAGAACCTCACTACTGTTACAAGTGATCCAGAGGAGATTTCCAAGATAGTCTTGAGGGGTATAGCTAAGGGAAGAAAAGGTTATCACGTGATCGTGTAGATGAAGATAAAAAATGACATTATTGCTCGGAAGGTCCATGATAAAGACATAGATATATTGTAGATGTTTCGGCGCTCCTTGTTTGCGGAGGTTGATTATTGTCGGAGACTCTTACTCATCGATGCTGTTGAGAGCCTGCTCGACAGATGCAAAAAACGCCTGGCGTCGTTCCTGATTTACCACCAGCTGGTTAATTCCACTGCGTTCGAACCGCATTTTGATTGTAGCATCAGATGGCATGCGAGCAAAGAGGACGGTGATTTTTCTCTTGACATAATCTTCAACTAGCTCAAACAAGACTCGTGAGGCCGTAGCGTCACATTCTGTCATTCCTTTGAGATCTATGATCAGATTATGGAGATGGTTTTCGTCAATGATCCGAGGATGCGCCGGATGAACTCTCATGGACCCATATCTCTCTAGTCGTTTAAGCCGATTTCGCAAAGATCCTGCATTGGCAAATGTTAATGGCTCGGTCACCTTTACAATCAAGCATCCATCGACTGGAGATGCATCGGGGTGCTTGTCGGCATTCCTAAATGTATTTGTACCAGGGATTCGGCCCAAGATCTGGATTCTCGGTAGCGTTGCATGTTTAATGACTCTCATTAACGAAAATCCCACGCCCGCGGCGATTCCAGTCTGTACTGACCATATAATTGTTGCTAGGACTGTTAATCCAATCGTTAAAAGTTCACTGTAGCCCTTTACTTTATAGTAGAAACGGATATCATTCGTCATTCCTCGTAAAAGGCCAAACCCAATCAACGAGATTACCGAAGATAAGACGCATTTGGGTAAATAATAAAAAAGATGCATAAGAAAATTGATTGACAGAAATACCACAATGGCCAACGCGATACCGCTCAAAGGTGTTTTTGCACCAGAGCCATCATTAACTAGACTCCTGCCATAGCCGCCGAAAGACGGTAGTGCACAGACCAAGCTGGCTACGATATTGGCAATTCCTAGAGCAATGAGCTCACGATTGGCCGACACTGACAAATCGTATCGTGACTCAAACGCCTTGGCGGCCATTGTGGATTCAAAGAAGCCCAATATAGCAGCAAAAAAAGCTGCTGAGAAATTCGTCTTGAAGTCCTTGAGTTTCTTCAAAGATATCGGAAACTCCACAGTTAGTTTTCCAGGTTTGATTTTACCAACAACCTCGAGCCCTTTAGAATCAAAGTTGCCAAAATAAGCCACTATGGTAGAAATGACTACAACGATGAAGATTTCCGGTACAAGCTGCAATAATTTGGCTCGGCGATGCAATAGCTCTTTAGAAATGCGTAGTAGAGCCCCTAGAGCAAAGGAGAAGAATGAAAATAGTGCAGTGACAGTATGAGCAGAACCCCAATAATCCCATACAAATGCAATCTTGCCGAATGTCGACGGATGAGTGCCCGTAATGTCATGCATGAGATCCATAAGACCAAGCTGAGCAGGAAGTTGATCGATGATCATAACGAGACCCACAGCAAAGATGAATCCTCTCAAAAGAGCATGCGAAAGTACAGAATCCAGGAACCCGAAACGGAACACGCCTGCTCCGAATAGAACACTACCGGCCGTTGCCGATATCAGTCCCGAGACTTCGGAAGCGGTCAAATCTAAGTTTCTATGGTGATCATGTCCACCATCAGGATGGATATACGCGATCACAGCCTGGCCAACGACCAGCGAGATTGGTGCCTCAGGCCCGACAACCATCTGTGGAACTGAGCCCAAAAGAGCATAAATAATAGGAGGAATGACCAAGCCGTAGAGGCCACATATCGTGGGCACCATGGCCAAACTCGCGGCATATCCCATAACCACAGGGATCTGGAAGCTAGCGACAGTGATTCCGGCAAATATATCGCCCAGCAGATATTCCAGCTTGTAAGAAGCAATCCAGCTAGTTGCCGGAATGTAATATGCTAGAAACGACTTGACTCCCGGCTTCAGCGTACCTTTGGCTGGAAGGCGGGGAAGCGGAGTCGTGGTGCCTGAGGCCACCTCTAGCGACTGTATCGAGCCTTCCTGGCGAATGAGCTGCGCGCTCTCGCTTTCTACATCAAACGCATAGCCGCTCGACTGCATTGAGTGCAGTGCGATAATTTGCGCTAATTACGAAATGAGATAGCGAATTGTGGAGTTTCCGAATACAGGTGTGGGAGCAAACCAATCAGAGCGGACCGAATTGCGATAATAGCCGAAAGTCTCGCCAAACCGCTGCGACTGATTGGTGGCAATATTTGCTAAATATCAGCTGATACTAAGCACTGGATGCTGTTGATGAGATCTCTAATCGTGCTTTTATGGCAATATCAGGTAGAGTTCAGCCCGCTCACGTGACACGATAATGACCAGAGGACACACCTGCCAGTATCTGGGGGTACTGTATATAATATTAGTCGTCTAATGAGACTGATGATCGTAGTGCGTTAGTGCAATCTAAGCACTGGATTTTCAGTAACACCTTGTAGCATCTGGATAGACGGCTGAAAACTACGGGAACGCAACTGCAAGAATAGACACAAGCTTACGAAGGCTTGCAATAGCCGACAAAAATCCAGCTACTATCCACCGGTGGTATGCAACTGGCTGGGTAGTTAATACAAAAACTGGCATGGTAGTTCTTACCGAGTGTTGATTGCGTGCAACAACAGTATAACTGAAGGCAGACAACCGACAAGTGGGAAGCAAACTTCTAGCAATAACACTGGTGGGCAGGAAAATTCCAGCAATAGCACTATTCTTTCCATATCATGATCTTCTTGCTATTCATGGCCTCTATAAATCGGCATGCTTCCAAGTATAGAAATCACAGCGTCACACACAGCTTCTTCCAGCTTAACCATTGAGTTTCTTCGTAAGATCTGGAACTGCCTCAAACAAATCTGCGACTAGACCTAGATCGGCCACCTGGAATATTGGCGCCTCTTCGTCCTTGTTGATGGCGACAATGGTCTTGGAATCTTTCATGCCGGCTAGATGCTGAATAGCACCAGAGATTCCTACAGCGATGTACAGCTCCGGAGCGACGACTTTACCTGTCTGACCAACTTGCAATGAATTGTCAGCAAAGCCTGAGTCGACTGCGGCCCGAGATGCTCCAACGGCTGCTCCTAGAGCGTCAGCAAACGGATACATGACGTTCTCAAAGTTTTCTTTATCCTTGAGCCCACGTCCACCTGAGACGACTTTCTGAGCTGAAGAAAGATCAGGTCGCTCAGAAACGGCGAGATTTTCAGACACCCACTCCGAAAGCGGCTCGGCATTGGGGTCCTCGGCCGGCTCAATTGCAGCAGCGCCGTCTGCAGTCTCAGTTGCATCGAATGCTGATGTACGAACAGTCAACAATTTGACCGGATCTTTGGTTTTAGTAGTGAGAATGGCATTTCCTGCGTATATTGGGCGCACAAATGTGTCTTCGGATTCAATCTTAATGACGTCAGAAATAGGCTGCACGTCTAACAATGCAGCAGATCGCGGAATGACGTTTTTGCCATATGCCGTGCTAGCAGCAACCACGTGAGAAAAGCCACCTTTTTCCACTGCATTGGCCAAAAGTACCGCTAGATTTTCCGGAAGCCCTTTGTCGTAAGCGCCGTTTGCAGCAACCAGCACTTTGTCGACACCGGGCATCTTAGCAAGCACCTCGGCATGTTTTTCTGCTGCGCTTCCAGCAACAAGAATAGAAACAGGGCCGCCAAGCTGTTTCGCGGCCGTCAAGGCGTTGTACGTACCACCAGCGATACCCGAGGCATTGGATTCGGCCAGCGCTAAGGTCGACAGAAAGTGCCGTATGGCGGGGTTTCGCGCGGAAACTAGTGAACGAGCAGCGTATTTGAACATTTTCAGTGAAGGATCAATGAGTTCTAAAAGTCCTTACCCTTGCACTTGTGCCAAAGTGATGTGAAGGAGGGAATGTGGAGAAGATGGAGAGAATCGGGAAGATCACGGAGGTTACCCGGCTCTGCACAGCCGTGCGCTGAAAAAAAATATATTTATTCAAGAAATCCGCCAGATTCAGTTCTTTAACACATACAGAGCCCATTTGCCATGGGGAAGTCCGTGAAATCCGGGACGGAGTCCTTGACGCGGAAGCATAAGGTAAGCGGGAATTTGCGCGGGCATCTGAGCCCTGCTAACGTGTAGTTTGTATCCTTCAAAGAGAAGGTCGACAGTATACGGATTGATCCTATACGGAAAGTGAGGCGGAAAATCACAGACTATGCTGGCCAGACGTCGTATTTTATCACATCGTTTGAGCAGTGGTCGGAGCTGAATTTGTCGGCGGATTTCGTGGAGTTTTCCGACCAATGCGCTCCGCTTTGCGCATCGCTGCCGATGATCTTCCACCACCAGGGAGAAATCGCACAACTTTTATTTGAGCATATTGGAAAAAAGGACGTGAATTCATTGGAGTCATTATTGGAGTAGGTATTTATGGCATTCTCTAGTTTTCAGCACTAACCTCCAGCTTGCTGACCCACTTTGCGCATGACTTGGGTCCTGATTTCCATCCGTATTTCGGAAAATCCTTACAGGCAGTTTTGGAACTGTCAAATTCATCTAGCATCGAGGTCGTGGAGTGGTCTTTTAACTGCCTTGCATACTTATTCAAATTCTTAGCTCGTCTGCTGACGAGCGACCTGCGCCAAACTTATAATACCATCGCTCCGCTGCTCGGAAAAACCCATCAGAAGGAGTACGTTAATCGCTTTGCAGCGGAATCGTTAGCTTTTTTGCTTCGAAAATGCCAAGGCGACAGTCTGGTGCTCATTGTTCGACATATTCTGGCAGATGTGGCCGGCCAGAGGAACGATGAGTTTCTCAAAAGCATCGTCGTACTTTTCGGAGAGTGCATAAAGAGTTCTGGCGGAGCTGTTCATTCGAAAGGGCCAGTAATAATGGAGACTTTGATATCTATAGCATTGGAATCTGACGAGGTGGTGTACCTGTCGACATTAGTTTCCTTGACTCTTTCGGACGTGTTACATCACATACACAAACAAAACTCTTTGGAAATATATGCAGCTGTCACTAGAACGATAAATCGGTATGTTGAGTTGCTGGGCGAACGGAAGGCTCCTCAACAGCACTCTCACTTGTTTATTATGCTTCTCTGTAACCTAGCAGGACTTCGAAAAGGTTCGCGAGTGAACAATTGGGATTCCTTGTTTGATTGCAGTGTTCAAATATTGCAAAGAATGCCCGAATGTCCAGTGGAATCCGCTAATTCACTTATGTTTTGCTCCATTCTTGGCTTCTCTCTGTTGGAGTATTCGGACTTTGCTACAAAGACAAAATGGTTTAACAAGCTTCTCACGCAAATACGTCGCATTTTTGGCCAGTATTTTATACTTTTTGCCAATTTCATGTCACAGCAGGCCAGTATTACATTATTTTGTGACCTCATTGTGCCCTTTCTTGAAAGTTATACAAAACAGTCTGATACTAGTGAACAATCTCTTGCCCTATTTTTTCTTGGCTTTGATAAGAAAAGAATTGATAATTCGGGCCAATTGGCAAGGATTCAACAGTTCGAATCACAGTATGTGGAATCTTATTCTGTGGTGCTTGGAGCTACTCTTGAGGACAACAGTATTTATCGCATGAGCGATAGCGAAATCAGGGAAGTCTGCTGGAAACTTGCACTTATAAGACAATCGATGAGTTCTAGTAGTACAGAGGTTTTAAGACTTTGCCAGTGCCTGAAAAAACAAGTTACCGTGTCAATCGACGAACAAATCACGGAAACCGATTTTGCTCTGATATGCACTGCTGTGGGCGAAATACTGTCTATTCTTTCAGCAAACGCCTCAGAGCTCTCATCGCAAGATTGTGTGCAGATTTTAGGCAGTCTTAAGTTGGAACTAATGGCTCGTAATGTTAACTTTCTGCAAGGATTGGGAAATTTCGTTGCCATGATCAGGGGGAAGAGAATCAAGATTTCTCAAACTCAAGCTGAATTATTGACCTCTAATCTTCTTCTGGGATGCCAAATGCCATCACATGTTTTCAGAAGGCTAGCATTAACTGTAATCAGTGATATTCGTCGATGCTTACCGTTATCTTCATCGCTATCTAACATTCTCGACAGTTGTCTAGCCATTGAATCACTTCCACGTGATGTTGCCAGCGCAAGAAATCTTGAAATGCATATAAGGAACCTTGGAGTTAGTTTCTCTACTGTTGGAGATGAAGAGATTATCACAAGATTGGTTCCCAGCTATTTATTTGGATTGCTTTCCGATCGATTTCAACCAGCATGGCAAGCTGCTCTTGAGGCAGTTCAAAGTATTGCTTCAAGGAATGATTTGCGGTTATGGGAGCTTATTGAAACTTTTCTGGCTAATTCCGGCCATTTTGTGCCGTTGTGTACTAATGAGGAGCCAGTTCAGTCAACCTCAGTGCCTGGTTTTAGTAATTGCACGACTATTTTAAACCTTTCAGATCGAATTGATCGGTTATACTCTGACTATGAGAATCCGTCTTTAGCCTTGATGAAGAAGATCACAGTAGAAGCTGATGTTCATTTTGATCATACAACCCAAAGAACCCTGGCTTTAAAAGTGCTCGAAAAGTTGCCTAAGTTGGCCCAGAAACATGCAAAATATCTTGCACCAAATTTGTTTGGGCTCGATAGTGACGAAGAGACTGAACCGGCCACTGAAGATACTTGGAGCTCAAACGACAGGGTTTTATTACTAAAGGTTTTTTCGAACTTCAATAAAGCTCGCAGCCTTCCTTTTGCTGAAAAGCTTCATCAGGTGTACCTCAACTTGCTGAAGAGTGGGCAAATTGAAGTGCAAAAACTGGCCTTGAAATGTGAATTGACTTTTCAAGAACCTATCGTCAGGAAATATGCTGATAATCTTTCCGCATTGTTGGATGATAGTCAATTTAAAGACGAGGTGTTGAAATTGCTGAGAAGCTCAGGGAATGAGTCCGCCATTCATGAATCAGATCGACCAGAAATACTGCCATACGTTGTGAGAATTTTGTACGGCAGAGCTCAGGTTTCTCGCTCATCCGGAGGAGTCAAGCAGGGCAGAAGATTTGCAGTTATCAGTGCGCTACAGAACATCGATTCGCAGTATATCACAATGTTTGTGGGATTCTCTACTGAGAAGCTGCGATGCGGTGGATTTTTGAACGATAATAAAGAAATGTCTACCGATATCTCTGTACCGATCTCTGAGGCCCTTCTTCGAAAGGAGCTCGGATTTTTGTCGCTTCTCGAAGACATGATATCTATTTTGGGAGTGGGTCTGCAAAGAAGCCTGGACACAGTGTTGAACGCATTGCTCTTCTGTCTCTGGAGTTGCGAATTGAAGATTTCTTTGGACAGTTCGCCCCATCTCTCGAATTCAATGAAAGTCATTCGATCTACCAGTTTTAAGTGTCTGTCTGGAATCGTCCAGTCATTCTCGTCAAGAGAGTGGGATGACTACTTTTCTATATTCTACTCGCTTCTCATCGTTCCTAGAATGAAATCGTTTGTTCAAGACAATCTTCAGCAGCCGTCGGCTTTGTTGGTTCTTTTGCGCACCATGTCGACCTGTTCGTCATTTGCTGCATTTTTTACTGCTGGCGATTCTATTATTCTGAACGGATTGATAGAGCTGATCCGAGAACAATCAAGCGACTCCACTATTGAGTGTATTCTTGATATTGTGTCAAATCTGCTCGATCTTGAAGGGAATTGCTCTTCTACTATATATACTGCCATTGCTGGTGCCATTACTATTCCTGTTCTTGAGGGAATGCCTTTGCTGCTTGATCGAAGCTCGTCTAACCAGGTTCTACTAGGAAAGGAAGCCAATATCCTTGTTAGCATGTTGAAGAAGGGATATGACCTTAAATCTGAATCTCAAACTGCTTTGATAAAAGCTTCGCACGATGCTCTTGGGCGCCCTGGACGTGAGATTCATACAGATATCAAATGTATCATATTGGAGGCTTTTTCGCGCTTGATTTCATACACGGAATTTGGAATGGAGGAGGCCAAGATATCTGTTGATAAACTTGCACCCTTGTTCAAGAAATTCAACGAGCGAAAGACTAGAATCAATCTTTCGCAAGTATTTTATACTCTAGGAAGCAAGTTCTCGAAGTACGAAAGAGTTGGCAAGTTGGTCGTTGAACTTAATAGTTACTCTACAAGGCGTTTAGATGATTTTGACTTTGACAGAAGGTTAGGAGCTTATACGGCTATAACAGAAGAGTACTGGTCTGATTTTGAGGCGGAAGAATGGATGCCTCTTTTGTATAATATGCTCTATTATGTGAGAAGTGTCGACGAACTAGCTTTGAGAACAAATTCGACATATGCCGTGAAGCGATTTGTCGACAGCATACAGGGATCTCCGGATAAAATGGAAGTTAGATCCGAAAATAAGGCTAAACACGCAATTCTACGTGACATGATTCTGAAAGAGCTGCGTTCTGGCTGCCGAGATGGAAGCCCCATACTTCGTGCTGAATACATCGATATTCTTCATCATATTGTCAAGAAAGGAGTTTCGGACGACATTACAGACATGCAGTGCCTTTTGTTCGACGGAGACGAAGAAGCCAACTTTTTTAATAACATATGTCATATTCAGATGCACAGAAGACATCGGGCTGTGCGAAGGCTTGGCCAGACTGCAGAGAAGGGCCTTCTGAGAGATGTCAGCATTGCTCACTACTTAATGCCAATTCTTGAACACTATATTGGAGGAAACGATGATGATTCTCATCGATTAGAGGACGAAGCTATTTCAGCGATTGGTATTCTGGCTCTTCATTTATCGTGGAATCAATACCGAGCTATTTTGAAGCGTTATATTGGGTATTTGGTGCGAAAAGAAGAATCAACCAAGACGGCTCTGCGGTTGGTTGACAAAATGGCCGATGCTTTGAAGGCAGCTGGCACGTACGAGGGATCTCTGCGAAGCAGTTTACCCAGCTCTGATGTTTTGTGCGCATTCATTTCTGAAGACCTGCTGCCTTCTCTAGCCAAATTACTCGATAAGTTCAACGACGACGATGATATCATTTCCAGGATACCTGTAGCAATTCCTATGGTGAAATTCCTCACACTGTTACCTAAGGAAACTCTTGAACAGAAGCTTCCAGGACTGTTATCGAAAGTGTCTCAGATCCTCCGTTCGAAGGCTCAAAGTGTACGTGACGCAGTTAGAAAAGCTCTGTGCAAAGCCTCAGCTATTCTTGGCCCAGATTACTTAGTGTTAATTGTTCGAGAGCTTAAAAGTGTTTTGAGAAGAGGCGCTCAATTGCACGTTCTCGGATTCACAGTGCATACGCTTTTGCATGAGCAGGCTGACTTGGCTCATGGAGATCTAAACGAATGCTCGCAGCTTGTTGGCGAGATCATCATGGAAGATATCTTTGGGGTTACTGGCGAAGAGAAAGATGAAGAAGGCTATATTAGTAAAATGCGCGAAGTTAAACAACAGAAAAGTTATGATACTGGCCAACTGCTGGCTCGAAATGTCGATTTATCTTGTTTCGCGAACCTAATTGAGCCTATCAAACAGCTTTTGCTTCACAAAAAAATTAGCAACTCGATAGAACGGAAGGTCGAAGAACTCCTTAGGCGGTGCGCTATGGGATTGTACCATAATTCAGAAGCTACTACTCCTACAGTGCTTGTGATGTGCTATGAATTGTATAGCATGATAACAAAAGCTCACGAAGATCGACAAAAACAGATTGAGCACGAAAAATCTCTTTCGGAATATGCTAACATGAAAGAGTTTCAGGCCAAGGAATCTGAGGAGTTTTTTACTGTCCAGTTAGACTCTCGACATTGGGGAAAACAATCTGCACTACATGTTGAAAATCTGTATCTGATAAGCAGGTTTATTTTTGACACTCTTAGAACTGTGCTGGGGAAAAATCCGGATATGGTGACGGTGGCAAACGTTGCCGGGTTTCTGCCGGTGATTAGTAGCGGCCTGACGTCCGAGTATGAGAATGTCGAAATAGCGGCCATGCGGTTACTGGTGCTCATTGTGAAACTTCCGCTGCCGGACATGGAACAGAATCTTGCATTTTATGGAAGGAAGGCAGTGGATTTCATCAAATCTTCTACAGACACAAACTCCGAATTATGCCAGGCAGCTTTGAGACTTCTTTCTGTTCTGATTCGGCAAAAGTCTGAGTTTGCCATCAAAGAATCTGTCCTTGTATATGTTCTCACTCGTATACAGTCGGATATTGAGGAACCCGATCGGCAGGGTATCACTTTCAATTTAATTAAGGCGGTTCTTGCCCGGAAAATCGTCATTAACGAGGTATATGAGATCATGGATAGGGTTTCTAAAGTGATGGTAACTAATCAGTCGCAGATGATACGCGATACTTGCCGAAGTACATTTTTCACTTTTCTGACAGAGTACCCTCAGGGCAGTTCTCGGTTTTCAAAACATATGTCGTTTCTAGTGGCTAACTTGGAATATCCTGCACCTGCTGGGCGTCTGTCTGTCATGGAACTCATCCACCTTTTAGTCACGAAGGTTGATTCTCAGCAGCTGTCGGGATATTTGACATCGTTCTTCATGGGGTTGGCACTTATGTTGATTAACGACGACGTCGCCGAATGTCGAGAGCATGCAGCGGTGGTTATTCGTGAGATAATAGGTCGTTCCGAGCCTGATGTTTTACATTCTCTTCAGTCATTATGCCTTTCATGGCTTGAGCAGGATACAAACCAACTCACTCAGGGTGGTTTGGCTGTTTCTGGGCTTTTTTTTAGCGAGCTGGGTATTAAGGCAAACCGCCCGCTCTATACTGCTGCTACGAATAGAATACGGGAGATATTGGAAAGTGGAAGCCGGGCCGAACAAGAGTCTGACTGGAAGGTTGTTTACAATGCCATGCAGTTATTACACAAGATTGCACAGCTGCAGAATAATGCGTTGGAAGTGAACGATATTACAGAAGTGTGGGGTCTAGTCAAAGATAACCTACTATACCCACACTCGTGGGTCCGACTATCTGCCAGTCGTCTTATGGGTATGCATTATCGGTACTATCAAGATCACAATATCACAGAAAAGCTCACAGAGGAGGAGTTGGAAAGTTGTGCTTCGAAGTATGTGCGTCAGTTAGGGGCTCCTGAGGTTTCCCAGGCACATGGCACACAGATAATCAAGAATCTCGTATTTATTGCCAAAATCTGGGAACAACGGCAGAGTCGAAAGACTCTTAAATTTGAACAGGCCGATGAAAATGAGGATGAAGATAGCGCCGGAGAAGGACAGCTAGCTGTGGATTGGCTTGTGGATAAAGCATCTGGGATCCTCCGCAGCCAAAAGAGGCCAAGAGAGATGAAGACGTCCAAACTCTCATGCGGAGAGCTTCTGGCGGCATTATGCCAGTTATTGACACCTGAACGTGTAACTGGACTTGCTCAAAAACTGATCATGGCCTATTATAATAATTCAATCACGGAAGATGAACGTGACAAGGAACTGAAAGACATGAGCCAGGAAGCACTTAGTCTGATTCAAACAAAAATCGGAACTAACGGGTTTGTGCATGCCTATAGCGCAGTAAAGGAAGTTGTTGCGTCTCGTCAGCAGGAAAGACGAAGTAAACGAGCGATTGAGGCTGTTGTTGACCCCGAGAGCCATGCGAAGAAGAAACTGAAGAAGAATATGGTGAAGAAGGAGAAGAAAAGAGCAGTTAAGGATGAAAACGGGTATTATCATAAGAAGAGGGGGAAAATGCATAAAGACTGAGATTAGGAGATGTATAGAATATTTAATATATCCTCATCACCTTTATAGATAAACCTCATCGTTCAGCGTCTTCACCACTCCTCCTTCTCGTCGACTCTGCTCCGCCAGAAACACCACCTTGTGGCTCATCAGCGTATCTGCGGGCGTGCATTTGATGTACTTAGCTTGGGCTTCTTTCACGTCTGCTCCACCAAGTACGTCTTTCAACGCATAGGCGAATCCATTAGCCAAACCGCGGTCTCCACCGCCATGGCCAGATGAAGGATCAGACGGCGGCACAATGTCGGTCGACTGTTTCGAGTTATAGTTGAATAAATGTATAGTCTCACTGTCGGTGCTTATTTCGCCTTTTGTTCCATATATGACGATTTTCCGCTGGCAGACTGCTTCCGACATGGCAATCATAGTCATGGTGGCAGTCTTAGATCCATAAGCCAGAGAAACAGTCTGATTATCACAAACGTCGTTATCGCAGTCGAAAACGCATCGTCCATACGGACCGCTCTTGATAGCCGCAACCACATGGGCTTCATCTTCGATGTCGCTGACCGCCTTGGACAGAAACGAGCCTCCCTTGTAATTGTCCAGGTATATTTTCTTGGCCGAATATGCGCAATCAGACTCAACAGGACACTCCAGACACCTGCTAGCGGCACCCTGAGGTTTGTTTTTGCTTGTGAAGTAACTTAGCGATCCAAATGACGATACAGCTTGCAAGCCAGACCAACCGAGAATCCACATAAGAAGATCAATATCATGGCAGCATTTGGTCATTAACGAGAAACACGAAGTGTCGGTTCTTCGCCATTTCCCCCGTACAAAAGAATGGGCAAAATGCCACCAGCCGACCGGTTCTGTATGGTTGATATTGACGATATCTCCAACAGCACCCTCATCCAGCAGCCGTTTGAGCTCCAAATTATGAGGCGAATATCTCAAAACATGGCCAATTGCAAACAAAACGTTGTTTTTCTCAACGGCATCTATCATTTCTCGACAGTCTTGCCAGTTGGTAGCCAGCGGTTTTTCACACAGTATATGCTTTCCCTCGTTGGCAAAGGCAATGGTGACTTGCCTGTGGAGATCATCCAGAACACAAACGATGACAGCGTCGTATAAATGAGACTCAGTGACGCCGTCTCGCCAGTCTTGATAACATTTAATTGCAATATGTGGGAAAATTCGCGCTTGACTTTGGATATACGTTTTAGTTCTTACCGGATTCGGCTCACATACCCCGGTAATTCGAATAAAATCGAGCTTATTTAGCGCCTCGGTATACCTATTGCCTCGATCGCCAGCTCCGACTAGTAAAACTCGCAAAATATCAGTGGTCATGGTATGATGGTTGGTATTGTTCTGGCCAATTGGATGTGTCGTATTTGTAAACCGTGGGGTAAAGTACAATGCAACGTTCAGACTTAAAGCGGTAGAAATGCTATTATACTGACGATAAATCTTGCAAAATTACATTTGAGGTATTTGTGTTATATATGTTAAGTAATTATACTGATAAATGCTGTAAGCTGATATTTGCATCTACGGAGATTGAATATCTTTGAATATATGCACTGATAAGAGCTGATAAGGATTGGTATCCACTGATAAGGCGTATAGATATAAAACAAACGAACGCTGCACATTCTCATCCGTTAGTACAACTCACTGCATTCTCATTCGTCAGTTCAATGAGTAAACTGTTATAATTGAAAAAACCTGGGAAAAGCGTGATAGCCGGCTAAAAACTCGTCGGGTAGTTTCCTTTGGCCGGCCCAAAGTATCCTCGAGCAGGAAGTCCATACAAACTGCCATTCTGATTACTGTACGTCGAATAGTCGATTCCTTGCTGCGAAACCTCGTTACCCCACCATTTCAGTGAGACGTTCGCTCCGAACTGAAGAGCACACGTCTGTATAATGGCACTAACAGCCACACCAACGTCAAAGCCAGCTTCAATCAGGTAGTTGTACTTCTGCCACCAGACGCTGTATTTGCGCTTTATGAAGTGCATAAAGATAAATGAGATGTAGACAGCATTGGTGCGATAAGACATGTTATTTCCACCAATAAGCCACGGCGTGCCTCCCCAGAAGACGGCAGGATCAAATTCCTTGAGCCACCAGAATGGCGTCAACAGCCATCTGTCTACGTGGTCGAACTGGTTCTCGGTCAACCGACGCTGCAGAAATGGCACAAAATTAGACTGGTATCGTTTCATTATTCCAAATACAATGCCAATAATAGCGCCAATTAGAAAGCTCCAAGGCAGAATTGGATACATTTTAAACATATTCCGCACACCAAATGCTCCGAACTGTACCGAGGCCGAGAAAGAGGAAACTGCGCCGGGACAGACAAAGTGCTGCGGGTTGTTCCATTCGCATAGGTCGTGCTTGATTTGGTTATTTATCAACCATGTAAGCATGCCCACGAAAATAAAACAATTCAAAATAAGTGAAATGATTTGTCCTCGGAATACAGCCCGCGGTGGTAGCTTAGCATAGTGCGCCATTTTCAAATCCGCCACATAGCTCTCTGCTTGTTGGTCGAAGTCATGACCATATATGTTGATTATCAGCAATGCATTCGGATTGCCAGGAAACCACAGGCCTCCCAGGATGTTGAAAAGTGCCCAAAATGCCGGGCCGATATTGGCCTGAGAAAGCATTAGCGTTGTGGGAAACAGCAGTACTCCACTTACACCAATAATGGCAAATAGAGACCACACAGGGACTTTGGCCGGATAGGCCTCCATGCACACAATTCCCAGCGCTAGAGACACAAGCAGAATTACCGTAAACCACCAGTCAGGTACCTCTTTATAAGCTCTCATCATGCGAGCCTGAGGACCGTTATAGCTGGCATACATTGATTTACGATAGCGAAAGCCCCGATAGATCTCAATGGAAGCGGATTTGAAAACTTCCCATTGCGTTATACAGACATAGAAGAGAGTCAACGGGTACCAAGCATTCCAGGCAATATATTGTATCAGTCCACCGGCTGAGAAAAAGACAGGCGAATAATCTTTGTACTTTTCAATATCAATTAGGCCATTGCTAAGAATCCGTGTAACGTTGTATATCTGCCCAGTGTTGTCGAACGCTTCCAGACTCAGCATGGGCATGTAACCGAACCAGTATGCGTTCTTCCAGTACATGCCAATAACAATCATGCAAAACACGATACCTGCCAGATATTGCTATAGAACGTTAGCCCAACACCTACATATCTAGATCATTCCGAGGCGACCTCTACTTACCTGCAATTGGGAATAAAAAGGAGTAACCAGCGACTGGGTCCCCGATGTGTTCCAGTCTGCAGTTCCAAAAGGGTTAAGGCCCAAGCCCCCATAGAAGCCGGTCACCATAGCCAGAGTGAAGTTCTGCGGAGATATCCAAGTCATCCAGTTGAAAGAATGGAGTGCTGTGAACAGAAAGTTCGGGATCCAGAAATATAGAAACATAGCTGCGAAGCACAGAAGAAAGAACTTATAACGGGTAAATGTCCATCCATTGATAGACTCCTTCTTTTCTCTCATTAACAAAGCTCTGTTGAGCGCCAACGTGGGGAGTACAGTGGGAAAGATTGAAGCTTCCCTAAATACGACGAAATGACGAAGTAGCCCAGCCAGACCGAGTCCAAAGCATTGCGTTGAAATAGAGAGCATGATTTCATAGCCGAAATTGACCCACGTATAGCCCAGGTATTGCGGGAGTCTCTGAGCAAGAAAGATGTTGAAGACAGCCCCGGCACTGTTTGCAATATTGAAAACAATGGTAGCGAACATCTGCTCTTTGTAAGACCAGGGACCAGGATTGAGTGAATGACGAGTACCTCTGACGGTGACACCCCAGTCAGGTAGAACCTTGGCAATGGCAAACCCACACGGTGCCAGAAGCAGCTGGAGCACCGGGGTGCCAATAGTGATACCAGGTTGACGCGGGCTGAAAAATGTATTGACGGCAGTGGCACCGGCCATCCAGAAGAAGCCTAGAAAGTAGGCTCTGACTGTCTCGACAGGCAAGTTGGGGTCATCGAAAGGCAGCGTAACTGAGCGCACCTCGGGGTACGGCGAATGGAAATGGATCAAGACGGCTTCCAATTTCACAGACAGCTCGTAGTCATCCTCAGAGAGCTCGGAGAGTTTTTGGCCCTGCACGAGATTCTTGATCTTATCCATTGTAGGCCCAGGGAAGTTCGGGTCCCTAATGTGGTCTTCAATGGCCTGGATAAGAATCGTGATAGCCTCCTCAATGGACATTTCTTCGACCTTGCCTGATATGTAGCTGCACTCAGGGCGAGCGTCCAGATCATCCTCGGCGGATCTGCCGTATACTTCATCGACGGCAGTCCTGATGCGAGCAAACAATTCAAAGTCCTGGTGCTCTTTCTGCTGGAGCTTTTGCTCCTCGTAACGGGTATCAAGTTCGGTTATCTCCATAATAATTGACAAATGCCAATTCTACAAGTTTACCTGTCATAGTTGGTAATTTGCATGCTATCCCCGCAAAAATGCCATGTTCGGCTCAATTTATTACCCATTGTATGATGATGAACACTTCTGTGCTGCACAACCAGAAACTACAGTTTAAGCAGCAATTTGATAAAAAGGTGTAATGAATGTAAGATGCTTAATTATAATAAGTACAAATAGTTGGTATATATATACGGAAATCAGGGTAAGCACGAATGTGTTAACTACCTATTTGGGATTCTACTCGCATCCACAAACTTTCCATTAACCACACAGCGAGTACCAAATACCAATTCGGTGCCACAGACAATGAAAATTGAGGCTTAAATCAATCATTTCTACTGTGGACCAAGTGCGCCAACAGCTTCACCAGGAAATCAGTGAGTTGCGGCAGGAAGTCGATCAGAAAATCAGCCAGTTGCCAAAGGAATTCCATCAGCAACTCGATCAGGAACAGCAGCGAACCATTGCCGCTGAAGCACCGAAACACTTCTTGCGCAACAAAGATAATGAGATTGAAAAGAGTTGCTTAGTCAATGCGACCAGTTGATAGAAGAGCTGTACGAGCGAGGTAACGAATTGAATAGTAAAACGGCTACTACTTACCATTCCGTAGTTGTCCTCGGAGGGCTCAGAAAGGTTTTGGATCGTAGGAGATCCTTGATCTTGTCCGCATAGGCTCAGGAAGTTATGGGTTCCTAGCTTTGGCTTTCAAGCAACAGAACAGAGTTCCTCATCAACAACTTTATCAACGCCGCAGTCCCCCAAACATAAAATCAGAGACCTATAAATACCAAGCTGTGCTAATTGTGAATAAACTGTGGATTTTACATGAGTATCGAATTTGCCGCTGGATTATCCTTATGCCGACTTTTTTTCCAACTCGCCCCGATTTGCTCTCCTGATCTTCATGTCCGGTTACTCTTAGCAGAAAATATACCACTTTTGCTGAGCGGGGTATTTTGGACTGCTGCAATCGCAGATAAACGTGGGGAAAGATAAGAAATCAAAATGATTTGACGCGGAAAAGGAGAAATCATTTTTTTTATATGGATTACAATCTTTACGAATAGAGATGTAATGCTTGTTGCTTCAGATGTTGCCAAAATATTGACTTTAGTGAATTTGCCTCCGAACGGACTATCAAACGGCTAACGGAATATTGGACGGATTTTCGAATGGGAGATTTCCTAGTTCGTACAGCTCAAGCTCCCTTTATATGAAAGCCAGGTGGGGTGCTTAGACGACTGGAACTCATATTGACTGACTGTTTAAAGAGAAGATTCTGATCAGGCTGTTTATACAGATCTCTGAAACACGTTTTCTACCTTCTCATATCCACTATGAGTGACATTCGAGAATACAGAGATATAGAGGAGGTTCACGATGAAGGAAAGGACGTCGAAAAGCAGCCGGCATATGATATTTCCGATCTATCAAGGAATATTTCCAAAGAGAAATTGGAAGAACTATGCCCCAATGGGGAGTTCGACTATTTTCTGGAAAGAATGTCTGAAATGTCAGAAGAAGAAGCTCTGCAGATTGTTACTGAAAGTATTGAGTTCTTCAACGATGACTGGAATTTCCCCGACGACATGATGAAACAGATGATCAGATTAGTCGAGGGCCCTAAGCTGTACGGAGATGATTATTTGCGAGATCTGAAAATTAACGCAGTTCTCATCAAGCATCATTCTCCATACCCGGAGGTGAGATCAATTGCGGAGCCTACTGATGATCCGACAATCCCTGTCGAAACTCTAAGAGCGTATGTCCTTGGAATATCTTGGGCAGTTCTTGGAACCTGTTGCAACACGTTTTTCAACTCCCGTTTTCCTACAATTAGTGTGACATCTTCTGTGATCCAGATATTGCTGTATCCTTGCGGGAAATTCTGCGAGTACGCACTTCCAGACTGGGGAGTAACCGTGTATGGGCATCGAGTCACGCTAAACCCAGGTAAATGGACGTATAAAGAGCAAATGTTTTCTACAATTACGTTCAATGTTGCAATTTATACTTCAAATTGTTATACGATGGTGCTGGTCCAGAAAAACCCACATTACTATAACAACGACTGGGTCAATGTGGGATATCAAATACTCTTGACTCTATTTATCCAGCTCATTGGAATGTCTCTAGCGGGGATCTTACGAAGATTCACTGTTTATCCTGTCAAAGCAATCTGGCCGTTTGTTCTTCCCACTGTGGCCATGAACAGAGCTTTACTCAAGAAGGAACCCAAAGAGAATATCAACGGCTGGACGATGTCAAGATATAAATTTTTTTATATTGCTTTCACTGCCATGTTTTTCTACTACTGGCTGCCAAATTACCTGTTTACTGCTCTTAGTAATTTCAATTGGATCACCTGGATAAATCCAAACAATTTCAACCTGGCTATTGTCACTGGAGCAACATATGGTTTGGGGCTCAATCCGTGGCCTACATTTGATTGGAATTTTGCCACTAGCGCATATCCGGCATTAGCGTTGCCATTTTTTTCCGCATTACAGAAATTCTCAGGCAGTCTCATTGGATTTTTTGTAATTCTTGGAATTTACTACAAAAACCAATATTGGACAGCATATTTGCCTCCCAATTCCTCATCGGCATTTGCTAATGATGGCACTGAATATAACGTGTCCAAGGTTATAAAAGATGGCCGACTCGATGAAAAGTTATATCAGGAGTATTCTCCTCCGTTATACAGCGCCGGTTATTTGCTAACCACCGGTGGTAATTTTGTGTTTTATCCCATTTATTTTCTGTATATTTTTTTCAACCAGTGGAAAACAGTACGAGCAGGCATGGTGGATTTCTATCAGGGCTTAGTTCATGGAAAAGGAAACTATGAAAGAGACCTGGACGTTCATTCAAGACTCATGTCGAGGTATCCGGAAGTACCTGACTGGTGGTTCATTATTATTTTGGTTATTTGCATTGTTCTTGCAATTGTATGTGTTGAAGTTTATCCTCTGAACAGCCCTGTTTGGCTCATATTCATGTTATTCGGGGTCAATTTGGTGTATATGCTTCCTCTGTCCATTCTGACAGCGACAACTGGCACAGATTCGGGATTTAATAATATTTTACAAATTATCACGGGTTATGCGCTGCCTAACAATCCACAAGCATTTCTGTTCTCTCAAGCTCTAGGAGGTTGGGCTATTGCTGGACATGCCGACAATTATGTGCAAGATCAGAAAATGGCCCACTACTGTAAAATAGCGCCTCGAGCAGTTTTTCGATGTCAAATCTCTGCAGTGTTTGTTACCTGCTTTGTAGCTGTTGGTATTCAAAACTGGGTTTTCAATAATATCGAAGGACTCTGTACTCCTGATCAACCAGATCACTTTACGTGTGCTAACGATGGAGCTCCACTGTATACTCAATCGCTCATGTGGGGTCTCCTTGGATCGAAGCGTGTCATGGATGGTTTGTATCCTATTTTGAAGTGGTGCTGGTTAATTGGATTTGTTCTGGCATTTATTTTCATTGGAGGCCAATACCTAGGAAGAAACCACGGGTATAAGTTGATCGCTAAGTGGAAACGCGAATGCAGTCCTCAAACGTACGAAAAAATCGACAAATACGTCATTCCATTTGGACGGTTCTTGTTATGGCTAAATCCCGTACTTCTTGTTAACGGAGTAACTGGCTGGGCACCTTCAAATCTCGCATACAAGATCCCAGGACTATATTTGTCGTACATTTTTATGTACTACCTGCGCAGACGATATACAGCATGGTGGGAAAAGTACGATTATGTTCTTGCGGCTGCTTTTATGGCAGGAATTGCCTGTAGTGCACTGGTGATATACTTTTCAGTGTATTACCATGCGAAACCTCTCACATGGTGGGGAAATACAGTGTCATCAGCAGGAATCGATGGTCAAGGAGGAGCGCTTCTTCCTTTGCCTGCGAGAGGGTATTTTGGGCCGGAGAAGGGGCAATTTCCGTAAATTTATGGTCGGCTGCTCCACTTCGTAGTGCACAGCTGTGTTGTTTAAAGTTATGTCTATCTGCTCTATAGTGAATTAGGAAAAGACGTTGAGAAAATCAAATTGACTCCGGTCTTGGTAATAACTAACTGCATTGAGGTTCCTAAAAAAGATAAGTGCCGAATCTTTCAGGTTCAATAGATATAGTTATATTTCTTATTGATACTGCGCCATATTCCTATGCCAATTCCAACCGATAGCTGGCTATCTCAAATCTCTTCACAACGATTGGGATTTTCGTCAAGCCATCCTCCACCGAAAACTCCAAACTTTCCTTATCGTCCTCCAGAATATTAGTACGGAACGCCTTTTTAACTGGGAATTTCGACACGATATTTCCTTTGGTTCGGCCTCCAACACTATCAAAAAGACGAACAATTATCGATTTCGATTTTCTGGTCGGTAAACCATCGGTTGAAACATCATAGTCGCTTTCACCTCTCTTGACTGCAGCTATAACAATGTTCTCTGGTCCCTCAAAGCTAATTGCATCCATATTCTCAGTAACAGGTGCAGGAAGATCCAGCGGAAGTAAATCATGGTTAAAACTCCAGGCAGCTCGAACGACTTCCCCGGAAAGCTCACCAACATGGGGCTGCAAAGCGTACTTTATATGGTGACGTCCCATGTCGGCATTGCCATCAGGTGCTTTGGAGGCTCGCAGTAAGCTCAATCGCATGATATTGCCCTGAGTCGCGAAGCCGTACTTGGCCTCGTTAATCACACAAACGCCGTACCCGTGCTCAGACAAATCTGCATATTTATGGCAACATACCTCGAATTTCGCCATATCCCAACTGGTGTTATAATGAGTGGGCCGTTTTACGGCGCCGAACATGGAGTCATACGTAGCAACGTCGTTATATATATCGACAGGAAACTCCACCTTGAGAAACTTGCTGTCTTCGCGCCACTCCACTTCTGTGTCGAATGTAATGGCCGAAAGAAGAGCGCTTGAGCTATCTGTAGCATTGATCGAAATGACGCTCTTCAGCCAGCTGTTCTCACTGATCTTCTGCTCGACCAGAACTGACGCTCTCAACGGGCCATCCTCTAAGATAGTCGCTGTCGGCTGGCTAGGCAAGTACGTCTTGGTGTTGACAGAGTACACTTCTGTATCCCAGGCTTGCCAGAACAGTGGCTTGTCGTCGTAAATACAAAACTTGTTAGCCGACTGGCCCGGGGCGACAATTTCTCGCTCGTTCTGCTTATCGTAAATACTGTTAATGGTTCCATTTGTCACAGTGACACGGAGATCGGAATTTTCAAGAGAAAACACGCCAGGCTTGACCTGTGTGCAGGAAGCCGTATTGGAATCGGTGATTTTCAACGGTTCCATACATGACGAATTTGCAAACCCTTTGAACGCCATCAAAAGCTTTTCTTCTTGTAGTGAATTCTGAACAGATAGCTCTGTTTCGGCAAACGCTCTAGAGTCAACGTCAAGCACTTGGAACCGAGACCACGGAAGAGTATTGAACAATCTGACAGAACCACTAGGTTTACCATTCAAGGCAATAGACAAGTCGTGCAAAACTTGCTCTGACATAGTTTTCACCTCAGAGTAGTAACGACGGGAGTCCTCATAAACCATCTCGATCGCTGAACCCGGCAAAACGTCGTGGAATTGAATCAGGAGAATGAACTGCCACATTTTGTCAAATTGAGCCTTTGGATATTTATATTCGGGAACCTTGATAGATGCTACAGTGGCCAGCAATTCCAAGTCATGCATCAAAATCTCATATTTTCGATTGGCATACTTGATATCAGCCTGAGTCGTGTAGGTGCCTCGATGCAGCTCGAAATAAAGCTCGCCCATCCACGTAGCAAGCTGCTTGCCATTATCGGTATCCTCCAAAACCTCGTCGAAAAACGTATCAACACTGCTGCTCATTTGGACTGTCGGTAAATGGCCCACCGTGTCACTGACTCCTCTGGATCGCCTCAGGTGCTCCATCATGTCTTCAGTTGGGCCACCACCGCCGTCGCCAATTCCAAATACCAGTAGCGATTTCTCACTGATGTTTGTACTCTTGTGATTTGTGGTACATTTCATGACTTCTTCCATGCTGCATGTAGCACAGTAGTTGTCACTTGGTGGCATATGGCAGACGACCTGAGATCCGTCCAGAGCCACCCAGTTGAAGGTAGTATGAGGAAACTTGTTGATGAGATTCCATGAAAGCTTTATGGTGACGAAACGGTCCATTTCAGCCTCGCGACAGATCTGGGGAATCTGCGCTTGGTACCCAAACGTATCGGGAAGCCAGAAAGTCGTGCTTCTGGAACCGAAATGCTCCTCGAAGAACCTCTGTCCGTACAGAAACTGGCGTGCAACTGACTCTCCTGTCGGAATATTCGTGTCTGTTTCAACGAATGCTCCTCCGATAGGCATGAATCTGCCTGCTTTGGCCTGCTTTTTGATCCGCTCAAACAGGTCAGGATAATCTTCTTTGAGCCACATATACTGTTGCACCTGAGAACACACGAAATTATACTCAGGATACCTCTCAATGAGTTCCAACTGCGAAGCCCATGAACGGCCGACCTTGCGACGTGTTTCGGCAAATGGCCACAACCAGCCTGTATCGATATGGCAATGACCTATAGCATGTACCTGGTTCAATCCTTTGGTGCTGTATACCTTGCTGGAATCTGCGTTTTCTCCAATGAACTTTTGTGCCAGTTCCCTGCATTCTTTCCAAGTTGCAGGATCGTCAGACCGGAATTTGTCCATAATCTGAGTAGCCACCTCCAATGCCCGCTGCTTCTGCCAGGTGGATTCCTCGAACGCTTCCGCACAGCCAGCGATGACTTCGAAATCGCGCTTCAAGGCCCTGGCTTCGAGGTTCGGTAAGAATATCTTGGCTGTTTCCAACGTATAGAAGATGTCTGGTTTTGGCGGCAGAATACCTTCCAGGTCAGGCCCCGGGGGACTTCCTCCAAGGACATTACAACTCGTTTCGATATAAAAAGTATGCCATTTAGCATCCAAGAACTCCTTAGGGAGTATCCATTCTTGCCTGCCATCCTTATACAGGCCAATGAGGGCGTTACCTTGCTGGTCATATATGAGACCTTCATTGCCAGAGTTCCAGTTGAGAATCACAACGGGCTCTTTTCGCCAATGCTCGGGGATTCGGACTTGTATTTTAAACCAGTGAGTTGACCACGAGGGTCCAAATTTGTCGCCGACCTTTGCGGGACTGAAAGTGGCCTGTTTGATGACGTTCCTGAACAATGGCCGTTGAAGATCAGGCACATTATACACTTGAATGCTGATATTTTCGAGGGTATCAGCGGAATCTTTTTCAAGGATTCTATAAACGATTAATAATGAATGCGAGCAGACTTTGAATTTACTTACGAGTGCAGATTGGTGTGTTGGTAGATGTTAGGATTGGTGAACTGAGCTAGTCGTTCGAGATTGATATGGTCGATTTTGCGGCCAACTGGCTGGAATGTCCGCTGGGGATAAGACGACATAGTAAAAGTATCAAGCAAGAAGGAAAAGTAACAAGGGAAGTTACTTGGGGCTTACTGGCAATATATAAGGGCGTGGGGTGCGACGTTTGATAGCGAGCCGCAAGCCGTATGGCTCCGCTCAAGTTTCCGCGATACGACCATGATGATGTGGGTAATATCATGGGTATGACAGTGATCGTTTGAGATGATGCTCGTTGGTTCTTGTGTATGATGCATACTGTTATTAACTTGTATTATAGTTTAAATGATATTACGATATACTGCTGTACTATCGAGTATGACAGTACATCCATACTATTGCATAAATGACAACCTTCCCATGCTACACGCTCTTGAGGCTAAATCACATAAATGCCAGCTCGATGTATCCATTAATAACTGGCATTTCAGGCTCTTCAGGCTCCTCAGCCATCTCAACCTCCTTTTCCTCACTCAACGTCTTGCAAGAACTAGAACGTTCCATCACCTTAGCCTGTAATTGAGCACGACTGGCTTTCTTCAGCAATCGGGAAAAATATATAAACGTAGATAATTGCCCCGTTTCGCCCGTTTGTAGGGCTGCAGTACGGCAATATTCACAGGTATTACAATGCTTATCAGAGTCAGAAGAAACCTCACAGACCGGACTGGTCAAAAACATCGTCGGACTAGTCATGCTGGAGGCTGCGCTATAGTTATATCTGTCCGTTTCAAACCCACTAAAGTCGCTCTGTATGGTATCATCGGAATTGTGGGCTCCTTCAAACAGTTCCGGCTGGTCGGACCACTGATGAAGGCTGCCGGTGCTTGAAAAACGGCCACGAACAAGCACTTTTTCAGGCTCTGTGGGCAGAATGCTTCCCTTATTGAGCACAAAAGGGTTGTTTTTGAACCACGAATACCGGGGTTTGCCCTGGTTTCTAGGCTGTCTACGCTTGGGCTGCGGGGTACCGTCGGCCAAAAGCGACTCCAGTTGCTGCCTAGCCCGGGATTTAAGCCCCGAATTCTTCTTGGGAGACTCGGTGCCAGTCCGGTGAGACACCGGCATGAGCCTGCTAAGCAGCTTCATTTCCAATGGTGCATGTACAAGGCTAAGATGTTTATGTTTGGATGCGACTTGTTGTGTTTTGGACGAATTTCCTCTTTTGGAGAAACAGTGCCGAAAGTGGAAGTGGGAAAATTGAGCAACATGGAAGATATTTGGGGCAATAGATGGTGTAGGGCGTTGCAGTGAATATTGTAGTGAAGTATTTATTGGATATTATATTTGAGTATTTTGTTACTGTTTTAAATGCCGATATATCTGGTTGAATATGATATCTGTTGTCAATCGTTCTTGGGCCTCGGCAGTAGTCAAGCAAAACGCAGTAAAGTAACGGCAAGTGAGTATCAATGTACGTTTATGCCTTTGTAAACACCTTTTAAACAAGTTAATTAAATGAATAAGGGCTGTATGTAATTTAACCGATAACCGCTATGCTGTAATTAATTGCATCTCGATGTTCATCTGGTTATCAAATCGGCATCAACGGCCAAATCTTAATCAAACGTTATTACAGCAGTGCTGAAAAGAAGTACTTACTGCGGATGATTCTCAGAGTGAATTAGATTATAATTAAATTTTAATTAACGAGAATAATTAGAATTTAACAAGTCTCGCCAAATGTTCCGCTGATCAAATTAGATTTGCACGTTTTCGCTTATTCCGTTACTATGCATCGATCTGCTCCTGCAACTTTTATTCTCTAGCAGTTTGATCCTGCACTAAATCCATTTCACTCCTATAAACACTGTTACACATATAAACATCTGCATCAGCTCTATATCGCTTGTTAGTTCTCATCCACCGCTACATGATTATATCCCTCAATTTGGTTGCTACTTTTTTCTTCTGCTTGCCATCCAACGATCCTCGAACTCCACAACTCCATGAGAAATCAATGAGAAATCCACAACTCCGTCAGAAATCCATGTGCTAGTATTTGTTAAGTGTATCTCATTCATTGTATTCCATCCTTGTATCATATTTGCATTGTTTTTCGGCCATGTTTGCAGCTCGAGCCAAAGAAAACACCAAAACCCGCGACGCATCCAGCCCAATTGGCTTCTTCAATCCAACATGGGCTCGGTATCGTCTTCAAGATGATAGCTCGTCGGCTATTCAAAGCATATGGAGGTCGCGAGACAACAGAAAGGGAAGGCACGCTCTGGCAGTTAAGAAGACTCCTTCTATTGACGAGAGGTACGTGCTGCCGGCCGTCACCTCGTCGTATCGGCAAACATTGAAAGGCATTCTGCGAATGTTCACCTATTTCCCGTACTGGGATGTGTCGTATCTGGTTGCTACAGTGTTCACATTCGGATCTGTGATCTGGGTCATCAATTCGTTTTTCGTATGGCTTCCAGTATATTCTCCGGAGACTGCATTCCACGACGAGTCTTTCACAGGAGGTGGTGTTACTGCTTTTATAGGTGCCACGGTGTTTGAGGTCGGCAGCGTTTTGCTGCTGCTGGAGGCTGTAAATGAGAATCAGACTGCCTGTTTTGGCTGGGCTCTTGATACTGTTCTCACCAGAAATAAACCTAGAACAATTGTTAAACCAGATATGGATTCATGCAAACATCACCATTCAATAAGAGCTTCTTTTCTTGGAATCCATTCGCATACGTCATTTGAAGATATCATGCACGATGGGCTGAGCACTGCACGAGATGGTCGTTCTTTCAAATGGATTCCGTCGTGGTCAGAGTTTCGACAGCATTACATTCGAGAGCTCGGTTTCAATGCCTCTTTGATACAGTTTGTTGGTGCATCCATCTTCTGGATATCAGCGCTAACAGGGCTTCCGGGTATCTTGAATCACATGAGTTCGGGGCTTACTGATGGCATATATTGGGTTCCTCAAATGGCAGGCGGCATGTGTTTTGTTATCAGCGGGCTGTTATTTACACTAGAAACGCAGACCAAGTGGTATATTCCTGCGTTTGGTATTCTGGGATGGCATATCGGGTTCTGGAACTTTATAGGTGGGATTGGATTCACGCTCTGTGGGGCCTTGGGTCCGGCATCGGGCGATTCTCGTGTAGCATTTCAGTCTACATTGGCGACGTTCTGGGGTTCATGGGCATTTTTGATTGGATCTACTATTCAGTGGTATGAAAGTTTACAGAAGAATCCTGTGGAGAAGTTGAGCTAGAGCTGTAAACGGGGCAAACGAATATATGAGCAAATGAATATGGCCGAAATGAGGTGAAAGTATTTATTGCAGAGAACGGTATAGTTCACGGAGGAAGGATCCCGACGGTACCCTGTACTTTGTAACTGCCAGGAGGTATCAGATAAATATCGTGGGAAAATGGCAGTTTTTATTTGTTTTATTTCAAAATTATATCCGTCAATGTTTACAATTTTTGATAGAAAAAGAGCATTTTTAAAAGTGGAATTTTCCAAAAATGGTTGAGACATTTTGATGGTACATGTCTATTGTGACGAGTCATGTCTATTGCATTGTATGACTAGTGAAATCCTCTGCAAGGCAAGTAACAATTAACACAACAATACAGCATCTATCTAGTATATAGCAGTTACATTATATAAACGCTAAAATATGAACTAAATTCAGAACTATCATTCCTCAATAGGCGATAAATAAACAGCAAACGACAAATACCTGTCATAATCCCAAAATAAAACCAGGGGTAAAAGTATTACCTGTTTGGGAATCTTGCTACCATCACAAACTCCTTGTTAGTAGCCTCAAATAAAATATAAATACCCATCATTCTGGCCACATTTTTGCCTTTGTCCTTTTCTAGCAAAATTTGATATCTGCAACAACAGGGCACACCGACATCTGCAAGAGCACTATAACACGCCGATATCACAAGAGATCAATTATGTCTGAATCATTTGCACAAAATAAAGCTGGTACTAGTACTAGTGCTCGTTCAGAAAGCGAGTCAGATGATGATCATCCTGTTGATCGTGTGCTGACTCGCACGGTATATGAACTTCCTGCCCGTGCTTGCCCACTATGGCAAGTTAGATCTCCATTGGAACTGCTGAAAGTTCTGCGAGATGCCATTTCTCTTCATCGTTCATATGTTGTCCAAGCGAATGTCCTGCATCGCGATATCTCGGACGAAAACATTCTGATTACTAGAGAATCGGATAATAACGGCCTAATGGCTTGCCTGTTTAATTTCGAGTGTGGCACAATTCTTGATGAAAAGAGCGAGAATGCCGGCGAAAAAAAGCCCTATTATTATGATGGAAATTTGAAATTTGCGGCTCTTGAACTGCTTAAGGATATGGCCAGCTCTCCACGCAAAGAAAAGCAAAGAGAAAGAGGTGGCCCGATAAAGCTAGACGTTACACATACATATCGTCATGATTTGGAATCGTTTTACTATGTATTTTTGTCTGTTTGCTTGAGCTGCGAAAATGGGGAAGTTCTTAGAGACCCACTTAGTCACTGGTACACCGGCTCGTTTGAAGATATTTACCGGCGAAAGTACTTGGGGATGGGTCCTTACTCTGTTAGTCATTATTTTGTTCCAAGATTTCGCAAGCAATTTGCTAGTTTGGGTTGCTTTGCGTTAGTGTGGAGGCAGCTACTTTTCGGTAAGGGTTTCACTATTTTAGACATAACAACACCAGAGGATCGGGAGAAGCTTTATAGCGATACTATTGAACTGTTTGATAAGGCAATAGCAGATTTATCTGACAGTTCGTGAGATAGACAAATGGTTAGCACTCAGTTTCGATGCAGAATTATTTCAGCACCAACGACCCATTGCAAAACAGTTGCCTACCGAGTGTCAATTTTCTTATTATATACTTAGCTAGATAAGATGATCACCAGTATAAAAATGATTCTCTTTGAATGAATCCAAAAAAAACCGTGTCTTTTGCCAAATTTACCCTTTCGCTCCTTACCTGTTGGAAAGAAGCTTGATCTCACAGTTAAATTTTCCACAAATGGCCTTTATTCCATCAAATAAGAGACGACTTTTACTAAACAGAAATCAGTGCAGCGATTTCAAACTCCAGAAATGAGTGAGGAATCTAAGCAATCGATTCCCCGTATCGCCTGTAATTTCTGTAGGCAACACAAGCTCAAATGCAACAGGGTGAAAACCCGAAGAATGCTGTGGAGAAGATGAGCTAGAGCTGTAAAAAGCCAAAAATCCAGCTGGAAGGACTGGAGAAAAAAGAAGAGATGGATATTTTTATTACTGTATAGTCCGTGCTAGGACGGCTCTCTTTTTGCGGTGCTACGTACTATATCCAGGAGATATCGGTTAAACACCGTAAAAAACGACAAGTTTGTTCATTTTAAAAAGATATCTCCATGTTTACAGTTTTTCACAGAAAAAGAACACCTGTCTGAGAACGCATTCCCTATGCTTGCTGTACCCCTGTTAACACAGCAATCAAAAAATGAGGATCACTCTGTTTCATCTACATTTACCTTCCTCTTTAGAAAGCGGAATAAAGTGGAGTTTCCAAAAAAGGTTGAGACACTTTGATGTTACATGTCTCTTGCATCACTTATAACTAGTCAAGTTCTCTGCGAGGACAAAGTAACAACTTACACAGCAGCATAGCAGCCGTATGGCATGTAGTAGTTACACTATAGACGTTAAAATACGAGTCGGTCCGGAAATATCCACTTCAACAGAAATAACTCGGTATCAAACCACAAATACACGTCATGATCCTCAAATAAAACCAGGGGTCAAAGCATTGCCTATTTGGGAATCCTGCCATCACCACAAATTCATTTAGTAGCCCCACGGATCTTCAAATGATATATAAATACACATCATGTGGGCGGCATTTTCCTCTTTTTTTCTTTATTGCAAAGTGTGAGATCTACTATAACAGGTGGATTTGCAATAAAATCCATATCTGCAAGAACACCGACGAGAATAGCTCAATTATGTTTGAACCATCAGCACGAACCAACGGCGACACTAGTACTCATCCAGAAAGCGACAGAAGCGTTGATCAGGTTATCGTTGATGGTGCGCTGAATTGCTCGGTATTTGAGCTTCCTGCCAAGGCTTGCCCACTACGGGAAGTTAAGTCTCCATTGGAACTCCTGAAAGTTCTACGGGATGCCATTACTGTTCATCGTTCATTTCTTGTTAAAGCAAATGCCTTGCACCGTGATATCTCGGATGAGAATATTCTGATTACGAGAGAATCGGATAATAAAGGCCTAATGGCTTGCCTGTTCAATTTCGACTGTGCCACCTTTGTTGACGAGAATAGCGACACTACTGGCAGGAAAAAACCTTACTATTATGATGGAAATTTGAAATTTGCGGCCCTTGAGCTGCTTAAGGATATGGCGAGTTCTCCAGACAAGGAAAGGCAAAGAGGAAGCGGCGGGGTGATCAAGCTCGATGTTACACATACCTATCGGCACGATCTGGAGTCGTTCTACTATGTGTTTCTGAGCATTTGCTTGAGCTGCGAAAAGCTGAATGGCGAAGTTCTTGAACGCGACAAACTCAGCCGTTGGTATACCGGCTCGCTTGAGGATATTTATAAGCGAAAGTACATGGCAATGGATATCTACTATGTTACTCGTTTCTTCGTTCCAAATTTCTGTAAGCCCTTTGCTGTTTTGGGTAACTTTGCGTTGGCGTGGAGGCAGATACTTTTTGGCACGGATCTCACTACGTTAGACATAACAACAAAAGGCTCATTAGAGGACAGGGAGAAACTTTATAATGATATTCTTGAGCTGTTTGATATGGAAATAGCAAAGTTATCTGGTCGTTCGTGAAATGACAATGATCAGCATTGTGTAGTTGTAGGAATCATTTCATCATTAGGAACTCATTGTTAAACAGTGGAGTACCAAGCGTCAATTCTTACTCTATGCTTATCCCGAAAAGATATCTATCTTTCTTCTATATATTGTATCCGCTTTCTCTAGCTCGGTAAACCCCGTTTGGGAAACTCCGCGGGTTTTAGCTCAAAGTTTGCTGCTCACACGTGATTTTGCCCTTTATTATTAAATTCAGATAAAAATATTATAATTCTTAATCTAGATGATGTCAAATATGAAGACGAATATGAAGACGATTCTTCCTGAATAAATTAAAAAATGTGTCTTTTGCCAAATTTACGTTTTTGCTGCTTTAGCTGGCGGAAAGAAGCTTAATCTCATGGTTAAATTTTTCGCAAATTGCCCTTGTTCCATCAAATAAGAGACGACTTTTAGTAAACAGAATTCACGGCGGCGATTTAAAAACCCAGTAATGAGTCAGAAATCTAAGCAGCCGACTCCTCATATTGCCTGTAATTTCTGTAGGCAACGCAAGCTCAAATGCGACGGGAAAAAACCCGTGTGCTCGTCGTGCCTTAGGCGCAAATACCCAGATTGCCAGTATTCTGAGATAAAGCGCAAAGCCAATCTTCGACGACCATTTATGGACGAAATGAAGAAGCGTATCAATGACTTGGAGACGGAATTGGCTCAATCCAGGCTCAATGGCTCCAATAATGCATCTCTCGAGGTGCTATACGACAATAGCGTTGATTCTTATCTTCCCGATCCACAGCTGGCACATTTGCTTTACAAATACTTCTTTACGCCTAAAGTGGCCTGGATGTTTTACATCAGCAAGGACAATTATTTCAAAAGGCTGTACGGGGCGCCTTCCAACCGGCCTCGGCTATCCAAGCAGTTTGCAATATTTGCCACGGCCACTTATGCGATGCCCAGGTATCGCCATTTAGCTGTTGTATACTCTCGTAAGGCTAGAGAATACGCTCATAAGGACTTTGAATTGCATGGACTGAGCAAACAGTTTAATCACTTGGATAATATCCAGACCTGGGTTCTGCTAACATGTCTAGATTGCAGACTAGACCGACACATGCATGCCAGTATTACCATCGCCGAAGCTATTCGATTGTGCCACCATTTTGATTATCAAATAATCGATTCTGAGGTGCCAGATGTTGAGACGTTCCAGAGTGATGATATAAACAGGGACGAGATGCGAAGAACTTACTGGGCTGCTATATGTTTGGATCGTGCAACTGCCAAATCCAATTCTAATCCTTGCATGGTAGAAATGGAATATGTGTCTACGAGGTTTCCAGTGGATGATGACTCCTTTGATAAAGGTTTGCCTAATACTTGTGTGTCTCCGAGGGATATTATCAAGAATCCAGACATGATTGAAAGATGCCGTCACCCCCGAATACTGTTGATTCTTTGTAATGAATGCGATTGTCGTATCAGAGACTTAATTAATCGGCCAGTAGGAATTACTGAGGCGAGAGACAAAAGCCAATGGCAAACTCAGTACGACAGCGTGGTAGAGATTTTGGCGCACATAAGCAGTATAGTGCCCAACTTGCTCACTTCGTCAAATTCGCATCTCATAAATAAGATGGTAACTCTTTTTTCCAAGAGCTCTGAGATCTCAATACTTTGTGTAGGAATGGTGGCTGCTTTCACCGTTCCTGATTTGGCCAACATTATTGATTTCGACAAGGCATCTAACAAATGCGTGGAGGCTGCTGCTGCAATTACTTCAATTATTCAGGAATTTGTGGATCCTTCTCGCTTGACTGCAGACTCTACCGTTGTCGTGTCACTTTATACAGCCATTTATTTTCTTCGGATGCTTGAAAGAGCAGGGTTTGCTGGCTCTACGGAGCTGCGCCGTCGAACTGACAACTTGACAAACCTTTTTTACGTCGCTAAGCACTCTTGGCCTCTTTTGGATCACTGTATTAGGGATTTGAAGTCCAACCCGGCCAATTTCGAGTACACTGATGATGCGAGCTTTGCGGAGTATTTGGCAGATTCTGCGCGTGAATCTACTTCACAAGAAGATCCTGAAAACAGTACCATGAGTACTTCTGATCTCGGCAGATACTATTCATCGAACGAAGAAGCAATGGCATTCTACCACCAACAACATGCGAAATATGCGTATGCTGATTCTAGCAGTAGTTCTGGGGATCCGGCAGTTTCGGAAACGATGGGAAACAAAACTAACGAATCGTATTTTGGAATGGAATGGCTGTCCTCGCCTGGAGAAAGCGGAGCTTTTAATTAGGGCTACGAATAATTGTGAATTAGTTCCTTGGAAACACTGGTTGTTTTTCTACTTTAGTTCTGAGAGGAATGAGGAAATTCAAATATTCGCAGCACTTTCGATCATGGATGGAATATCTTATACAAAAACATATGCCATTGCACGCTATCTACTGTCACTTATCTAAGTTTTATCTGCTGCCGCTTGCCTAATTCCTATCCAACAAGCCACCTCCATTAGACGACACAACATCGCCACTAACCCGTCGGGAACCTGCACTGCTGAGAAACAGCACAATATTCGCAATGTCTGCCGGATTTGCAGCTTCATTGCTGGTAGTTGGATATTCAAACAATTGGCGTTCGTCGACGAGTAGCTATGATTGTCCGGCACGCAGCAACAAAGAATGCTCCAACAAGAATAGTTGCACCTGAGAACATCTGCATCCCTATATAATTACCATTACATCTTTCAAGCAGAGATCCTGCCACTGGACTGCCTATTAGAAGGCCCAACCCTGCAAAAAAGAGAGTTATCCCTAAACGGGTACCAAGGCTAGATAAGTCGTCGGTGATTGAGAACAGGACAACACCAGGCAGCGAGACAACGCCGCCAGATAAAAAGCCATAAAAAATTGCGAAAATAATAGTACCAGCAGTAGTTTTAACGGCAGCCCAACAAAAGGCGATTAAAGCTGACGATAGCAAGACAGGAGCGAGTGTGTTGAGAGGCCCATATCTGTCCGCAAAGGCGTTTGGACCCACACGTCCAAAGAAAGAACCTGCTGCCAAAATCGAAATAATATACAACTGCAGATCACTATTCATGTGAACATATGCTGCAAAAGGCTGAATATAGAATATGGGTACGTATGCGCCCATAAACGAAAAGAACATGCCACAAACAAGCAAAACATATGGAAGATCTGATACAAGATCTTTTGAGATGAATGTACCTGACTTTCGAGGCGGGACTCTAGTTTTAACCAAAGCTGCAGCTATAAGGCCAGTTCCAAGAATGGTGAATCCCAAGATTCGGCACATCCAGGAAAACCCGACGTCAATAATAAGCTTATTAACCATTATAGGATAAATCACTGCCCCGATTGAAGAGCCTGAAGCAACTATACCGAAAGCGATCCCTTTTTTGGTTGTGAAATATGTCCCTACGACTGCCATAGGGGCCACAAACGAAAGCGATAGTGCTACTCCCATTAAAACGCCAGTTCCAAGTATCAGTTGGTAGAACTTGGTGGACAAGCTCAGCATCATCAGGCAGAAGGTTGCTAGAATAGTTGAGACGAACAGTAGAATTCGGTTATAGCCTGCATCGGAGAGCCGTCCAAATATAAGTGATGCTGATATTAATATGCATCCTTGGATTGAACCGATCCAAGATATGGCCGAGTTGGAACTTTCAGGGATTAGTTCATCTTTGAAGTATGCTTGAAATACAGAAAATGAATTAACGATTCCAAACGAATTCATAAAAGCTATGAAGCCTGTTATTACTTGTAGCCATGCCCAAAGCCCACCGTTAGGCGGCGGCGTTACGTCTGTAGCCTGCTGTGGAGAAGGCACTTCAATAGATTCTTCTTCCTTGTCGTTTAGCTGTTTGGTATACTCGAGTTCTGCAGAAGACATTATGGATGAGATGAAAAACTGAAAATGTTATATTTTATTGCAGTAGTACTGTTTCATGTGCCGTATTTATATTACTCAGGATTGGTCTCCAGAGGTGACTAATATGACGAGGGTACTGATTGAGCTCGGCTCGGAGTATTAACGGATTAGGCAACCAGACATGATTATTATCATGTTTTCATACAAGTATATACAATGTTAAACTTTTGCCGTGAAGCTGAAGATTATTAATGTATCAGTGGCAAAAAATTTACATTACAATTATTTATAATCATTCAGAGACGCCTCTTGTCTTCATATTACCAATACTAATGCCTGATAAGTGGAATTGCAACTTTACTTGTTGGCCTATCATTTCCCTTGCAATGCCAACTGGGTTGGTGGCAAGGAACGGAGTCGGACGATGATCAGCAATGAATTGTGTGCGGCTTCGGAGATGTTTACGTTACGTCCAATATCACCCCTAAACAAAAACATATTCTAGATAATACTCGCTATTTGTAAAGTTTCTTTTTATGATAAAATAGGTTTGTTATATCGGATCTGAAAATAGCTGGTAGAGAAGAATAAACTATCGGTTGGTTGTTAGCCCCGAAGCCGCACCGCATATAACATGAATAAAGCGCCGCCTCCGTTATTTTTTTTTTTTGCTTCTGTCAGAAAATATTACGTTATTCTTTAACAAAAACAGTTCTTTTCATAATATTAAACCACTGCACTGTATCCGACGCTGCATAGAAGCAGTACAGATTCTACCATTGTCGTATCACTCTATACGGCCATTTACTTTTTTCGGATGCGTGAAAAAGTAGGCTTGCTGGCCCTACGGAGCTGCGCTGTCGAGCTGATAATTTGGCAACCCTTTTTATATTGCTGAGAACTCTTAGCCTCTTCTGGATCAAGTATTAGAGATTTGAAGCCTAACTTGACCAATGTTGAGTATCCTGATGACGAGTAGGATATATGCGTCTAATTTTGGCAGAGGCTATTCACCTGTCTCATCCAATGAGGATGCAATAGCACTCTACCATCAGCAATATGCGAAAGATGAATATGTTGGGTCCAGCAGCAGCTCCGGGAATCCGGCACTTTCGGAAGTGACGGGAAACAAAATTGACGAATCTTATTTTGGGTTAGAATGGGGGGGCCTTCTTCCGGAGAGGGTGAACGATTTTAGATTAGATTCCGAGCAGTTGTGAACTAATTCACTGGTAGCATTGTTTATTTTCTAGTTTAACTCTGAGAGACGTTAGATCATTTCAAATATTTACTGTGGTTTTTTAGACCATCTATTGAATATCCTATACAAAAAAAGTGCAATTGCACACCACCTACTATCTCTTATCTAACCTCTATTTAAACAAACCTCCGCCGTTCGACGAAACAACATCACCACTAACCCATCGAGAACCTTCACTGCTTAGAAACAACACAATATCTGCAATGTCTGCCGGATTTGCAGCTTCATTGCTGGTAGTTGGAGGAAATCGGCTAAAGATAGCATTAAAAAGCTCCGGAGTAGCACGACTAAACATATCGGTATTTATGGGACCCGGATTGATAGCATTAACTGTTGCTTTATGAGAATGGCCCAGTTCTGTTGCCCAAACTCTAGTCGCCGCTTCAATTGCGGCCTTGGAAGCCGCATATCCAGTTTGGCCCGCAAGGCCGGCCTGAGACGCAATAGAACTTACATTGACAATGCGGCCAGATCCATCCTTCGCCAAATATGGAAGAACCTCCTGGATGAGGAGAATTGGTGCTCTCAAGTTGATATCCATCATTTTGTTGTATCCATCCAGCGTGAGAGTGTCCACAGTTGACCACACTGAGATGCCAGCGTTATTGATAATAATATTCACCACTTTGGTTCCGAACGCTCTAAGAGTACTTTCGACAATGATTTTTGGCGAATCAGTGCTGGCTGCATCCGCTTGGATAGCTACAAGTTCTCCTCCTGCTGCTTCAATTTCTTTCTTTAGTTCGGGAAGAGCATTAATAGTTGAGTCAGAAACATATGTCGCAGCAACCTTGGCTCCTTGCTTACCCAGGGCCAAGGTGATGGACTTTCCAAGACCCCGAAGCCCACCAGTTACAATTGCTACTTTTCCTTTGAGAGACATGAATATAATTTGGAAATATTGAGATCGAGGATAAACAGGACTCGAATAACGAGCAAATATGAAAAACTTCAGATGAAGAATAAACTGCTGGACTCGAGTAATAGACTGAATACTTGTACTTACGATCGAACAGACCCCATATTTATAATCCCTTGGAAACACATCTCCTCTTCACATTACCAATCATAATACATGCTAGCCGCTATAGCAACTTTCTGTTTCGGCGTATCATATTCCTTGTAATGCCGTTTCATTACTAATACCAAACCGAAAGTGTACAAGTGGGATTGTGATAAGGTACGGAGCTCGGATGATGATCAGTAATCAATTGTGTGCGGCTTTGGTAGCTTACGCTAAGCTATTACGACGATTTCACCCGTGAACAACACATATTCTAGACGATTTATTCGTCATTTTTAAAAATGTGTTTTTATGATAAAAGAGAATTATTCTTTTGAATCTGGAAATAGCCGGTAGAGAAGAATAAGCCGTCGTTTAGCCGAAGCCGAAGCCGCACCGCACATCTTATGAATAAAGCGCCGTTATTTTCTTTCTTGTGCTCTGTCAGAGAATATTACATTGTTTTTTAAGAAAACGGCTGTTCTCATAGTAGTAAAGCATCGTGATATCTCCGATGCCGCATTGAAGTAGTGCAATTTAACCTCCGACTCTGCGGATTTACCTATTCGTTACCTTACTTGTTAACTGCAGACTTAGTTGGTGCTGAGGAAGTTGCCATTCGATTCTCACCTTTTGCGACATTCCAAGGAACTGCCAAAAAAGATGTCGTGAAACAGTTCCGATATATAATTGAGGAATTGAAGAAAAGGAATCATAAGCTTGCGTACATTTCCTTGGTGGAACCTCGTGGAGATCCGGCAATAATTCGGGGAATTAGAAAGAGCCATCCTTCAGAAGAGTCGTTGAACTTCATTCTCGAGACCTGGGATAATTACACGCCCGTTCTTCTTGCAGGTAAATTTACTCCAGAGATTGCAGTAAGCGCTGTTGAAAAACAGTACCGCAAGTGGCATGTTGCAGTTATCTTTGGCCGAATGTTTCTGGCGAACCCAGACTTGCCGTTTCGAATCAAAAACCAACTTCCGCTCAATGATTACGATAGAACCACATTCTATGCTAATAAGTCTGAGCTTGGATATAATGATTATCCGTTTAGCAAAGAATTTGAGGAGTATGCTCGGGAGCAGTTGAGTACATAGGTCGGTAAAGCTTATACGCCAACGGAATGAGTGCTTCATAGAAATTAGTCAAGCATGAGAGCAAGTAGAGTTTTATAGGAATTAGTAGAGAATGAGAGCAAGTAGAGTTTTATAGGAATTAGTAGAGAATGAGAGCAAATAAATTAGCCGACGCCTGTGTAGGATTTAATCCCGCTATCCCTTGAAAAGTGCACCTACGCATTGTCCCCGAAGAAAGAAATCGTTGTGTATCAAATATCAATTCCTTAATTTCCTGCTTAAATTTTACTGCAATTTTTAGGCCATCTATTGAATCTCTATATAAAACCATGTGCATATTACACCATCTAACCACTCAGCTAGCCTCTATCTAAACAAAGCACCACCGTTTGATGAAATAATATCACCACTAACCCATCGAGAACCTTCACTGCTGAGAAACAGCACAATATCGGCAACCTCTTCAGGATCTGCAGCGTCATTCTTGGTAGTTGGAGGAAATAGACTGAGGACAGCCTGTAAAATCTCCGGACTAGTACCACTAAACATGTCGGTCTTCACAGGTCCTGGATTTATGGCATTAACTGTTGCTTTATGAGAATGGCCCAATTCTGTTGCCAAAACTCTGGTTGCACCTAGAAGTGCCGCCTTGGTCGCAGCATACCCAAGTTGACCGGCAAGTCCAGTCTGAGCCGAGATAGAACTGACATTGACAACTCTACCAGTTCCATCCTTTGCTAGATACGGAAGAACCTCCTGAAGGAGGAAAAGCGGCGCTCTCACGTTGACATCCATCATTTTGCTGTAGCCGTCCACCGTCAAAGAATCCAGAGTCTCCCACACTGCGACGCCAGCGTTATTGATGATGATATTTATTACGTTGGTTCCAAGCGCTTTGAGAGTACCTTCTACGATGATTTTTGGCGAATCAGTGCTGGCTGCATCCGCTTGGATAGCCACAACTTGGCCACCTGCAGCCTCGATTTCTTTCTTGAGTTCTGGAAGAGCATTGATACTTGAGTCAGAAATGTATGTCGCAGCAACCTTGGCTCCTTGTTTACCCAGAGCCAGAGTGATGGCCTTTCCAAGACCCCGCAGCCCACCGGTTACAATTGCTACTTTTCCTTTGAGAGACATGAATATAATTTAGAAAACTTTCAGATAAGAAATGAACTGGTCTCGACAAATATAATTTGAAAAACTGCCCGACAGAGAATAAACGGTTGCCTTCGATATATATGGGCTGCCCCGATTTATAATCCGGAAACATCCCCACCCCCACATCTTCATATTGCCAATCCTATTGGCTGCTAAGCGATCAGGAATTTCCTTGTCGGCGCGCAATTTCTCTTTTAATGGTGTTTTATTAGTAATGCCGATCCATAAAAGTACAAGTAGTATTACGATGAGGCACGGAGTTGGACGGACTTCGGAATCACTTCTATGCGGCTTCCGGAGGAGTTTTATGCCAACTATTGCGTGTTATTTTCTTCGTAAACATACTCCAAGTAATTCAGTCGTTCTGATAAAGAAATCCTCTTAAAACAAAAAACTTCAGACTATGTTGACTGCGGAAATAGCTGGTAGCGATGAATAAAAGCGTTTACCTTCGAAGCCGCATCGCCATAGAGCTGCCAACTTCCGAGATTTTCCCGTTGTGCTGTTGTAGGAGGATATTACGTTATTTTTTGTAAAGATAACTGCTCCCGGCCAGATTGATACCTGCTCGAGGTTCTTTTTGATCCACCAGCTGTGTTAACGGAATAATTGAATAACCCATACATCTATGCATTATGCCCAAAAAAGAAACCGGCATCGTATCTCTTCTCCGTAAATGTCTCAATCCACGTTTTTAATAAAGCTCTTTGATTGTCTATTGTTTTGCTTTTAATGCTGATTGCTCTGTCAAGGCAGGCAGAAGCCAGTTCGACGTCATCTAGTAGTTCAACACCACCACACCGGGCAAGGAGCAGATTATCGCACCGTATTTGCTGAATGTAATTATTTATAACAGTGCGAAGATGACTAGACGGATAACAGAAAGAAGGAAGCCAAAGTTTGTTTGTGAAAGATGCGAAACTGTGCAGCTCATGAGTGGTAAGGAAGTAGACAGATCTGGCAAGCAGCTTGGTTTGATCTGCCGGAGTGCCTGCTTGATATCTGTTCGGAGCACTCGTTACTGACAAGCTTTTTAACTTCTCTACATGTCTTTCTCGAATAGCTTCGTGCTTGGCCCATGCAGACGGTGTATAGCAGGTAGTAGGTGTGAGTCTCGGAAACAGCATCAGCAGTAGCGGCGTTGTCTCGAAGAAAACAGCAAATATCAAAGCAAATACCGGTAGTTTGAGAATATCATTTCTTGTGCGTAGAAGCAGCTGGTAATCTGCTCGAGAGAGAGCGGCGTGTGAGGGCGCGCTGTGCAAAGTGCTCTGCGAAGCGCTCCGACTGCTGTCTTGAACAAATCCACGAACTACAACATACCGAGACAAATCATCGAGACTACGGAAATTGTACATTTTACGCAGAGTCCTTGCGGACTTCTGGTTGTTCCATGTCCTTGATATGCCGGTCTTATACAGCTTAACATAGGCCTTGCCAGAGGCCCATAAGGACTGGAATCGAGACAGATTGGGGTCTATGGAGGGCCAGGTTGGCGGCCGAGTAGCTAGACTATTTACGAGGCGAGACATGATTTGCTATGTACATGGGGTGTTTTGGCTTTTGTTCTTCTGTCTTGTTGTTTTGTTGTTGTTGTCCTTTTTGTTGTCTTGTTGTCTTCTGTTTTGTCTTCCTGTGCCTCTTCCTCATCTCTCCTTCCTCCTTTACCTTTTCACTTTGACTTGGCTTTTCCATCCCTGATTTGTCCCAAAATTATCCATCATTTATCGAAATTGCTTCATGGCCCTCTGAGTCCTGCTGACGTATCACCAAGGCGTTCTTTCCGTATAATTAGCTACTTGAGCCCCCTGTGATGCCTGCATCTGCCAGAGTCGTGGCCGTCGGCTGCCTGGCCGGTGTCGTCTCGTCGGCCACCCAGAGCCTCGGCCTGACGTTGCAGCGCAAATCGCATATGCTGGAGGACGAGGCCTGCACCGAGGCTTCCACTGCTCACCGAAAGACGCTGTGGCGCACTGGGCTGATGCTGTTTGTGCTGAGCAATCTCATTGGATCCACCGTCCAAATCACCACGTTGCCTCTGATCGTCCTGTCCCCTTTGCAGGCTATTGGGCTCGTTTTCAACTCCATCTGCGCCAGTATACTGCTTCATGAGCCTTTTACAAGACATTCCATGCTCGGCACTTGTCTGGTGTCGCTGGGCGCTATCATTATTGCATCTTTTGGTGTCGTGCCTGAACCCAACAAGAGTCTCGATGAGCTCCTTGTTTTGCTTTCCCGCTACAAATTTCACCTATGGATGGCTCTAACGCTGGCTTTGTGTCTTATTATCATATATGCTATTTATAATGTGGTGGAATCTCACAAGGAGAAGCCCCGCTGGCTCAAGGATCACCAAACCGTCATCAAGGGCTGCATGTTTGGTGTCGTATCGGGCATTCTCAGTGCTCATTCTCTTCTTATGGCAAAGTCTGCCGTCGAACTGCTCATAACTGGCTTCAGAGATAGGTGGAAGGATCTCCTGCGTTGGCAAACTTGGCTTATTGTTGCCATGTTTCTATTTTTTGCCCTGTCCCAGCTATTTTTCCTCAACAAGGGTCTCAGATGCTGCTCAACTAGTGTACTTTACCCTCTGGTCTTTTGCATATACAATGTCACTGCAATCGCTAATGGTTTGATATATTTTGATCAAACAAGCAAGTTGAGCGGTGGTCGCATCTCCTTAGTCGTACTGGGAACTATTCTGGTTTTACTGGGCGTACTGAGCTTGTCTTGGAAACAGTCGGACGATATGGAGACTCAAGTAAATCCCATTATTCCTGCTGCTAATATCATCGATGAGGAGGCTCGGGCTACTCCTGTTAGACATGGGTATCATTCTAGAGACGCCAGCCGCATATCGGCGTATATGATGAGCCCTGAGCAAGTGGCCGATGAGAGCTCACCTCTCTTAAACAAGGTGGACTCAGAGAACAATCCGCATTACACTTCTTTTTCATTTAACAGTGGAATTCCTGAACCACCGTCTTCTTACAGTCCCAAAGCGAAGCTGGGCAATCCGGTCATAGGTCGAAGTTTGTCAGTGGAGCAGACCAGTGTCCTTCACCAGCTGAGAAAGACTTCGGGAAATGCAAATAATGGCAGTTAGACAGTGACATGCCATGTTCATAATCGAACAAGCGCACAGCTCTTTATTTAATATTGTTTACTGGCGATGGCCTGGTAAACGCAAAAATCATATCAACAGCATTACATCAAGTATATTTAAGAGCATGGCCTAATTGGGTGAAAATAGTGTACTGAGGGTGCATGATCACACCTAATGTGATAAAGAATACCAAGGCGCCGCTGCATGCCTCTTCCCTCAATGTTCTCCAGGGACTTTGAACGCACCGCCTAAGCAGATGGCCCGTTCCTCAGTGTTCATGTGCTCATAACTAAGCACGCCTACGCCGCCGGCCTCGAGAATAAATGAGGGGTTCTCGCAGATGTTGCCTTGGACCCAGCGCAGGCAAAAGGCCCGTAAAATGTGGCCGTGAGCCACAATAACTACGTCGGACTTTTCGGGATTGCTCGACGCAATGGCCTCTTTGTGCAGCTGGACTATATCTGCGATAATTCTATCTATCCTTTGCTCTACCTGCTGCGGGTTCTCACCTCCTTCGCAGCCGTCGGACCAGATTGTCCAGGAGTCCCCGGATAACCCATGCGAGGTCCGCAGTTTCTTGATTTCCGGCGTCTTCATGCCTTCATAAATTCCGTAATCCCATTCACGGATGTCATTCGACTGCAAATCGAGCTGTCAGAACCAAAAAAAGTTATAGAGAACTTGAGCATATAATATACATACCGTTTGCACTACTGCATTGGGGAACTTTGTATCTCTTGTAAGCAGTTCAAACGTCCTTTGAGCTCTCCTACGTGGAGATATAATAGCCAATTTCACATTGTCAGGAACAATGAGGCGGTCTTCGCCAACCAATGCTTTGGCAGTAGCGATGATGCGTTTCTCACCGTTGGCTGTTAATGGAAGATCGGTTACTGAAGTGTACTGGCCAGATAATGACCATTCAGTCTCACTAGATGGAGAAATTAGTATCAAAATACTACATGCATGTAAATATAATAAGATAATTACCCGTGACGAATGATAACTACTTGCGGTGCTCTCATCGGAGAACCTGAAATGAGCAAAATACCAGTTGTAAGATGCAAAAGAACACTAACTAAGACAACAGCCTAATGCTATGAAATATACAAAGTATTCAGACAGGTAGGCAAGTCGTTGAATGGAATTTGAGACGATTACAGTGGATGAATAGGAAGCAAGAATGCGGCAATTTGAATCGGTGAAGTAATCTGAGCGGTCACGTGGCAGATCACGTGCTTTCCATTTTGATTCAAAGAACGGCTATTTTCTTCTTTTACATATATATTCTTACATACATTCTTTTGAAAGTGACGCATTGTCTCTGCCTGATGGGTTTCCCCCCTAGGATGTCCCGTCCATCGGCCATGAGATCTTCTCTCCGTAATTCCAATGAACTGCCTTGGTTTGAGTATACTCTTTCAAACCATCAACACCTAATTCTCGGCCGAATCCAGATTGCTTCATACCTCCAAATGGAACTGAATTGCTCAATGCCATATACTGGTTGCACCAGACCGTTCCAGCTTCAAGCGCGTGGACCATCCTCATACATTGACCAGCATCCGACGAAAACACACCTGCACCAAGACCGTAGGTAGTATCGTTGGCCTTTTTAATAGCTTCTTCTTCTGTGTGGAAAGTTTGTATGCTCAATACCGGCCCAAAGATCTCTTCCTTGACTATTCTCATATCTTTGTTGCAATCGGCAAATATCGTAGGCGGAACAAAATAGCCGTCCTTGAAATCAGCAGGAAGTATCTTGTCTAATCGCTCAGTAGTGCCTCCAGTAACCAAAGTCGCCCCGTCTTCAATTCCGTATTTAATGTACGCCTTGACCTTTTCCTGCTGCTGCTTCGATACAAGGGCACCCATATAAGTTTTCGGGTTAGAAGGATCTCCGATAGCTAACGTTTCAAAATTATGCTTTAGACGAGCAATGAAATCCTCCTTTATGATATCTTGCACAAATAAACGAGAGCTTGCACAGCAATCCTGGCCGTGGTTGAACAATATGCCCATACACACCCAATTGACGGCCTGCTCAATGTCGGCGTTTCCAAATACCACGGCCGGAGACTTGCCTCCAAGTTCTAATGTCACTTTTTTCAGATTGCTTTTGGCCGCAGCTTCCATAATAAGTCGCCCAGTGACAGAGGAGCCGGTGAAAGCCACCTTGTCGATATCTTGGTGGCCAGAAATGGCGTTTCCTGTGATTTTTCCGGTTCCATTGATCACGTTTATTACTCCTGGAGGAAATCCCGCCTCGAAGACGAGTTCGGCAACAAAAAGTGCGCTCAACGGAGTCTGCTCGGCCGGTTTGATCACAATGCTGTTACCGGCAGCTAAGGCCGGGGCGATTTTCCAGACAAACATCTGGATCGGATAATTCCAAGGAATGATCTGACCGCACACTCCAATTGGCTCGAGGCGAGTAAATGCTAGTTTCACGCCCTCTTGCTGCTCAATGGTTTTTCCTTCAATTTTGTCGGCCACTCCTGCATAGTATCGCAAGCACCCAATACTATCTACAATATCAATATCCCTGGCCATCCACACGGGTTTTCCATTGTCGAGGCTCTCGATTTCAGCAAGAGTGTCGAGATTCTTCTCCATGAGATCTGCCAGTTTGTTGAGCAAGTCTCGGCGCTGATCCGGGGTGCTTTTCTTGCCCCAGCTCGTATTGAAGGCATGTCGAGCTGCAGAAACAGCCGAATCGACATCCTTGGCACTTGCTACGCTTATGGTAGCCAAAGGCTTGCCGGTAGTAGGATTTGGAGTCGTCAGGGTTGATCCGTCGCTAGAAGGTACGAACTTATTGTTGATGAAAAGGCCGGTTTTCAGGGCAATTGAGTGTCCTGTGGGACTCGAGAGAGTTACAGACATGATGGAAAGTTGGTAAAACGGATGCAGTACAATGGGGTTTGAAATCGGGGTGTGGGCTTCTAATATGCTGCTGGTTGATTAGAGCACGGCACAGGTTAAGGAATTCCGAGAAGAAGCAATGCTAAAAACAATCCCAGTTACTCAGGTTCGCACGAGACGATCAGTGAGGATTCGGAAATGCGCATTGATTAACAGATCTCTATTTAATGAACAGATTCGGAAGATCGCACTTGAGGAAACAATTTCCGAGCTGGTCACGTGGTTGTCTTCTTATCTTATCGACGACGCTCGGAACTTGTTTCCCTTTTTATTATTGAAGGATGCCGATTATGCGGATGTGATAAATACATTATATAAAGGTATAAACGCCTTTATAACGGATCTTACTGCGCTGATCTTCCTGTATTAACTCCTCTATTGTCATGACTGTAACTATCAAGAAAGCAGAACCGTTCAAGAAGGCCCTCTACTTCTCCCAGAAAGAGCTTAAACAGAGACGTGACCATGCTCTGGAGCTGATGAAGCAGGAAAACCTCGACGGTTTCCTCATGACCAAGCAGGAGTCGCTGTATTACTTCACTGGCTTCGATACCTTCGGCTATGTGTTCTTCCAGGCTCTTTATTTCCACAAGGATGGTCAGATGAAACTCATTACTCGAATTCCTGATCTCAGACAGGCTCTGTATACGTCTATTTTGAGCCAGAAGGACATCTTGATCCGGTCGGACGAGGCCACTAGCAACCCTGTTTCCCTGGTTCCCACCGTCCTTAAGAGCTTTGGGATCGACAGTCCGAGCAAGAGGGTCGGATATGAGCCTGATTCATGCTCTTTGACCCACCGACTCGGAAAATTGCTCGAGGAGGCTGTTGACGGCGTTTGCACTCTGGTGGACGAGAGCAATCTGTTCACCAAGGAGCTGCGAATCGTCAAGTCCGAGGCCGAGATGCGAAAAGTGCGCAAGGCTGCGTATTTGGCAGACTTCTCTTTGGTCAGAACGCTCAAACTCGCGAAGCCTGGCGCTTACGAAGGTGACCTTTGGCGTGAGCTCATTGGAACTGTCTATGAAGGAGGCGGCGATGATCCAGCAAATGAGAACATTCTGGTGTCAGGAAACAAGGCTGTTCTTACTCGCTATTCCACCGGTAAAGATACAATTGACAGGCAGTTGACGCTGGAGCATGCTGCTGCATACAAGCATTATCATGCGTGCTTGATGCGAACTATTCCTATTGGAGGAATCACTGCCCTGGCACGAAAAATGCATGAGGTAAATAAGCTGCAAATGGCCGCCTGTTTGGAAGCTTTGAAGCCTGGGAAACCAATTGGCGATGTATTTGAAGCATATGCTCGAGTAGCTGACGAAAACGGGTTCAGAGACCAGAGATTCAACTCCTGTGGGTATAGTCTGGGAGCCACCTTTTCACCAACTTGGATGGATTATCCCATGTTTGTAAAAGGGCAGAATGTAATTGCTAAGAAAGGCATGGTGTTCTTCATCCATATTATTCTCATGGATAAGGCCACCGATACTGCCAGTTCTCTGGGACAGACTGTCGAAGTCACCGAACACGGGTGCGTTCCTCTATCTAAATTGCCCTTTTATTTGACTCGTCGGCAGACCATTGCCGCCTGGAAGAAGATCAAGAAAGAGGATTACGGTTTTACTTCTGAGGAGGAAGACGAGGGTGAGCATATCCAGGATGTGGAGTTGTCTGATGGCGAAGTAGATGAAGAAGACTACGACGTTGAGTATGATTTCAGCGAATATGAGCCAGCAGCCTCGCTTGGGGATCCCACGCAGGCTGCTTGATTGCAAACATTTGTAGAGCGTGGAAAAATTGCTGGTTTTTATGGTCAATTGCAATATCGGCACAACCTAAGGAAGCGCAATTTACAAAGCACGTTTTAAGAAATGATCTGGCATAACTGTGAATATTGTTGAATTTGTCTGTTCGTTCAATTCTCGTTTAAATTTCTGAATTTTTCATCCATATAACTGTAACTGCAGATGTAAGAAGTCAATCTAGTATCTTATATGAGATAGTTTTAGTCTTATTTGCACTGTTTTAACCTATTTTTGATATAGACCAAAAATATCAAAATTCAATATAATTTCCAATTTCACCTTTTACTTATAGGCCCAGTTAGGAAATAGTCCCCGAGTTTAGATGTTCCAAAAAGGTTATACTTTCTCCTCTTCTTTCCAACCCCGCTATGCCATCTCATCGCACTGCGCACCCTGCAAAACGTAAAAAATATAGCTCAACAGGGTGCATGGAATGTAAAAAGCGAAAACTCAAGGTATGTTATTGTTGTATACATGTTATCCACTTGCATTTTGCCTGTTAACTCAAGTGCGATGAATCCAAACCCATGTGCATTAGATGCACTAAGTCCAACAAGCAATGTTCATATAGCCAAATTGCCAAATTTAGTGAAACTAGAACTGTAGTATACCAAGGCGAGTCGTTTGTAGCATCTCCTATGTCTTCTGGGTCGTTTTCGCCGGCTGATTCTCCAGAAGACCAAGTGCCGAGCAACTACATCAATATTTTTCAGTCTCATCAAGACAACAACGACACAGTAGATGTTCAAATAGGTAAAGACACTGTCGTCGAAAGTGCATTTGATGATTTCAATAGTTTTGATGCAGGCGAAGTTGATCTTGATCAGATGTTGTTCAAAGATGCCTCTCTCTTAGCCCACGACCTAAACGATATGATGGCCTTTGATGTCGAGGATTTTCTTTCAGAATCAATGATTCCTGACTATGAAATTACACAGGCAGATCTCGATATGATCCTCAATAGTCAGACAGACCAATTGGATGAAGACGGCCAGATCGTAGAGCTTATTTCACGGTTCGACGGAACTGGCAAAAAGAATTATCTGCGACTTTTCTACGAGAAATATTCCTTATGGCTAATGCCTTTATCGAATGGTCCTCACAGTGTATGCAACAGTACGCTTATGGCGCATGCAGTGAGACATCCGTTTCTATTGAACGCCATATTGGCTACTACGGCCAGATATGAGCATTTCATCCATAAAAACAGCGAAGATGAAAGTTTGAGGCGGTACTATTTAACACAGTCCTTGAACGGGATGACTCAAATATTCGAGGTTAACGGCTCGGTTGCTGATTTCATTGAACCTTTGATTCTTACCGTGTTAGTCCTGGTGGCCGACTCTGTGTCGGTAGTTAATGGAGAATGGAGGGCGCACCTAAGAGGAGCAAATTTGCTATTTAGGCGTTACGTCAATAATTACAGGAAAAAGAGCGCTGCAATCACGTTGTCGGCGACCTGGTTCGTGTCGTTTGAGTTGCTGGCAGTGACTGGTAATCCTCTTGGCGGAATTATCAGCTCTATGGAAGAACTTAACGAAGTCCTATCTACTGTACTCGATCCGTATGATATTAAGCTGGGAATGAAGCTAGGACTAGTTATGCCTGATGGATATAACGTGTTTCTGGGTTATACGGCACAAACAATCAAAGCGTTTGCAGAATTTGCCAAAATATCGCTGAAAATTAGAAACACAAAGGCGCAATGTGCATCTACAGAAGACATTCTGAGACTAATAAGTCTTCTTCATGCGTCAAATGAGTCGTCTTTTGTTTCTAAGGATGGCATCATCGCCCCTGATAATCCCTATCACCGCAAAAGTTTATGTGGATTTACTCTTCCTCCAGCTGCCTATGCGGAATTGGATGGAACTGCTATTTGCTGGTTTGATATATCGCATAAATTGCATGTTCAGGCGCTTTTTCTCAAGGTGCTGACCGATAGGCATTTTATCAACCAGCCTCTGTCGTCACCTGCCGTTCAAAATCTCGTCAAAGAAATGCTGGACTCATGTCATTTTTTTAAAGTTCTGGACTTCACCACTGAAGGATTTGATGTTACTGCGGAAATCGAAGCCAATAATCATCCTTTGTGGAACGATATTCGGCTCTTCACTGTGCATTCCACACTAGTTATTTGTGGAACATGCTGTTTAGATCGCATTGACCGGCTCAAAGTAGAGTTTTACTTGCGCAGATTGGTTAAAATGGGAGCTCAATCATTGGAGCAGTCCTGGCGATATTTGGAGAGTATTTGGAAAGGCCAATCGGAGATTCTGGATTATGTTCCCTATGTATGAAGAGCGTTACGACCGACAAAACAGAAAAAAAGCACAAAAAATTCAAAAAATTCAAAACCGAGAACCTATGATTTTAACATAAAAAACGAATATAACTTAACCTACTACATTGAGTTTTCACCGACCAACTTAAACCCTTACATGGAGTTTCTACCCTTGAGCTCAAACGGAAACGATAGTGAAACCAACGCTAACACCCCAAAACATGCTGCCATCACATATATCGGCACAGATGTCGCTGTGTTGCCATAATACGCTATGACTGGTGCTATAGCACTCATGATACGGCCGCAACTGACGCACAGCCCATTTCCAGTTGACCTGCGACTAGACGGCATTACTTCTGGAGTGTATGCATAAAGTGTTCCGTAGTACATGTTCAGGAAGTTGTTTGTAGCCCAATTGAAGCCCAGGTTGGCTGACGGGGTTTTTACCGAGGTGTAAGCGAACATGAAGGTCATTGTGAGTGTAGCACCGACAGCCAAAGTGCCTTTTCTTGTCCAGTAAATAGCCAGAGGAGTCGCCAACAGCGGGCCCACAATTGCTCCAGTAGTTACTATAAGATTATCCCTGAAAGTCTCCTTCAAAGAGCCACCCCCGAGCTTGGCTCCTCTCGTTTGGAGGAAAGTTGGCAAGTACGACGAGAAGAGCGAAAAGCACAGGCCTGTCAGTGCCCAGGAAATCATGTTCAGAATCATCGAAAGTGTGAGCTTCTTCGTGGCAAAGAGCCCCTTAGCGTTATGTCCAAACTCGCGCATCGCACTCACGGGACTGAGCAGCTGAAGAAACGACTTGCTGGATGTGTCGGTCTTAACTTTTCCACAAGACTCCAGAACCTCAAGAGTCAGAGGATTAGTGCGGTTGCCAGAAGCCGCTATCTTATTCAAAGTCTGAATGACTCGATCATCGTGGCCGCTAGCAAGGTCGTGCTTCGGTGTCTCGTACATTCTGATCACGAAGATTCGGCACATTGCAGCTAGCAGCACCGAGCCACCGCTCACAATGTAAACATATCGCCATCCCATGTTGTTGGAGCGTGTGCATCCTTCGGCAGTTTCGCATCCATGCGAAGGAATCAGCCCGTAGCCGGCTCCAGTAGGAATCATTTGGCCTAGGCCCCACCAGAACGCCATACAAGTGACCATCCACTGCTTGCTAGAAGGCAGAAACTCGAGAAACGTCACTGAATCAAGCACTAGGTTGCCGCCAGCTCCGAAATACGAAAGCGAGCCCAATACGCACACGGCTGGATACGTTAGACCCCCGGCTGTTGCGCATGCAAAGATGCCTGTGATGAAAAGAGTGGTATGGAAAGCAAGCCGACGGCCTATTATATCAGAAATAAACCCCCAGAAGATGGCACCGACAAATAGCCCGAGGTAATCGGCCGTGACGACCCACGAGAAGTCCTGGTTGAACTCTTTGTTGATCTGAGCCTGGCACACTGAGTGCATCAGAGTCAGCAACGAGTCCGCTGCATATCCCATGCCATTCAGGCAGAAAAGCTTGAAATGATACGGCGTGAATCCGATCTCATTCATCGCATCGTTCACCAAATGGATCTTTTTCGTAAGAGCCAGGTCGTCTAGCTCGTAGAGATTGCCTGACAGCGCCATAAGAGAGCCCTCCTGGAGTTCCTGGACTTCTCCAGATATCTTTTCTTTATCTTGCAAGGACATTTGTTAGCAGTAATATTGCAAACCGCAGTAAATCACAAACTGTCCAGAAATCTGATGGTTTGGTCCGGCGCTTCTATCTGATCCAGTACTATTACTCGACCAAATCTACAAAAATCTTTTGGAAAATCGCCTGCTGCAAAACCCGTACCTTTATATCTAGATACCGCAACCTCACTTTATCTTTATCAGGGATTATCATGAAACCATCCCGAGTTCAAGACTCATATATGTTTTTTCAGGCCAAGCTCGGAAATTTTTCCCCAAATGCACCGCAACTCCTTACCCCAAGCCGAGCCATCGACAACTGGCCGATAAGCCCGGCCTGCGGTAGTTGTAGATAAGAGATAAAGTACTGGAGATCGCACATGATTGGGTATGCGATGAAGGAGATAACCATCGCTGTCTAGCTTTCACAGTGTTTTATACAACTGCATGCAAGATATCTTGCTAAGTACCATCAGCATACAGTCATCGAACATCTAGGCACTTAATGCCTAATTAAGCAAAAATTCCCTCTTTGCATCCTAATATACCTTTCCCCACATCATAATCGTCATGTGAGAGTGATTTTTAAGGGTCTATGACGATTGATGTCCAATTTCAGATGCTCGGAAATACTTGCCATTGAGTGGTTTTGCGCCACTAGCCACATTGACCCAGCTTGTGGCACAGAACCCAGCAGTGGCAGAACACAACCCAACCCTGTGGCAGTTGCGTTTTTGTCGGCGCGATTCGCCGCGACTCTGCCGCACGAGATTCCGCCATGTACTACAATTTTCCGACTGAGCATATCGGTGGATTATTCACCAAACAATTGTGTCCGATCTTGATTTTTGCGCATGGTGAGGAAGCCTAAAAGTAGTGATGCTCAATTGGAGATTCTTCATCGAGTTCCGAGGTCCTGGAAACCATATTTGTCGGCAGCCATCTGTCTGCTTTCTCCGCTGGAAAACGGCTATATATTAGGCATGGGAAATGTCTTGTTTCCCAGCGATGGATGGAAACTGGATTTCAATGATCCGCAGGGTGTGGAGCTGAACTTTTTAGCAGGTTCTGCAGGATTCGGCACTTTGGCGGCGTTTGTAGCAGTGACTTATATGTTCAGTCGGCAATATGCACGGAAAGACCGTAATCACATACTAATAACAGGTAATGTCCTGTTGATCGTGGGAAGTTTAGTACAGGCTTATAGCTCCAGTTACTGGTGGTTTTTTGCTGGCCGACTTGTTGCTGGTGCCGGAATCCATTTGGCTCTTTCTGCGTCTTCCGAGTTCATAAGCGAACTTTTCTCATATCCTCAACATACACAGGTAATTGAGATTGTACAAAATTGCATGCTTTTTTTAGGGATAATTGTGGGAAATATTACGTATATTCCAGAAAATTGCCAAGTTTTGCTGGAATTTCTGAGAGCAGATGGCTGGAGATGTCTCTTCATCTACCAGGTTATACTTCCTGTTACACAGGTACTGTTTTTATGCACAAAATGGTCCGCATCGTCATTTAAGTCTATAATTCACAGAAGGGATGAAACTGCTTTTGAGGCTATCGTGGCCGATTATTATGCCGATTCGCCCTCTTTTGCTCGGTATCAATTCGCTCAGCTGACTCTCGACGGTCAAAAAGCTACCAAAAAACAGCCATTTTCACCGTCAGTTGTCTGGCACGTAATTTGTGCTATGTTAATTCCTGTAATATGCATCGGATTTGTCGGCGGCATTGTTATGGTGGCTCTTGGTCAAAACCTCGACAGTACTAGCGGGCTCAGTCTCATGTCTCAGCAGCTGTTTATCAACGGCGCATTACTATTTCATCATACCTTTGGAATTTTAGTAAAATTCCTGGGAAGTTTCAGAAACGGGAGTCAAATATCAAATGAATCTTTGGTTTTGCCGGGACTTGTTATGACTTGTTTGACAATCCTAAGCCTGTCTGTTTTCCATTCATCTGTTACAACTAATACCGCTCTGTTGGTCTTGTGCATTTATACAATGACGATATTCCTGGGGTTTCCAGCATCTTATTTATTGAAAGCTGTTCCTGAGCATGCTTCCGGACAAGTGTCTGTCGTTATAGGTCTGATAACCAATTTATCGTTTCTCTACAACGGTTTTATCAATCCATGGTCCCTAAAGGAGTCTGCATGGGCCTTCTATGTTACGACCAGTATTTCTGAAGTCGTCAACTTAATGGCACTTGCGCTAATTCTTGTGCAGTTTAAGACACTGCATTTGGAGAAGTTGGAGATAGAAGAGAAGGGATGATAAAACGAAGACATAACAGGGAAAAAGATTTAATATGGTTTTCTAGCTTTTTTTTTTTTTTTTGGCAGTCTATAATGTGTGTATACCTCATTTCATAGCACCTTTTTGAAATTCAGCCAACAATTTCTTCTATCATGATCATCATCTTACTCTTCAAGGCAATGCACTTATCTTTCGCGACATTATCTCGTGCTATTGAAATAGAACCGTTTATACTTCCATTTTTTATAGCAATCAGATTCATAGTCACCCATGCACCAGGTGTGCTTACCCCTTGAGTGAAATTAAGCTTGGAAATGCCAAGCCCATGGTGGTTTTCAAACTCAAAAGCACCAAGGTTGGATATTTCTGCAGTTTCTGCTCTTTCTCCTAAAGTGTATGATTCTAATAAACATTGCTTGACGTCTATCTTAGGCAAAAGACTAACGTTATATCGGATATCGGTGGGATCATCTGTTGCTTCCTTTAGAGACTTAGACATATCAGAAGCTACTGTATCCAGATCGAGCATTTTGTAACTTAAAGGATAAACCTTATCAAACATGAACACGCAGTTTCCTATCGCGTCAGCTAGTTTTGGATCTTTTGCGTATCTTCGAGCATTGACTGCACAGGTAAAGAGAAGCTTTGAAGCATCTGTGTCTTCAGGAACCAAAATTAAAGCAATTGCCTTCATTAAAATTGCATACGTGAACGAAGTCACGGTGTTATTGGTTTCCCGGCAGTACTGAAGGATTCGACTTGCTTTTTCCTTATTGAACTCCAAGAATAACGTCCTAGACTGCATTGGCATCACCAGAGACGGTCCAGTCCAGGCGTTCTTTTTATTCAGCATTGTACTATATCCGACTGGAGGGTCAAGATCAAAGATCTCTTCAATGCGCGCAGCAAGATTTCCCGACCTAGCAGTCACGATATAATTGTCGTTTTTCCCATTTTGTGTAAACTTTGTCGTCGATGCATCGACCATCTCGGCAAGCAGCTTTTTATGAAATAACACACCAGAGGTGCCGTCGGCTATAGAATGGTCATATATCCATACCAGTTCTGTCTGCTTTTCTCCAATAACATATAATCTCCATAATGGTAAATGCTGCACTTCGTACGGCAATCGAGTCTCTGGGATGAGCTTGTCGTTGAGCTGTTGAATGTCGATGACGTCAGGACGATAAAACACGACGTTTTCCAAATCAAACGACTCCAGAACCTTGAAAATCGGCTCAGACGTATCGGAATGAAATACATTTGAACATAGCATTGGTTCTTTTTGAACAAGGGATTTGAGACTTGGACAAAGAATTTCTTTGGTCAGAGATACAGTATACGTTGCCGATACCATGATGACGGAAATCATCTTCAAACGATTCCGGTACACACAGTACAGCTCTGCACCTCCGCATTTTCTTTCCATGGTCATATGAGACAATATAATGGGGGTAGAGGCATAAATAAGGAAAGTTGAAAGGTTGTGAAGGAAACAATTCCCGAGATAACAAGTTGCGGCTCAGAGAATTTCCTATCAGGGAAGTGACCGAACGTGACTCGGAAAGTAATAGTGAATTTCAGTTCAGAAATAATTCATGAAAATTAAACGGATCAATCAATTTATTCATGTAGTATAAGATCTTGAAGATTATCGTGGCGTATTCTGTGTAATGTATCAGGAACTGAAACGCACATCGTGAAATATGAGAATCTGAAGTCACTAACATATTCCATGTAATATAGAATTTTGAAATTATTATGATATATTACATGTAATGAAGACTCTGAGTACATCACTATTATGATATTACGAGTATTTCATCTAACATACCTTCTGCCCTACTCATCCTTCTTTGAAATTGCGCTATAGACATGGCTTTCTGTTTCTCCAACTGTACGTCCTTTGGACAATTTCAAAGCCTCTGAAATGGCCTTTTTCAAGTCTTCAATTGCTTTATCGCTCACCTGATGATGCATAGCTATTCTCTCGCTTCTGGCCTTGACATTGAACTTGCGACACTGCTGTCGAAAAATATCCATGTTCAGCTGCGACTTCTCGGAATCTATGAAGATGAAGTTCGTTTCAACAGGAAGCTTGAATGAGATGCCTATTTCTTGCAATTCTGCAGCCAGTTTCTTTGTCCTCAGGTGAGTTTCTCTCATTGTAGGCCAAACGTCTTTGACAGCCAGCATCGCTGCCGACGTAAGGACACCGGCCTGGCGAATGCCACCACCCTGCTGTTTTCGAAGCCAACATGCATATTTAATGTTTGCTTTAGTACTGGCTAAAACTGCACCTACAGGTGCGCCTAGGCCTTTGGATACGCACATGGACACTGTATCGAAGTACTGGCAGTATTCAGCAAGACTATGGCCCGTAGCGGCCGATGCGTTCCATAGCCGCGCCCCATCACAATGCACTTTGATTCCGTTATTATGTGCAAATTCTGAGATCTTCTTAATCTCCTCCAATGGCGTTATAACTCCGTGGATAGTCAGTTCCAGTGATATAACTTTGGTAGGTGCTTCATGAATGTCTTCGCCCAGAGTGACATTAGCCTTGACGTCTTCCAACGTCATATATATGCCGTTTGCAGGATGAACAGGAGTAACCATTGCCTGTGACAAAACAGCGAGTCCTGAGCCTTCCTCGGTATAAACATGTGCGCGATAGTCACACAAGACACTATGAGGAGGCCGCTCCAACAGCGCACGAACGCCGATTTGATTCCCCATTGTGCCTGAAAGCACGAACAGAGCATCCTCTTTACCCGTTAATCGAGCTATTTCAGCCTGGAATTCGTTGGTGGTGTGATCTTCTCCATAGACATCGTCGCCCAGTGTGCTTGCGCACATGGCCTGCAGCATGCGAACTGAAGGAATAGTGAAAGTATCGCTTCTGAACTCATTGGCGGTTTCTAGAGATGGAAACGAGTCGACTGCTGGAGAATCTACGGAAGAAACCGAGGAAAGTTCGGCGGGGGCTATGGTAGTCATGATGACTAGAGATCAGTGATAAATGCAAGGTTGAGTCTGCTGCCAGATCGCACCAATATATCTTAATGGGACCCCTGCTAGCCGTTTATCAATCCGTGTAAATTTATAGTCCCATGCTGCTTGGATGTAAAATGGCAAAAGTGGGCAACTAATTCGGCAATTATTTCCGATAGTCACATTTCCTAATCGGGCAACAACCAGCGCAAAGGCAGTATGGCGCTTGAACGGAAGTGAGCATTGTAATATTGAGTATGTTACTTTGAAAAGCTAATTCAATGTCACATAGTCGGTTGTTGTGGGGTCGGTATTGCCATGTTCTGACGTTGCAGATCAATGGCCCCCACATTGATTAGTACGACATATACAGGGCAGCCGCCTCGAAGATAAAAGCGGGCCTCGTTAGCTGTAAATATCCATCAATTCACACCAATTGTCATGACAGCTCTTTCTACAGCTAGGTACTCGCCATTTAAAGAGAATCCGTTGGAGTCCCGTGATCAGGTGGCCGAGGCAGTTCTCCAGCTGTTCGATCCTTTGCTTAAAGCCTTTTCTACAGAAGGCGCAGAAGTTAAAGTGGAAGCAAGTGGTGCTCATTTCGACCAAGGAGCCATCAGTTTAGAGGGTTTTGCTCGGCCGTTGTGGGGAATTGTGCCTCTGGTTGCTGGAGGATACGACTTCAAACACTGGGATTTGTACAGAAAAGGACTGGCTAATGGAACCAATCCTGAGCATCCGGAGTTTTGGGGCAAAGTCGTCGATGGAACTGCTCAGCAGCAGCAGGTCGAAGGTGCAGCGTTGGGGTTTGCATTGAAGCTCGTTCCTGAACATATATGGGATCCGTTGGACGACAAGGACAAGAAGAACGTTGCTGATTATATTGTTCATACTAGGAACAAAAACTACAATATCAATAACTGGAAGTTTTTCAGAATCCTTATGGATCTGGGCTTGGATCAGGTCGGGGTTGAATATGATAGGCAGGGAACTGAAGACAATCTCGAGTTTATCGACACGTTATATGTTGATGACGGTTGGTATCGTGACGGAAAAGGTTTGAGAAGAGCAGACTATTACAATGCGTTTGCTCTGCACTTCTATGGGCTCATCTACGCGGTGCTTAATCCGAACGACAAGCAAAGAGCTCAGAGATTCCGAGATAGAGCTCGGTTGTTTGCCCACGAATTTGCCGACTGGTTTGCTGATGACGGCTCTGCACTTCCATACGGTCGGAGCCTGACGTATCGATTTGCCCAGGGAAGTTTCTGGGGAGCATTGGCTTACGCAGACGAAGAAGCACTTCCCTGGGGTGTCATTAAGGGCCTTTATCTTCGGCACATACGGTGGTGGGTGTCAAAACCCATTTCTCGCATAGACGAGGGCATTCTTAGTGTCGGCTATGCTTACCCGAATCGGTTTATGTCTGAATCGTACAACTCGTCGAATTCACCCTACTGGGCAATGAAGTTCTTTCTTCCTCTAATATTGCCCGAAACTCACCCGTTTTGGTCCAGCAAAGAACTTCCAGTACCAGAAAGGCAGTATGGTGTTCCAAAACCGTTCAAAGTGCCGGGAATGATTGTTTCGCACAATAGTCCTTCTGAGACGACTGCACTCATTTCAGGCTCAGAATACCAGGGCGAACGTTTTTCGCCAGAAAAATACTGCAAATTTGCGTATTCGACCAAATATGGATTCTGCATTGAATCTGATCTGAGGGGCCTTGGTGGCGCTGTATTGGACAATATGCTTGCAGTGAGTGACGACAAATACTTTTTCCGTGTGAGAACTGATACAGTTGAAAGTCGGATTTGCCCAGAAAAACAAGCACTCTATTCTACATGGAAGCCGATAGAGGACGTTCTGGTAGAAACGTGGCAGATTTCGTACGGAATTTGTCATGCTAGAGTCCACAAAATCAGGTCCTCCAGAAAGAATGTCTTGTACACTAAAGAAGGCGGTTTCAGTATCCAATCGGCGCGATTGGAGCCACAAAATAAAAAGAAGGTAACTGAGACCGTTGCGGAAGCTGAGGGCCTAAGTGACTTCAGCATTCTGATCAATTTGCCATTGTCCACTGTTCCTCGAGTCCCCAGCGTCCTCACGCCGAGAGGAGATGTCAACGTGATGTTTTCCAAGTGTATTGTCCCTCAGCTTTCGGCGGAAATTAGCACAGGTTTGACGGTGCTTGCTTGTGCTGTAGTAGCTGTCGAAAAGAAGCAATACGAAGAAGCGAAAAAGGCACTTGAGAAGGTTAACGTTACTGATGCTGAGCTCGAGTTTATCAAAAAGAACAGCCAGAGAGTGGGGATCCAAGTCATGGCATAAACCGAACTTCAAAGAAGTCGATATAAATGATATACAGATTGTATAATGAAGACTGTGGCCACCGATCCATCAGAAAATCTCATTTATATTTATATTTTCAGTTTATAGAGCGATCGGATATCTATTTCTCAAGTTTAATCCCATATACTGTACCCTTGTCTGCGTGGTTATCTTTGGTAGCTCCAAAGACAGCACGAGGGTCGTTTCTTGGTAAAACAATCCACAATGTATTCCAGGGTTCGTTGTAACCATTCTTCGTCTTTGATGCGTGGACCCGAATCTGGTTGGAAAGACATTCGACTTTGACTTTATATTCTGACTCCGACGGCTTCAGACTCTCTCCGTCATCTTCTATCCATGAATATTCAAAACTTTGACCATTTGAATACTCAGCAGGTACGGGGTACACTTCAAGGCCACGCCAGTCATCTTTTTCTGCGACTGTAACGGTATTCTTGTAAGTGGTAGCAGTGACGCAGGGTTTGCCAATCGGTACTGCCGTTCCGCTCTTCGCAAAAATCGCAATATTCTCAATCGGCGTATTCACTTTGACAGTTTCACCAGCGCGGTGAATACTGTACGGAGCTGAAAGAAGGTAATAAAACTCGTCGGGCAGACCGCTTTGCGGCAGGTAAACGGACCGTTGCTCTACGTTGGGCTCAAACACTCCGCAAATAAGCAGAGCATCGCCTAGCCAGAAATCAGCACTTTCAAGAAGTTCTCGTGAATACAGGTTCTTGTCAGTTTCATGGGTACCCCATCCCAGCCAGCGATTCAGCGGGCTGCCGCTATTGTGGCCCTCCCAGTGAAGAGCATACAAGTAAGGAATCAGCTCATAACGACGTTTCATACAGTTTCTGACATAAGGCAGAATCTCTGGATACATCCATGGCTCAGTTATTGTCTCTTCAGAATTTAAAGAGTGGATAGAAAACCGTGGGTTGAAAATTCCTACTTGGATCCATCTCATGAACAATTCCGGGTTTGGCACTTCTCCAACAAACCCGCCGACGTCACTACCATATGAAGTCAGAAGTGATAAGCCTGCATTGAGCACCATTATAGTGTTGCCCTTAAAGTTATGCCAGCTGGTCTCATTATCGCCGCTCCACGACGACGCTGCGTACCGAGACGTTCCTACATTCGCACTTCTAGTCACAATCATGGGCCGTCGATCTGGAAACACATTGAGCAGTGCTTCATAGCTTGCCTTGGCCATCAACTGCGTCTGATACATACGTCCCACGAGGCCGATTGACTGGGGACCCTTTAGCTCTCCAGCAGTGTTGATTTCCCATTGGCACAAGTAATCGTCATTAATGAGACTATACTCGTTATTGTCGTTCCAGACTACATCGATGCCCATTCGTAGTAATTCCGACACCTTTTTGACCCACCAGTTATAACCAACACTGGTACTTAGGTCAACCCAGGCACTTAATCTATCAGTCTCTGTCACTACAGCTCTCTCGAAATTGCGCAGAAGGTGCGGTTGCCCAGTTTTGGGGTGCACAAACAAAGCTTTATTTTTCTTGAGGTACTCAAAGTCTTCGTGAATAATAGGAATGAAGGGCTTGACGTTGACAGAGATTTCGAGACCAGCCCCGCGAAGCTCGCTACACACCTTCGGCATGTCGGGGAATCGCTTTTTATTGATATAAAAGGACTGATGGCGCGGATACTTTTCAATAGTGTTACAATATCCACTAGATAGGTGCATTGCAGAGCACGGAATGTCATATTTCTTGCATATATCAGGAAATTGGTTCAACACAGTCTGAGCTGGTGGATCGTCTGAGCACGAATACCCCACGCCGCTGGCCAGATAGCCTAAAAAGTGCCGGGATGGAAGCATTGGAAATCCCACAAGCTTTGCATATTCACTAACGACTTCAGCTAATGATTTGCCGACAATGATGAACTTTTCCAGACCTCCGTGATCCTGTCTCAAAACTCTATAGGGGCCCCAATAGCGGTCCAGCTCGCCGCCGACTACCCATTCTCCCTTGGAATTGCTTGTAGAAAATTCTGCCACGCACCATCCTTGAGCTTTGGATAGTGAAATCAAAACGGGGTTGATCTTGTACAAAGGATCGCTGAGATAAGCGTCATAGAAGGCAGCATCAAGACCGTGCAGCTTGAAAGTACGATAGCTGAGATCCAAGGGAGCAGCCCGTTCTCCGAGGCCTAGGTGGATATTGGCCTCTTCATGCCAGGTGTAGTGGCTGATCCCGTCGTCGCCATTCGTCGAGAATGACCGTCCTGGAACATCTTCATAGACTGTGCGTCCGCCCAGTTCGATTTTGAAGCTAAGCGTGTCTTCTGGCCGACTCACTGAAACTGTGAGATCTCCATACTCAAATGAGTAATGACCGCCCACCGTCTTCCAAGTGTCTTCTTTCAGTTTCAAACTTCCACAGAAATCTTTTTCAGAAACCACCAGATTGTCATGAGGAGGTAAAGGATGGGATGGCGAATGGACTCTTATCCGAAACACTTTGTCAGAGACAGGTCTCAACTCTGCTTGAAAGCCATCTTGGCCCTTGAGACTAATGGCGGTGATCTCTTCAGCCGGTCGTTTGACGATATCAAATTGCCGAATCGGTACTTCGCGCATTATATTATTGTCTAGATTGCATATCCTTTCAGCAACCTCTCATATATATGCCGATTCAAAGTCTACGTCACTTCGACGATTATCTATTCCTGTGGGGGTAACCCTTATCAGGCAACCTTGCGGGGTCCGATAAGTGAGAAATTGCTGAAATCGGCGGTAAATTGCCGACTGAGTGCACCATTGGCCGTTCAAATGTGGGGGGAGCCGCACTTTCCCCGCATTTTGCACCGCTAAGGCACCATCAGATGTTGGTGCGAATGAAAGATTATTCTTTTTGGGGAATTCCGTAAACCACAGCAAGGCATTTCCGCCAGATATTTCCTATTATATATGCCAAGAATCGGTGTCGGTGCGTCACCACCGCACGCGGTCCTCAGTGTCACTAGGAACTCCTGGACTGATATTACTGTCTTTCAGTCGTCATAATCATCATGGGTTCTCAAATAGTACCAGAAGATACGGACATAAAGCAAGATTTCCTCCATGTTGAAAATGCAGGAGAGTTCCGTGATACTAGTCTGTCGAAGCAGGCAAATATTGCCACTGAGGACGAGCATTCCATGACCACATGGCAGGCACTGCGTCGATATTGGAAGGCGGCCCTGTGGTCCATGTTCATCTCTCTGTCTATTGTCATGGACTCGTACGACACAGGTATAATGGGCAATTTTGTTGCTTTTCCAGCGTTCCAGCGCCGATACGGAATTCCGTACTCTGGAGGGTGGGTTATTTCAACACCTTGGCAGGTGAGCATTAATATGGCCACTCCGATTGGGCGTATTATTGGTGGGCCATTGGCTGGTGCTCTAGTCGAGCGGTGGGGTCGCAGGCCCGTTATGGTTGCTTCATGCCTGTTAGTTATTGGATTCATCTTCATCCAATTCTTCTCTGCATCTCTGTCTGTTCTATTTGTTGGCGAGATGTTTGTGGCTGTTATATGGGGAGCGTTCAATGCTATTGCTCCAACCTATGCCTCAGAAGTTGCACCTGTCCAGTTGCGTGGACTGGTGGAGATGTACATCCAGCTATGCTGGGGTTTTGGAAACTTGATTTCACTCGGTATTCTGACTGGTTTAGAGCATCGCGAGGACCAATGGGCATTTAGAATTGCATTTGCAGTCCAGTGGGTCTGGCCACTGATTCTATTAGCCGGTTTACCTTTTGCTCCAGAATCGCCCTGGTGGTATGTGCGCCAGGGAAAATATGAAGAGGCCAAGAAAATGCTTCGTAGACTGAGTTATGACGTGTCGGAGCAGCATATTGACCAAACTCTTGCTCTGTATATCCGAACCGATCAGTATGAACACGACACCGATACCGGCAAAAGCTATCTGGATTGCTTCAGAGGAAGTAATCTAGCCCGAACTGAAGTCTGTTGCATGGTATGGTCCATTCAATCATTATGTGGCAGCAACGTTGGAGGCAGCTTTTTCTTTGAACAAGCTGGGTTACCAGCGGACAAATCTTTCGACTTATCCCTTGGCTCAAACGGCCTCAACGTGTTTGCAGAACTTCTAGCCATGGGATGCCTGCCGTATTTTGGCCGTCGTCCGTTTTATATGTATGGACTATGGCTCATGACGTTGTTAATGCTACTTATGGGAGTCTTGAGCTGTGTTCGCGGAGCCGGTACTCCAAGAATAGCGTACCCTCAGGCTGGCTTAATGATGCTGTGGCAGTTCATATATCACTTTAGCATTGGTCCGGTCAACTATGTGATCATTGGTGAAATTTCAGCTACCAAACTTCGAGGCCGGACCATTTCTATAGGCATGTGTGCTTATTCTTTGTGTATTATTGTACTCACTGTGTGCACTCCTTACATGCTGAATCCTACAGCTCTCAATTGGAAAGGAAAGATTTGTCTATTCTACTTTGGTATTTGTTTCTTGTGCTCTCTGTGGACTTACTTCCGGTTACCAGAGACTAAGAACCGAACCTATGAAGAGTTGGACCATTTGTACAATTCAAAGGTGTCTCCGCGAAAGTTTGCCTCCCACAGGATTGATCTTAGTGAACTGGAATAGTAATGTGATTTATGGTTTTGTATGAGTTAAATCTATCAGAAGGATATTATTCCTATAGCCACAATGATCCAAGAAGATCGTGAGTAGAGATGATTGTTCAGGATAATTCTGCAGAAAACGTCTCAGTAAAGTGCATAGTTTTCACGTTATCTTACTAGAGTTTGGCTCTGGAGTCATCACTGTAGACAATCTGCTTATCAGAGCGGTAATCTGTTATGCCTCTCCATGCGTTTTGAACCAGCACCGCAACTTCATCGCTGTCTTTTGCAGCGTCCCAAACCAATAGTGCTGAGATGATAATATCTGCCAGTGTGAACAGTACTTTTCGACCGTCGCGTCGCAGAGTGTCCAAATCATGCGAAACAAGCTGCGATATCCAAGCATCTAATTCTGTAGAAAGCGATGGAGCATATCTTCTGATGAACCATTTTAAAGCTGCCTCAAAAGACTCCCAGTTCTTATGAATATACCGGCATAGGTCGTCACAAAGGACATTTGTAGTACCTTCCCAGATGCTGTTGACTTGAGTATCCCGCAACAGCCTTCCAATATCCATAGATACATCATGCTCAAGATATCCTACTCCACCCAATGCCTCCATACATTCACTAATTCCTGAAACAGCTCTTTTACAAGCTGCTATTTTGGAGAGGCCGGGAATTACTCGCAGCATGGTCTGTTCTTCCGGTTCCAGCTTCTTTCCGACTTCTTCCTTTCCAAGTAGAGACACGCCATAAAAGGCGAGAAAAGCATGTGCACGTATAGATACTGCTTGATCGGCAAGAACTCGAACATGCGCTGGAATGTCACAGAGCTGTTTACCAAACACTTTGCGGACCAAGGAATACTTCTTGGCAATGTAGTAAGATCTTCTCCAGGAGGCCACCGACGTTACAGCACTATACAATCGTGTAACGTTTAAAACTGCAGAAATCGTCTTCACCCCGGCCCCGAAACTTCCTAGCGGAAGTGCCCTGACATTGGTAAGCTCGATCTCCGCAGTAGGCAATGGTTTTGTTCCGAATTTCTCTTTGAGCCGATGTAAACGTACACCACCTTCGACTGGGAACGCTACAAAGCACGAAAGCTTGCCTTTATCGAGATGGTTTCCATCTTTGTCCACGCGGTGCGCAAGAAGAACGGATACCTGTGCATCAGTAGCACTAGAGAACCATTTGAACCCAGAAATAGCGTATTGATTGTCACCCGTAGCAGTTGCCAGAGTCTCAGAACGACTCACATCTGAGCCTCCGGGTCTCTCGGTCATCCATTGGCCGGAAGTCCAAAATTCTGCTGGATCCCGCGAAGTCAAATGTTTGAGGACAGACGCAAATTCAGACTTCACAGGCTGATGCAAATCACGAAGTTCAAGCTCTAAAGCTCGAGCACACCCATCAGTCATAGCCAATGGGCATCCTACCATAGCAGATGACGGACTGAATAAGTACAATTTGGCGAAGGAAACAAGCCGAGACTCGCTTCCATATGAACGTTCATAGGCAGTAGCCACAACACCTTGCCGAGCAGCCATATCAGTGAGACGACGCCAGCCCTCGCTGGTAATCAACTCATTAGCAGAGTTTCCAAATGAATCCTGTGCGATAATTGACGGCAAGTTTTTTTCAGCATTTCGGATCCATTTAAACACTTGTTCGGAAACCACTTGCTCTCCGAGAGACTTGAGCTCGGTTCCCGAGCGATCCGCGAGATCTCCAGTTCCAAAAGAATTAAGCACTCGTTGTAGAATCTCGTCGGTAGCGAACTGATTCTCGTTGACTCTCGGGGGAGTCTGGAAAAAACCTGTTGTTGAAGTTGCAGCTTTCATTGAAGGTTTGCGGAGAGAATGTGGGGTAATCTCAAACCGATCTGTGAAGAGATTGGTTGATTGATTCACATCAGCATATTCATTGAGCAAGCAAAACTGCTGAGCAACTCAAATTGGTTCAGTTACAGATGTTGTACCGGTAATATATCTGGCGGATCTGGCAACTTCGATTGCTGTTTGTTAAGCTTTTTGTCCAATTGGTGTAGCCAATTCAGAAGAGTCGCCGGCCAGGTCTCCAGCAACACTTGGAGAAGTGAATTATTTTGTAATTTCTCTCAAGAAGCAGGTGGTGACGGTGGCGGTGTATACAATTTCTGCCCAAATTACCACTATCGGCAGTAAACCATAGTTTCGCGCCTACTGCAGTAAACTACTGAATCGCAGTACCGATACTACAATTACACAACTAGCAAAACTCAAGTAAAGCTAACTAACACCGCTAATAAAGAAAAACCTAGATTTATTTATATTCTTCAAGTCAAGGCTAATTGGAGACTTTACCAGCCACCATAGAGCAATCGTTTCCAAATAATCTTGTCACACAATGCTATGGTGCGCCCAGTCAATGCTGCTGTGAGCCTCAAAATGTGGACACCCGGAATCTTATACGCGACTATATACTATTGCTCACTACAACTCATAATAGATAAAATGTAAATATCAACTACTTCAATATCTTGTCCAATATCTCCAAATAGCGAGATTTCTTACTCGTGACATTGCATCAAAAGTGGTTATGCCCGCTACAGAAAAAAAAAAGCTGCCAATCACATCCTATAATAAAAACCAGCAAGCAACTACTCGATTTTAACTTCATACATTTTTCAACAATATTATCGTCGGCACGACAAGACGCCGGGCGGTAATAAGCATAAGGCATTTATAACGCTGTTTAAACAACAACTGTTTAAACGATAGCCAAGTTTTATAACGAGGAAATTGCATCCGCAAGGGCCCTCACTAGCATAACCTCAACTACACAAACGCACGCAAACGCACACAAACGCACACAACACCTGTGATTATAACATCTCTGCATATACTGCCTAACCGGTTTCTGCATTGTTCTTGCACCGTCATTTACCCTTGTCTACCACTAGTTTACGCAATGCTCAACCCTCTTGCTGATAGCAGCCGGCTATCGGAAGACACCCGTGCTGCTACAGAATACTCTAGAGTCGAAAATGGCCAAGTTCTGCCTAACAACCTTGAAGACTTTGTGTCCTTTGACTCGTTGAAAACCATCAATTTGAAGCATAATCCGGCCATCGTGGTTAGGGATTTATACAATGCCTTCAAAAGCATTTGGACTGTGCATCCTACAGTTAAAGAAATCATCGAATCTACAAACTTTGTACGGGAATTCAACTATTACAAAATGCGAGAGTGTTTTACTGCAGGACAAATACTTCTGAAAAGAAACGATTCAGAAAAAATCTGGGATTATCTTGAAATGTTAGCCCAACGTGGCAATGAGCCTCAAGAAATTCCAACTGCAACTCTGTTTCCGAAGATAACATCTCCTATATTTCGAGATCGTCTAGAGATCGCCAAGAAAAATCCTTATCATCTGGAAACGTTCATGGCAGAGTTGTATTGTACAAATTACTTCATGCAGAATGCCCCTTTTCAGTTCAATGAGATCATCTCAAAGATTAACTCAACAATCTATATTGAGAACATTGATTCCTTCTGGCAACTTGAACGCTACTTCCGACTCCACGGTGAATTGGCAACTAATCTAGGCGAGATACTTGACACAGCTAGCGCTCTTCGACTATCATCAACGATTGAGCGCATATTGACCGTTGAGGAGCATGACACGTTTCAAGCAATAGGAGTTCATATGATCCGAACTAGTTCCTTGTCTCTACTAGCATCTTGGTTAAAAGCTTATGTTGCAAGGCTCAAGTATCACATACAAAGGACATCTCAGGATGGCCTACCTGAAGAATTGAAGAAGTACTTGGGTGACCTGAAAATTGAATCGGAACAAGAAGTCCTTGAAATGATTAGAGAAATATATGTTGCTGGAAAACCGTATGTGAAGCAGTCTTCTACAAACGATATTCAGTATCCGAAGACTGATGATTTTCACGAACAGGTAACGAATGGGTCAATATCTACCAATGTTGATAAAGTCGCTAGTGATTTACAACGACTACGAAATGGTTCAAGTTCTATTAGTGCTACTAAAGCTACTACTGATTTACACCGACTGCGAAATGGTTCGAGTTATAAGGTTGCTAAAGCTGCCCCACTTAAGAGGCCGCGTCATCCTCCACTGAATGTGACGTTGATGGACATAATTGGCGATGGAGAGAAAGTTCAACAGGTTCGCGACGTAATTAATGAGATACTTGAATCTCAGAGGCTTTTGGGATACAGTCGTTTTTGTCAAAGGATAGCTGATTTAGACCAACTGCTGAACGCTCAGAATCGGAAGGGACAAAGGCATCGTGCTTTGAATACAGTTTTGATGAACATAGTCGGGGACCAAACGAAGGTTGAACAGTTGTCTGAATTAACCCGTGAAGTAGTTAATAGTGCTGTAGCTTCTAGGAAGAGAGGTGCTCCGGAGAGGGCCAGACACTGATGCAACACGTTTGGAAAAGAAAATAATCCTTTCAATCAAGCCAAAAGATTGAATGTGTAACTCAAAAGTCAAGTGTGGAGCGTCAGAGAGTGCCGCATTCTACTATGGGCAAGAGATGAACTCCAACTTGTAGCAGGGATATGACCTGAGGTCGAAACCGCACGTACCATGACAAGTAACTCTGGACGCACTCTAACCTCATCAGTACATGTGAGATTTTAATCCAGCGAACCGGGTTACCCTCTACGTGAAACAACCCACAATGCGAAGGGCATAAATAAACTTCCCAGAAAAATGGGTCGCGTTTTTAAGGTGCATTTTTACGAAAGTGTGACATTTCAAGTCATTTTGTTTCTGAGATAAACATTGATCAAGGCCAACGCACCGACAAGTTTAACTGCGTATGTTATTCAAACGCCTGTGGCCGTTGCATTGCCAATAGGAAAGTGCAAGACTCCTCCTGGTAAAAGGACGACAGAGCCATCAACCCTGTCGTGACACCTCGCAAAGAGCGCATTTATCTGTTCCAATATATCGGCCACTGTCTCTGGAGAAAATTAGCGTGGCCGAATTTTCAATGCTGCGATGATCTGGCCGATAACTAAATCAACGAAACCCTCCGTGGCCTTCTAACTCTGTTCCTTAACATGGTCATTTTCTCCAATCAAAGTTTCTGGCTATGCTGATAAAACGAAGGATACAAGCTTGTAAAAGGTACGTCAGAAAGGAATCGACAACGTTATACCATCATCATGAAACTTGTGGATAGTGACGGGAAGATATGTGGTGCGGGCATTCGAAAGGTCTGCCTACAAAGAAGGATAAGACTGGTACTCGCCTGTCTATGCTAGAAATAGCAGCTGAGGGACATATGAGGCTGCTTCTTTCACGTAGAAGAAGTTTCACAGAGAAGTGCGACTGTTCGATGTTCCAACGAGAGCATGGTTCCCAAACTTCATTGGCGTAATATCGTCAAGGAACTCGAACAACTAATAAACAGGGCTATTCGCATCTACTCTACTTCAACATATAGAGGATCCAATCATTGGGTGTCGATGCTCATTGAATACAGCGGGGTGCTTTATCCAGACTCGCTCTCTTCCAACTTTCTCTGTCACTATGCAGGCAAATGCTGGGGCATTGAAGCTAATCTGCTGAGGACCCCTGGAGCGCAGAGTATCAAGACCATCATTTGTTTTGAGGACTAACTGATTTTTGGGTAAGTATTACAGCAAATATCTGCATGCACCATAAAAGGAAGTGGAGCACGATAATAGTGATGGTTATGACTGGAATTATTAAGGATAAACTTAGTCATGCGAAAAGTTACCATATTTGCCTGGCTGCGAGCAGAGATCTCGGGGCAATGAATCTTTTTATGAGATAGACAACAGAGGTGTTATTTCAAAGATATGCATGGGCCTGAGAATACGTCAAACGTGACACACGCACACAAGGATGAAAAAGTGTTAATCTAGCGATTAATCTAACTTCTTATTGAAATATTACTTCCTACACGTTACTCCAGCTAGTCCCAGATACGGAACCAGCCTATGCTTATACAGACAAACATGAAAGGCATGATGACCATTCAGTTATCACCAGTGCTCAGGCTCATAATTTGTACGAGCAAAACTGAAAGATCAAAAAACTAAGGAGCCAAGACTTAACTAAATTTTGGAACACACCTACACAAGTGAACTTATGTTTAAAAACCCGCTTTCTTGTCTGCCTTTCTAGGCTTTTACTTGACAAATGAAGAGTAACGTCGGATAATATATATTATACTGACTATACAAGGTTTACAATTTTTTCACTAACCTATCTTACACATGCTGTACATCCGATAAAACATCGACCACTATTCAATCTGAGCTTCCAATTAAGCAACACAGGGTTGTGCACATACCGTCCACGATTTACCGTCCGACACACTACTCTTCCACCACAACAGATTTACAGTCCGATAGCTTTACCTGAGGTATCAGTAAACATCTCTCTAGCTCCATTGATGTTCAGAAGGTTCATGCCTTCACGAAATACTCTAAAATTCTAGTCAATAAGTTGCCCCTGATACAACACATTCCAATTTTGTTTGCAAACGCGCATGAAGCCGTCATTGGTGTAGATCAGACAATTTTGGTATCCATTCGAAATAATGCTTTATTCTGTTTTTTCCTCTCTCGAACTTACTTCAGAGCTAGTTGTTTCACAGCAGAACAAAGATTCAAGGTTGGCAGACTCCTATCAACGATACTCCTTTCATAATTGAAACGATCAGTATCTTTAAACTGGGCCAGACAATCTTTGATGACAGCAGACCGTGTGTAAATAGGCGTGCCTGATGATGGTTGTGTAGGTCTTAGCAAGGTATCAATCACTTCTCCGTCTGGAAGTGATTCGCATTTGACCGCTTTTTAACCGTTGTGGGAGGAGAGCACAAACGGGGCCTGTCTGCGTGATTCCTCTAAGTGGGAAAAAGATCCTGCTACTATGCCATACACTTCCCCTATCATCTTCATCTTTCCTAACCAGTATATTTAGGTCTCTGTTGACGGCAAAAGATTTAAGGTGTCTAGACAAACCCCAATCAACGATACTCCTTTCATAGCTGAAACGATCAGTATTCCTAAAGTAGGACAAGCCAAAAACAAGACATCTTGTTCTGACACTGTGATATAGCTCAGGAAACTCAGGAAATAACGGCAACTCTACTCGATACTTCGTCGGTGATCACCTTTTTGCACTGAGCTGCCGGCACAAACGGTCAAAAACACAATATCTGTTGACTAGTGGACATCTTTAGTTCCCACAGTCAAGAGTCTGTGATAGACCTATTCGTGATAATATTCGAGCAGCGAGAAACTACAGTAAATAAAATCTTTTAAATCATAAATGGTCCAAGTCGATGTTTTATCGGACGTACAGCTAATGTAAGATAAACAAATGAAAGCTCTGTAGAAAACTACTAGCTTGCCTGAATCTTACCAAAATTTTTACGCTAGTTAAACGATTGTGGTCGTTTATGATCCAATGGTGTTGGGTTCTTAAGCGGGAATTTCAAGCTCCTTATATGTTGTACAAAAAGCAAGGAGAAACCTGCCCATAATTTGGCAGTTGTTTCAGAGCCCCCTAATTTTATTGGCCATGCAACCACTTTCCTTATGGAGTAAAAGTGTTCAGGTATCCATACTTTTCAATGTCTTACACGACATATTTCACTGTATAGGTTTACGATTCCGTTGCTTATCAGGCCAGAACGAATTTTACTAAGGACAGAAAAATGAGAAAACGCTCGTCTAGTTAAACTTAAGAGATGTAGCATTCAGTGATTTATTACACTGAGATGAGAGTACCAAAAAGTACTGCATATGCTTAGCTGATTTGGCAATGTGCATAATTGTTTGTGCCCACAAAACTGGAATGGCTGAACTGCTTGGCGGCATACGTATGAAGGAAGCAGGTATTAACTTTTTATAGCTGCAGGTGAAAAACAAAGTTATTATTAATTTTTTACAAGTGTAGGTAAAAAAAATAAAGTTATATAACTTTTTTGCAGGTGTACCGCTATATTATTGGTTGCTCAGTGATGCATTATAAAAAATCCGCGAAACTCTCAAACCTTGGTATATTGCATATGGTTGCGGTTAACATAACCAATTAATTTATTGATATTCAGATAAAACAACTTCAAAACTATTCTTAACGGGAACAATACTAGCACTGAGTTTCATTATACGGGACTGCTCTGCTTCAAGCTTCATACGGCTCAGTGTCCTCTCGCTTGCGCCCACCAAACAACATTTGAACTCTGGTCGTATAACTGTCGCTTTCAATACGGCCAGCCACTTCCTCAAGCGAGCATCCACGAGTTTCCGGAAAGAAGAAGAAGACCACAGTAAACCACACCAGAAGGCATACGCACCACACAATGTAATATCTCCATTCAATGGACACCATGGCAATAGGATTGACGTAGTTGTTGAATAGTCCAATAAGTAGAGCTGTCATTTGACTCACTGCGGCTCCTTTAGCACGCAACGAATACGGTGTGACCTCCATGAGATATGCCCACTGAATACATGATCCAATATGGTAAGAGCCCTGAAACAAGTAGATGAACACGACAACAGCAATTGCAAGTGAATTGTTCGTCCAGTTATGCTCTTGTCCAATGGCAGAGAGTACTGTCCAAATAAGGTATATGACCAATAGTACAGACAAACTAGTGAGGAATAGAGTTCGTCGCCTGAACTTGTCGGAAATTATGCCCATTCCAATTGAGGTGATTAAAGACCAGACTGTCAAGCCTAGGTTGATATCAAGCTGCTTGATAGCATCTGTAATACCAATGCTCTTCAAGATAATCGTCAAATAGTATGAAATGAGCTGGTTTCCTTCCAGCTGCTGCATCGCAGGCAGGAAAACAATGAGAAATAGACGCTTCCTCATTGTGGGAGTCTTGAACCACTGTGTCCACTTAGAAGCTTTCTGAAGATTTTCTTCTTCGATTGCTGCAGATATTTCAGCCATTTGTGCGGAAACAAGGACGTCGTTTTCACGCCCATTGGCATGGTACTTCTGAAAGAATGCCTTTGCCTCCTCGCTTCTGCCCTTGTTCACCAGCCATCTTGGTGATTCAGGTCCAAAAAATACGAGAATAAGTTGGAAAATAGGGAACAGGCCCTGTAACAGCGAAGGAATTCTCCAAGACCAGTTGGACTGCTGCAAGCTTTCAGACGTATAACAGGCTCTGGTAATTAAGGCACCGACAAATGTCCCGACTGGTATTGAACCCTGAAGTATGGAAGTAGCGACAATTCGGTGTGTTGGGTATGTGCACTCAGTGACCAGAGGCGTTGCCGATACGCTGTAGAAGCTATTACCCATACCAATAATGATACGGGCACCAAGAAAAGCAGAAAAATTATGGCCAGTGCCTTGCAGAACAGCACCAGCAATACAGATTATGCACGCAAGCATCAGTGTTCGTTTTCTACCAAGGAAATCGGAAATGAAGCTAACAAACGGGATACTTATCAAACCTCCGATGGTAACTCCGTTGCTCATCTAGCGCATTAGAAAGCCGTAAAATACCGCAGAATAATATTAGTACTCACAGTTCCTAGTCTCGTTCCTTGTGGGTGATCGAAATACTCTTGCCAAGGCACAACCGACTGTAACCCATTCATCATGGAACCATCGTATCCTTGGACGACCTGAGACAGTATAGCGCCCAGCAGAAAGAGATTCAGCTTGAGAAGATGTGGATAGAAAATCCAGAACTTTTCAAGCTTAGGGGTCACGTCGATTAAGGACTGGCCATTTTCGACTATCTCTTCGACTATCTGCGCACCACGATCCTTATCAGTATGTTCGACAGAACTTCGCTCCCTATCGGCATCCATGATGAACTAGCCGAATATTCAATAAATTTCAGCAAAATTCAACAAACCTCAACAGATATATATCTTCGTTTCGATTGTGTTACTATGATAATACCTGGTGGTTGCTATTCAACTGATAAGAGTTTCCCCAGATTCTTCCATTTTAAGTCTATTCGTATCCCACCGTTCCCGTCAGCTAGCATACTTGTTCTCCACAGTGTAACATGTCACCAGCCTAATGAGGAAAGTCGTCTTTAGCCGCTGCAACCTACAAGGGGGGACCCAAGAGGAGAGCGTGGGGGTGCAAGGTACCGATATGCTCGAAGTCCGAAAATAAACTAAACAGGACAACTGGGTCAATTCGGTAACAGTGGCTCTTTTATGAGTGGTGACGTTTTTCCCCACAGTAGTTATTGGGTTGCATTTAAAGTTTGGCCACTGGAATGGTTGCAATGTGGAGACATATGTTTTACCGAGGCCAATGGTGAAGGAAGGAGAAGAACATTTCGAGTTCATTGCCGATAGCCAATATAACAGATATTATGCAGTTATCACATTATAAAGTATTCATGTTGTATATTTGAGTTTGTGCATAAAATATGGTAATTGATAAAGTAATGAAGTAATGGATAATAAAGAGCGTAAACCAGGAATGGCCTAATGATTTAATGATTCAATAAAATTACACCATTCTTTGATCACTCAGATACAACATCTACTTTCTGGTGAAGATTCTTGGAGAACTCATTCGGTACAGTTAGGAATTTACCGCCGTCGAAAGAAAGTACAAGCATACTATTGCGGTTCACAAGCTTATAGCCAACAATATGTCCAAGCGAAGTTCTTTGAGCTACCTGCACTTCAAATGGCGACGAGTTAGCGTCAAGAACTGCAGGAATGTTGCCCCCGATTGGCAAGAAATACCATTGATCACTGCCTCCAGGCGACCCGTATCCGCCATTGCCTGAAGGATCATATTCTGGCTGTGCCTCACCCAGTCCGGCCACAGCAGAAAAACGACGCTGGTCTGCCACAGTGTCTCCGGTCACCTGCAAATATTGGGCCTTCTTTGTGCTTTTCAGTCGGTAAAAACCACTGTTGTATCCAGTCACATATGGGTCTTCAATAGGTTCAATTAGCCAGGTATCCGATTCATCTTCGTCCTCAGAAATACAGCTCAATGGTACACCGCCAATAGATACTCGGTATTTAGTGCCATTCGAGATTGGATGCCCCGCTGAGTCTATAGGTGCACTGTCGTGACTGTACGAGGTCTGGCCGGCCGAATGCGGAGCCATTGAAATTGTATCCAGTGTTCCATAAAGGTCAGAAATCATACCGTACGTGCGAGAACCAACATTTTGGTTAGTCAAGCTTCCAGTGTCCAAGGACGAAAGATAGGCTGCATGTTCTGCAACAGAATCAGGCTGGCCACCAACTGGAATCCAATCGTTCGGAGAGCCCATGTCGGAGTTTTCATAGACATAATTGTCGTAGCCCACCGCCCTATATTTCATCGACTGCACATTGAAGGTGAAAGCACTCTCGTCTATTGTATGAGGCTGTACATATAGCCTGTTGGTTTTCTGGTCCTTAAACACCGTGGAAGCTTGCGAAGGCTCAACGGAGGTTACAGCGCCATACATATCTGTCGCATTTATCGCCAGTATTCCCTCATAGTTGGCTGCAACGGTAATTGTACGATTGAGAGCCGGGTCTTGATATGATACAGAATCGACAGTCGTGCCGTCACTCCGCTTCGTGATTGTATTGTCGCCAGTATCTGCGATAAATATAGTGCCATCTGGATCAGAAAAGGTGAAAGAGCCGTTCTTAGTAAAAGGCTTGGATTTGAAACTAACTTCAGAGCCATCTGCTCCAGTTCCTTCGTAGGCAAGGAAGTCTGTCTCGGGCACATAGCTAACACTGAACCCTAGAGGCTCTCCCCAAAGTCCATCAGTTCCACCTATACCAGGTTCATCCCATCTTCCCTGGGAATACTTTCGCCAAGTGGAGGGAGCCAGTCCACCGGAAAGCGGAGCTCTTGCCAGGTTAAACCCTTGGAAAATTGTACTGTCGCCATTTTTGTTGCGCACCTGATGGTTATATTGACAATACGCATATCCAGTCACATAGTCCACAAAGAGCCGAACTCCTGATAAACCCCAGCTATATGTTTGATTGGGGAAAAGGGCCGATGTGATCGTCTGGTTCGGCTGGTACTTATCCGTAACAATCTGGTCAACAAGTTCCCATGTCACTCCTTGATCAGACGATTTAGCCAGCATCACACGATTGTTATGACGCCCAGTTTTTATACGGTCATTCTGCGTCTTGTTGACAGCCCAGGGGTCAAACTGGTATTCGTCATTGACCACACCGTACCATGAATTCGTCGCTGGATCAATCCAAGTGCCAACCACGTCGCAGTGATCATCCTCATAGAGACTTGGCATCGGGTTTTTCGTGCGCTTGTCTAGCTGGTAGCAGAAAGAACCTGGCCTGTTCCAGTACGAATCATAAGTGACTACAGATGTTGTGTTGCCGTAGCCATTGGCAAGAGCAGCAAAGTTGTCTGCTTTGAAGGTCTTAGTGAAGGAACCTCCATCGTCAGTCGCTTCATAACCTGCGACCGAAGTTATGAAGTAGAAGTCCCCGTCTGATCCAACGAAGGAAGAGGCCGCTATATCGGCAGTCAGTTGATCGGAAAAACTCTTGGAACTGTCTAACGTATAGGTCGGAAAGAGAGTTTCTGAAGCCGAAGCTGCTTTCCAAATGGCAATTGAAGCAATTAGGCCAAATATTGTCTTCATCGTAGTGCTGATAAGGGGGTTACCTGATATCGAAAATGCTTGAATATCAAGTAGCTTTATAACCGGCGCCCCGAAAACGGTAAATGTATCTCTCTGCAACAAATACTAAAGCCTTTTCTCCATTCTGCGACATCAATAATTCTCGAGCTTCATCATAGTTGTAATCGCCGTGCATTTCCGAAGATCAGTGGCCCCCACATGCGCAATGTAGTATTGCTGCGGCATCAACAAGGTGACGTAAAACAGAGATAAGAGGGGCAGAAAAAGTAAAAGGGGGTTTGGAAGCATTTACACAAGATCATGTTGCAGTGGCACTAATCCTGTACCTGTTACGTGCGACATTAGGTGGGGAAACCGACAGAGACCGGATTCAAATGCGATGAAAAGCCCACGAGCTTGTCCTCTGCTCCGTATATCCAATGACATTCAAACCAATTGATCTGCCTCCGTCCTCAGAGACGCCCGAGCAGCGTGAAAAACGCATGAAATGGTGGCACGATGCTCACTTCGGCATGTTCATCCATTTCGGGCTGTATTCGGCGCTCGAGGGCGATTTCAACGGCAAACCAGTCGGCCAGTACGCAGAATGGCACCAAGTTCTATCCGGTGTAGACTCTCCACAGTATGAGTCAATGGCTGCTGACAAGTTCAAACCAGTGCAAGGATGTACGAAAATATGGGCAGATTTGGCCAAAACGGCCGGCTGCGAGTACTCGATTCTGACGACCAAGCACCACGAGGGGTTCTGCTTGTTCAAGTCCGAGCTCGAAACTCACTATACTTCGCATAATTTGATTGGCAGAGACATTGTAGAAGAGTATATGAACTCATTTCGCCAAAATGGGCTCAAGCCAGGATTATACCATTCTCTGCTGGACTGGCATCATCCTCAGTATAACTATAAGTTGGCTCCGGCATCTGAATTTCCGGCTGGCGAGGCCAAGAGGACTGAGAATGAGAAACGAGACCAGTCGAAATATATAAAATACTTGCATGGCCAAGTAGACGAGCTCTTATCCAATTATGGCGACGTCAGTACGCTGTGGTTTGATTTCAGCTTTCCGGGCTTCGATGGTGAAGAGGCCTGGGGAGGCATAACGCTGCTTAAGAGAATCAGGCAAAAGCAGCCTGCGCTTATTTTGAATAACCGCCTGTTCAAGCGAGAGGGCTCGGGAAATGGCAATTCCGACCGAGAAACCAAATTCGATTATCGATATGGCGATATCATCACTCCTGAGCAGTGGGTGCCGCCATCAGGACTTCCCGGAGTGAACTGGGAATCATGTATGACTTTGAACAACACATGGGGATATTCCAAGTACGATCATTCGTACAAGTCCAAGCAAGTGCTCATTCAAACTTTATGTACAATTGTGTCTCGTGGAGGCAATTTTCTTCTGAACATCAGCCCGCGAGCTGACGGGACTGTCAGCAGCGAAACACACGAATCACTGCACGCAATTGGCCAATGGATGGATGTTTACGGAGAAGCTATTAAAGGCACGGAAGCTGCACCGTTTGATGAAGAATACGACTGGGGTGTAATTACAAAAAAGAAAGAAATGCTGTATTTGCATGTCTTCAAGAGACCAGAACATGGCAAGATCATACTACCAGTAAAAAGCCAATCAGCGGTTTTTCTGGACGGCAAAGGGAATTGCAAACTCGGTAAAGAAGGCAAAAACACGGTAGTGGAAATTGTCGGAGAATTGCCAAATGAATATTGTTCGGTAGTTAAGTTACTACTTGACGTTTGACTACTTTACTCCACCAACTTCAGCAGTTAAGTTGTTAACGTTAAGTAGTAACTTAAGTGGTTAAATTCAGTAGCGTGTAAAATCTATCGTTATATTACCGAATGAATATTGTTCTATAATTAAGTTGGTCAAGTTGTGTAGTGAAATGTTTAGTAGTTAACGTAAGTAGCTAAGTTGAGTACCGCGCTCATTTCGCATCTTCACTTATACCATCACACCAAAAATGAGCTCCGAAGCAAGCAGCTCCAAACAAACGATTTCTGTGCAGAAAAGCACACCTGGATTATCGTTGCCTTGGGTGGAAAAATACCGCCCGATATATCTAGATGATGTCGTCGGAAACGAGGATACTGTCGAAAGACTGAAAATTATAGCCCGCGACGGCAACATGCCGCATATGATTCTGTCTGGGGCACCGGGAATCGGAAAAACTACTACTGTTCATTGCCTGGCGCGTTCGCTGCTGGGAGAAAAAGAGTATAAGAATGCTGTTCTGGAGCTGAATGCGTCGGATGATCGAGGAATCGACGTGGTACGCGGTAAGATCAAGGCTTTTGCTCAAAAAACCGTGAATTTGCCGGCCGGACGGCACAAAATCGTCATTCTGGACGAGGCCGACAGCATGACGCCCGGTGCGCAGCAGGCATTGCGACGAACCATGGAGATTTATTCGAATACCACTCGTTTCGCATTTGCCTGTAACCAGAGCAATAAGATCATCGAGCCCATTCAGAGCCGATGTGCAATTCTGCGGTATGCGCGTTTGTCGGACGAAAACATCCTTAAACGTCTGCTGGAAATCATCCAGGCAGAAGGTGTCAAATACTCAGACGATGGCCTCAGTGCCCTGCTGTTTGCAGCTGATGGCGATATGAGACAGGCCATCAACAATCTGCAAAGCACGTGGAGTGGATTTGGATTCGTCAACGGCGATAACGTGTTCAAAGTGGTGGATACTCCGCACCCTGTTGCGATTCAGCGAATGCTTATAGCCTGCGACAAGTCCAATATCGACGGAGCGTTGCTGGAGCTGGATCAGCTGTGGAATAAGGGCTATTCAGCAGTAGATGTCATCTCCACCATGTTCAGAGTCACGAAGAATCTCAAAGACATTGGCGATGAGCAAAAGCTGGATTTTATTAAAATTATAGGTTTTACGCATATGAGAGTGCTTGACGGAGTAGGCACGTATTTACAGCTGGCGGGATGCCTGGCCAAGCTGTCCAAGAGGACCAAGGAGATAATATGATTTAAGAGAATAAAATATAGTCTAATGCGTTTATACGCTTATACGCTTGTGACCAGAACCATCTGCATTTGACCCTTCAAAGTTAAAGAAGAACATCAATGTGCGGAGTAGTTTAGAAGAGACCGGTTGGAGCAACAGTAATATGAGATGCAACGTACAAATAGATCATAAGAATCTAGGTGGTCTTTATATTCCTAATAACTAATGAATTACGTGTACGTCAGAGCGAGGCATCGTTTCAATGCACTTTCCACGGAAAGTGCATGTTACGGAACTTTCTCCATGGTATTGCCTAGCCAAATCACCCATACCTGAGTGTGACGCCGTTATCCACTACCGAGTCTCCATGTAAGCTTACTATCGAACAAACTGGTTTGTAGCTATTTAGCGGATTTAAAATTGGGGTACTGTAGACAGCGCTGTGGGCGGACGAGTAAAACCTTGGTGGGGCCATCGAATGACGAATAGGCAATAAAGGCATTTAAAATCGGCAACTACTGTAAGGCTGGCATCCGCACAGATGTTTCAACTGTGATATATATTCTACTATACATATAAGCGTTAAGGTATAGTAGTTGTATTCTCATTTCTTCTTCTTCACACATTTCAACTTCTCACCAATAAGGGCAAGATGTGCCGGGAAGACTAAAAGAACATGCCGCACAAAGTATAGAAATAAGGTGAGTGATTTTCGGATGCAGTTAACCGAAAAATTTAAAGCATACGAATATACCAACGCCTGAGAACATGGTGAAGTCACGGTAAGTGGCAGATCCCAAATCGGTGCCCTTCTTACTTTTTTCATGTATTTCACAGGGCTTATAATTCCTATATTTCCTAATCCATGCACTGACAGTGCCTTACATGGGAATGAGGAATGCAAGGCGGAAACGCCTTGGGATGAGCTCTCAGTGCAGCATTTGAAAAAGTAGTGGCATATCGTAAAAACACAGCGGAGGCACTGATACACTTTGATGAGGAGTCAATTATTATTGTACATTTCTGGGAACATTAGCTAAAACAGTAGAAAGGCTGGGTTCTTGAGTTAATGTATGTCCATACGGGCTTATACCGCCTTATTCATGGCAAGCGGAGCCGCTCGCTTGGCAACAACGCCTGATGTACATTCACAACATTATAAATGTTAATGAGATCCAGATTATATATATAGTGGCTCCCATTCCTACTATTACTTGCAGTTGCCTTACTGAAAGCTCGCAGAGGGAGAAAAGCATACACTATGATTGATATTCGCTGTTTTGGATTCGTTTTACTATTCTTTCGCCTTGCTATAGCTAATCCGGTCCCCAGCGGGTGGTAGGTGGCCATAAATGGTACGGCGGTACCCACGGGTACTTGTCCATTAACTGTGGGGACTGGTAGACCTTCCCACGGATTTAATGCTACTTTCTTCAAGGCCCCGTATGAGAATAACAGCGTCCCCTGTTCAAATCTGTCCAATGTCGTTAAGGCTGAAGATTTTGATAACTCTAAATCTTTGCATACGGTAACTGGCATTACCGACGTTTTTTTTAACGTTACCATGAACAGCAGTCAACCGATAACTACAGAGTTCACTGGCGAGATCTACGGGTATACGTTGGATGTTTCGAACTTCACGATTAAGTATGCGGGTTATTTTTACGCAGAAAAGACTGGTAGATATACTTTACTTTTCAGCAAGGCCGATAACTATGCTGCTGCGAATATTGGAACAGAAAAGGCCTTTTCATGTGGTGAGACCAATCCTGTTGCTAAAACTCAGAATTACGACTTCTCAAGTTGTGGTCTTTTAGGCACGTACGCGGACCTCCAGGCTAATTCCTTCTATCCCTTGCTGATTTATTATTATCAGAGTTCTCCTTATGCTGCGGCCTTCAACTTTTCCGTTGTCGACCCAGACAACATCACATACGTTGGAGGCTCAAATATTTACCAATATTGCGCAGGTGATTGCCCGAAATCACAGACAACTACAGCGAAAACAACGGCACGTACAACTGGGAATTCTTTTAGTACGGAAGTGACGTCACCTTCTTTCGTCACTTCGACTGTCACCGCTAGTACTACTGGGGAATATACTACTCAAGTAGTAATCACGAACGGCAATTCCACTATAACCAAGCCTGAAATTATCACTGAAAAGACGCCTTCGCCGACATCGATTTACACTGATATCAGCACGAATGTGAGTACAATCACTTCTTGTGGAGAACATGGATGTACCAGCTTGTCTTCGGCAACTGCTAGCCCGTCGGTACTTACGGATATCAATACAAGTATTGTTACTATTACATCTTGCGGGCCCAACGGATGTAGTGTAAGTTCTCTTCCTACGGGTCTGACTACAGAAGAGGAGACGTCATATACAAAAGGGTCTACGTGGTCAAGCGAACAGTCTATTGCTACAAATAAGGGGGTGAGCTCAGCAATTGTCTCACAGACGGTTCGCAGTGGTACCAGCCTAGAGGCACCAACAGCCGCCGTGTCACCAGTAAGCAGCCAAAAAAGTGAAAGTAGTAGCCTGGCATTGCCGGTTTCTCAGGGAGCATCTAGCCGAGTTCGATTGCCGCTATTCTCTTTTTTTGTTCCATTGCTTCAATTACTGTAGTCTACTGTATTTTTACTTTTTAGTCCCTACCATTAAGGTACATCAAAACCAACGTGAGAAAAATTCTACTTTTATTCTGGGATATTTTAATACCTATTTCATCTCATTTTTAATAATGTTTCAAAATGAATTATGTTCGAATATAGAATATGTTATGATTAGAAGAGGTTTGACAAATAGTCTAAGGCAAGCTTCAGTCTCAACACGTCGAAAGATAGAGGGAAAAAAGAAAGAATCGGGTTTCAAATTAACTATTGGCGAAATCCAACTGAATCCTGGTGTATCTTGAAATTTCTATCTTTTATGTACTGGTTGTTAGTGAGTGCAGAGGTGGATAAAAGATAGTAATAGTAGAGAATATAAAGATAAATATGTAGAAGTAGAAGTCTATGTTAGGAATAGCAAGCTGGTATCTACTGAATTTGCAAGCCAACTCCAACTACCAACTACCATTTCGCGAGGTGTTTGCTTGTTCAACCGCACAGAATTTTATTGGCAGAGATATTGTCGAAAAATGCATGGATTTCTTTCGTAAAAATGACCCCAAATCCAAGGCTATATCATGATTTAAGGGCATGAATGCATTCTAACGTGTGTATACGCTTGTACACCTATCACCACCACCATCCGTATTTGGCCCCGCGAAGTAATGGCAGAACATTGATGAACCCCACGATTCCTACAAACAACAGTCCTCGGTAAACCAGCGTCTTTTTACGAGTATCCAGCGTCAATACCGGTAGCCCCATCATGTTACAGAAAGAATGCACTGCAATGCATGCCCACACGGAGTTGGTGTGGACGAAGATATATGCGACATACCAACCAAACACTAGAGTATAGGAAAACTGTACTGCAGACACCACCAGCGCCTGGTTCAGACTGCTGCGATCTTGCAAATACGACTCCCAGGCATGGTGGATATGGCCCAGTGCGAAATACACAGGCGTGACGAATATACGGGTCCAGTCCGTGGTATTGGTGGCTCGGTACAGGGCAATAACGCACGACCGGAATATCAATTCCTCGGTAGCAGGGCCAACCACGTAGTCACGAATTCCCTCTAAAGATGCAATGCCGGCGCGGAAATCGTCATATATCACTGTCCAGTTGGAATCGTTCTCAAAAACAATGTAATTGAACAGCGGGCCGACGAAAAGAACAGCGGTGATGGCCACGGCCTCTGCCGGTGCTATGATCAATTCGTACAGCCCGAGACCTGTACCCAGAGATAGCCATGCGTAAACCCAGCGTGAATAGACGCCGTGAAATAACAGGATTCCCGGGACAACTGCGAAAACCAGGACGGTTGTGAGTGCAGAGATAACATTGATGCGATGGTAGATTACGGAGGGATCATTGCGAGCCTGCGACTCCGACGGCCGCGTGCGCTTTGATATGTAAAGAATGCCGACATATGCCAGTGTCAGGCCTATAGAGTACAATATGGCTTCACTTAGTGTGAAACTGCGATCATTCCAGGGGGCCATAGAAGTTACAGGTGTGGAAATGCGGAAAGCAGTTTGAGGCTAAGAGAGCGGAGTGGCGGAGAAACGGCCGTTTGGGGCAGTAATGATGTGAAATATGCAAAATAGAAGTAATTTATAAGAATCTAGGTACTATTTATACTACTAATTGGCTAATACATTAACTTATGGGCTACGCACATCCAAGTGAGACAATGTTTCAGAGAACTTTGGCGCAGAAAAACGCATCACGTGACACACTACTTCCTCACGTGACTATCTTTCTTCTCCTGCCAAATCAACCATCTCTTCCTTCATAAACCCCGTAGATGAGTCGCTCCGAACGCAGACTCACCCGGCGGTCCATTTCCCGGCCGAAGGTTTCGGGCAATTCCAATGATCCGATGACCAAATTGCAGTCGATTCTCGGCACTGCGGGTCTAGACATGGGTCCGGGTGCCGATGCTCTTGATCAAATAGCCCTGCCTGACGAAATTGGCACCTACCAGGAGCTTGCAAATGTGCAGACGCCCGTCCTTTATAAAGATATTGAAAATTATTCCAAAAGTTTGCAGCATTACAAGGAATTGCATGGCCAGATTGGCCAGGCTTCCAAGCTTGTCCAGCAGTACCTGGACTCTCTGATCCAATTTCAACATGATATTGAAGAAGTCAGTAGCGATATAGAATCTCTTCAGAAGCGTTCGCAAGATATCTCGGAAAAATTGACTCAGCAGAAGCTGGTGGAGCATAAATTGGCTCCTTTACTGGAAGCTCTGGTAGTTTCTCCCTCCATTACCAAACAAATCGTCGAAGGTGAAATAAACGCTCGTTGGAGAGCTGCATTGGCATATATAAGGAAACGCAGGGCAGAAATGCAGCTGCTGGGGGATAGCCATGGCGAGTTTGTGGCCACTAAAAATGCACAAGAACAGCTGGGGCTCGTCACCACCAAAGCATGCGATAAAATCCGTGACTTTATCGTCTCTTGCATTCGCAGACTTCGCATGGCCAAGGTGAACTCTCAGAGCGTGCAGAAACTGCTGTTGGACAATAAGGAGTTGTATCGATTCATATATGAGGCGTACCCCGTCCTAGCTAAGGAACTCCGCCAGGCATATATTAACACGATGCGATGGTACTACTCGAGTTATTTTGGACGCTATATCAAATTCCTCGAAAAATTGCCTGTCATGGCTGTCGATAGGTCTGTATTACTTGGAAATGAGGAGACTAGTCGAAGCTGGCTGCTTCCTCAATCAGCTGTGCCTCATAGGCATGTGGATTTCATGAGTATCGGAGCTCGTCCTAATATTGTAACTTCAGAAGATCACTCTGTGATATCTTCAGCGGCTTCTGATACTGATAGCATGACATATTGGATGGAAACTGTATTCAGGAGTTTGAATATGGCATTAATGGATAACAGCACAGTTGAATATCAGTTCATGGTCGACTTTTTCGGGGTAGCAGGCAAAGTCGACGGAATCTTCAACGAGATATTTGAACCAACGTTCTCCCTCGGCACAGAATATCTCACAAAACTCTTTTCAGATAGTTATGATGCTTTTGGGCTGCTCATCTGTATCCGACTTGCCAGGAAACTAGAGCTAGAGTTACAGCACAGAAAAATCCCCGTTATGGAAGAGTATCTTAACTCGCAGTTATTGCTATTATGGCCTCGGTTCCAGTCCGTGATTGACCAGCACTGCGAGTCTCTTCGAAGGGCATCCACGAAATCGTCTTCATTTGCCATCACGAGCCAACTATCAACAACTTTGGTACCTCATCAGGTTACTCAGCACTATGCAAGTCTCCTTTCAGGTATTCTTAATCTTTGTGATGGATACAGCTCGGAATCAGAGCCGGTTGCTAATAGTCTATTACGGTTAAGAAACGAATTTGAGTCGTTTCTGACAAAAACATCCAGTGTTTTGGGCTCTGGTGCACACGGCTCCACCCAGCAGGAGAAGTTCCTTTATAATAATTATTTCCTAGTATACACGATTCTGAGTGATGCAGAAGGGGCTTTGGCAGAGCAAGAGAAGGAGCATTTTAGGTTGCTGACTTCGGCATACGAGCACGCGTAAGGCGCTCATCTACTCAGCACCCCGCTTTTATGAAGTATAATGGCCAAAATACTAACCGCCACAACACCGCCCGCGATTCCAGAGGCGATGTAGACGGGTTTTTCAAGGAATAATGCCATTCTATCGTCATCTTGGTCTGGGTTGTAGGCTGGAGTACAAGCACCAGGGTGCTGTGCGGCATCGGTCAATTGTACCCACAGCTCATTAAGCGACGAGGGCCATTGCACAGATACATGCAGCGGACTTGCTATTCCAAGGGTTTGAGTATATGCATCGGGTTGAAGATCGCTTCTTTGTTGTTGGCGATCTAAATCTGCTTTGAGTCCCACAAAAACCACTGGAAGATTATCGAGCTGGGGATACTTCTGGCGCAGTTGTATGAGATATTGGAAGCTCTCGGGATCAGAAGAATCGTATGCGTAACAGAGAACGTCGCACTCATGTAGGCGTGTGGTGTTTTCAAGTACTGCAGGCTCGAGTTCACCGAGTTCTTCGAGGATCAGATAGCACTGCTTCCCGCCCTGGATTTCCACGCTGTTGACGACGGTCACGGGTTTAATTGTGGGCGTGTAAATAGAACTGAAGGGACGGTTAAGGAAGGTATTCAGGAGAGAACTCTTGCCGCACCCGTGAGAACCCAGAATAAAACAGTTAAACACGTTGCGATCGGCCACGGTAGTGAACTTGTAATATTTGCTCTTGGGGTCGCGTTTCTTGCGTGATTTAGTGACCTTGACACCGTCCACAATGGTGCGTTTACTGCTGTGTTTCTTGGTGCTTTCGAAACCCATATACGCCAGATAAGCCAAAGTCGTTCGATAATCCAGATACGTCGTCATACTCCATTGAGCCAGCCATCCCTGTAGAGTGATATTGCCGGCCTCGTTTCGAACTGTCGAGTAAGGAAAATTCGACTCCTGCCAAAGTTTAGGAATTCCAGGCGTTACTCGTAGTAAAGCTTCGAGCTCCTGTTCATTAAGCCCTCCATCATTATCGTTATCAAACAGAATAAATAAATCGACCAAGAAACGGTAGCCTTCAGGCGAAAGTTCCACACTTGAATTATATGGCACGTCCAAATGAGGACATAGAAACTTGTCTTCAAGAGATAGCGAGTTTGTATAGTGGAACCGTCGAAGGATTCCCCAGGTAGTCTCATGGCGACCTTTTTGAGCAAATATCTTATTAAGTAGGATAAATCCATTGATAGATATTCCCTTGGAAGTGTCTTCGCCCATTTCTTCCAGTCCAGCCTTGATTTGCCGGATCTCATTCTTGTCCAAGCCCTTATTGAAGCATTTGACCTGCAATTCCGAAATCTCCTTGTCGTTTAGGTACCCATCCTGGTCTTTATCAGAAAGAAGGAAGACGCGTCGGAGTGCAGCGACAGCAAGCGGTTTGAGCGTGCTGTCTTTGGAGTCAAATAGCGGTGCTAATGGATGCGTTACTGCTCTTTGGCACAAGTAGAAGGCCTGATTCACGTTATAATGCAGCTTTGCATCACACCGAATGCAGCTCTCGATCTCCTTGAACTCTTTGAGAATCGGCAGCATCTCCTCCACAATGGCAGCTTTGGAATTGGGGTCTGAAGGGTTGCATTTGTTGGCAGTTAGTACCACAGGCAGATTGACACCCATAGACCGGAAGAAAGGCATCCAAAACAGCGAGATGCGCTCACAGGTATAATGGTCAGCATACACCAGCCAGATCACGTTGGCTCTACGAATTTCTATTTGAAGCTCGGCGCGGTCCTGCAGCAACGAGGAGGTGTCGACGAGAACAGCCGAGGATGGCGCATCGGTGACCATGCTGAATTCGCGGGGAACTGTGATGGGCGGCAGGACCGTGCGAATGTCAGGAATAAGCGTGTCTTTCACAAGGGATGTGATAAGACTGGACTTGCCTACGCCTTCGTCTCCGCAGACTACGATACGAATGGTGTCGGACATGGGGGAGGACGAAACGATGAATGAGATTGAAGAATTGGACAGTGAAGGATATTAGAACAGATGTAAATGGTATTGAATTAGGAAAGTAATACTGGCAAAATGGAATTAGTGAACGGATAGTTACTGAATGGTGTTGTAGAACTAAACAGTCCCTTACGGCTGTTGTCGAACTGAACAGCGTCCTTTAAGGCATGTAAATAACACTAATCAAATAAAAAGACGTCTATCGTCAAACGGTAAAAACAATGTTATCCAAAACGTTACTTCCTCCTCTTCTACATGCATTGAACGATGCCGAATCACGTTCATCCCCTTTCTTCTATTTAAACGATCGCACCGAACTGTCATCGTGGTACATGCCGGAATCGACAAAGTGTGTCAATTCGTATATTTTCGGGCTCAACGATGGTGGAACAGGAGGAAGACCTTGGCTATCGAGAACCTGTCCGGATATAACTGTGCTGGGCACCGAACCGAGGGTTTTTGCCAGGCTCACTTGGCCCGAAGCCACGGTATCCAGAGCTTTTGTGCCAGCATCGCCGTCTGCAATGCGAGGAGTCGCTGCAGAACCGTACAAAAGCAGGCCTGCAATTGTAGATTGGCTATACTGAGCGATACGGGGATAATTACGTCGGAAATCTCGCTTCCAGTACGGATTTTCTGCGATATCCGAAGCAGGAACTGTACTAGGATCCGTATAAGTTTCAGCCTCTGGCCGTGATCCCGGCTCAGGTGTTCGATACCAAGGCACTATAGGATTACCTGTTGATCTATTTGGAGCCTGACAAGTTGTTAGTATTGTAACAAAGCAATTAAGTGCCTGTTAGCTGCTGACTACTACTTACCACTGCCAGGAGCTGCCTGATTTTCTCCCATATCCCTTTCGATTGGGCTGTATATTTCTGAAAATATTAGTATCACGTGCTCTTAACGCATAATGATGTTGCATATTCATAATTGCAATGTTTACCTACCTTATATACTGGTACAGGGCCTCCAGGCATATTAATGAAGGATGGGTTTTTGAAGCAAAAACAGGTTTGGTTTCATTGGCTGGAGCGGCTTCCGGGTAAGTAACAAAGGCAGAATCTGGAGCAGGAAGGAAAAATTGGCAATTTTGTTAGAGAATGAGATATTTGTATTTTTGAGAAAATCGTGTGAAATTGAGCTGTTAGAGTATTTGTATTATATTGTATTATAGTGCTATTGTAGTGGTTGAATGGCATACTAACGTACTTACTACTCACTCTTCATCATATACCAGATAATATCATCATAAACCATTTCCCTTCTCTCAGACCATTCTCCATTCAATTCCATCGCCAATTTGTTTCCTTCAGCAATTGCGGTGGTTGTCTTCAGTTCCGCCTTCATGGCTGCTTTGTGTTGATATTGCCTAATTCGGACACTGATAAAACAACCGCATCACCAGCCTCTTCAACATCTGCCTTCTTCATCTGCCCCTTTATGCTATGGAAGCTGCAATTTCAAATGCCTTAGATGATATATCTTCGGAGGATTCTAGCGTGGTCTACCATGGGCTCAAGGAGCTTGATATGGTATTGAATAGTGTGGTCTCAGCAGTAGCCCCCAAGTCAAACCAAGCCAAAGTTCTCCAAATGTACTTAAAGCCGGAGTTGCAAGAATTTTTGGATACGCAGGACAATTTCATGCTCAATGCTACAGCTCGACTTGTTCCGTGCCTGAAACGGCTGGCTGCTGCTGACAACGAAGATAACGAGGACATAATTGTCGATGCCCTCGAGCTCATCAGGGGTATATGTTTGGTTCATTATAAGAGCCGTGTGTGTTTTAGAAAGAGCACTAGTATGAATGTAAGTATATTGATTGAATCTAATCGAGTTTGGTTCTCTAATGCCCAGGTGCTTATCGGCCTTTTGGATTCTCCGAAATCATCGGCTCCAGTCGTCAACGCATGCGTCAGTACGTTAGTGGCTGTAATGGTTCATGAAGTAGAGGCAATTCGTCAATTCGAGGACCAGGACGGTCTTAAAGTGATCTGCCAGGTGTTTAAGAAAAAAGAGACGTGCAAAGATGTCAAGTTACGAATCTTGGAATTCCTCTTCTTTTACCTTATCCCCGAGACAAGAAAAAGTAATCGGCCCAAAGCAGGTCGTAAGACTACCCAAGAAAAACAGCTGTTACTGGGAAAGTATCTTAGTAATGTGAAGAATTTAGTTCGAGAATTACAGGTAGGCAAGCCGTTTGGAGAAATAGCAGTTGAATGGTAAGCTCAGGCAGCAGCCAGTAATGCACCAGATACATTACAAACAGGTCATAAGCACAGTTTAATTTCAAGTCCGAACACACTTAGCATATACGATATACGATAGTTATATAATTACATAATCTTCGAAATATGAAGTTGCACCAGTAAACATTATTAACGATGGTTTGCATCCCGTTAGTTTTTGCTCCTCATCCCATACTTGAAAACTCTTATGAAGAACACATGATCTCTGCGATCCTGCTGTACAATCAAAAGGGAGAGATTCTCATTTCCCGCCTTTATAGGGATGGATTGAGGAGATCGGTAGCAGATGTCTTTCGTATCCAGGTCATTGCTAATCCTGATGTAAGTACTTGCCGATAGCCGATCAGAGCACGGCCTTCTAACGCACCTTGACAGGCCAAATCACCAGTGTTGACTCTCGGATCAACCAGTTTCTTTCATGTGAAACATGAAAATATATACGTCGTAGCAGTGACCCGATCCAATGTCGATGCAGGGCTGGTGTTTGAATTTCTATACAAGCTGACGAGCCTTGGGGTCAGCTACTTCAACAAGTTCGACGAAGGCTCAGTCAAAAACAACTTTGCACTTATTTACGAGCTTTTAGATGAAATTGTGGATTTCGGGTTTCCGCAGCATACCGAGACTGATACTCTCAAACAGTATATTACTATCAAAGGAGTGCCCAGCGAGCACCTGGAGAATTCATCTAAAATCACATCCCAAGCTACAGGGGCCATTTCTTGGAGGCGTCCTGATATCAAGTACAGGAAGAATGAGGTGTTTTTGGACGTCATGGAGGATGTGAACTTGTTGCTGAGCCAAACGGGCTCGGTGCTTAAATGTGACGTTAACGGCAAAATCTTGGTTAAAGCTCATTTGTCCGGCATGCCTCAGTGTAATTTTGGTCTCAACGATGATTTAACGGTAGGCGAGGAAAATAATATGGGCCAGGTGTCTGCTGCTGCCGGCAGTGTCTCATTACAGGACTGCCAGTTCCATCAGTGTGTTAGACTCAACAAGTTTGAGAGTAACGGTCTAATTTCGTTCACTCCACCAGACGGCGAATTTGAGCTGATGCGCTACAGGACGGTAGACAGTGTCAATGTTCCATTCAAAGTGATTCCCCAGGTGACGGAAATCGGCAAAACCAAGGTCGAGTATAACATAACGGTACGGGCTAATTTCGGCAACACGCTTTATGCGACGGATGTCGTCATCCATATACCTACTCCGCTGAATACTGCTAATACGAAAACGAGGCAGTCTTCCGGTCGCGTGAAGTATGAGCCTTCTGATAATGAAATGGTGTGGAAAATCCAGCGGTTCACTGGATCTCACGAATATTCCTTCCATGCAGAAGTGGATCTTTTTGCGACGGTCAATCAGCGGCCTTGGTCCAAGCCTCCGATATCGATGAACTTCTCCATTGCTATGTTCACCAGCTCTGGAATCGTGGTGCGCTATTTCAAGGTGTTTGAGAAGTCCAACTACACCACTATTAAATGGGTACGCTACCTGGCCAGTGCAGGATCATACGAGATAAGATACTAATTCGGGGATCGCAAACCCATATACATACTACTTTTTTCTTTATATGCATATTTATATACCTTCTTGAGTGTGGGGCTATCTTCATTGTTGAAGCCCAGATATTGACTTTTGCTTGCCTGATTCCAGATTTGAGCAAACTGAAAACACAAAATTGACCTCGAAAAACATACGTAGTAGAATACTGTAAATAATATTATCGTCTTCCTGCCATTTGCGCTTGTTTTCGCTTTCTTCCCTGATGTTGACTGGAAAAACAGGTTGCCTTGGAGATGTGCAACCAAAAGTAAACAAACCAAAATGCATATAAGTACCGCGCCTTCTGCACACAAGGTCTCTCCCTCAAACATTTTTAAACTCCTAAGATAATATCCAACTTCCAAACCTATGTTTTATTTTCTGACCCGTTTTTTCCCAATGGAATTCAAAATGCACCCGCGTCCAGCTAGTGCTAGACGTGAGAAAGTGTATGATGCTTCCTTAGATACCACTTCTAGGCGTTCCTACGACGAATACCTTGACAACCCTGATGAGAAGCCTTTTGATCTCCCCGGTGAGATTTCTTGTCATAATTCCCTTGATGTCCATTTTCAGTCTCTTTCTCTCACCCCAAGGAGTATTGAGGTGCACTCTGATGATACCACTTCAGAGTGTTCTTACGATACCACTTCAGAGTGCTCTGATGATACTCCTGGTGATGGTGGGGCTCTTCCTTTTGACGTGCCTCTTTATGAGCCTGCAAGTATTCCCGGTGATAACTCTGTTGACGACTCTGATGGTAGCTCTGGCGATCGCAGCTCCGATCTCAATTTTGATTGGCTCGACGATCGCCCAAAGTCTACTTCTTCTTATACTTCTACGAATTCTTCTTGTTTGTTTTCCAGATCTTTTTGCTTCTTCTGTCCTGCGAGCTCTGACTCCCTGAAGCATGATGACCCCAGTATTGAAGGAATTGCAAAAGAAGAAGATGTCGTGCTACTCGATCGTACCCAAGCGGTCTCTCTGGTATTAGATTCTGCAGTGTATAGAGACAAGTGGGCTAGTGATCCTTGCATCAGTGCACAAGTCTCATGGTATTTTTTTGACCTGTTCAATGAGTCTGGTGAAGTTAACTGGGATGAGCTGGTCGACCAAGGGATGGGTATTGTAATGTACACGCCCCCCTGGTATGCTTTACTCCATGAACTTGAGCATCGACTGTCTGTACTGATGTACATTCGACACGATGGTCGGTATCTGCAAACAAGTCAAAAGCATCTGGAGTGGGTCCAGATGATGCTCACTACTGAGAACTGTCCGCACGATCGATGTCAACTACCAAGAGACCACGAGCCAATCACCAATCTTGCCAAAGCACTGGCAGAAGAGCTGGACAGCGTGCGGGCTGACAAGTTATAAGAATAGGATACTTCTCGTAGGAGTCGAGGGCGTATCCACTTGATGCATTTGTTTATTGTGATTGTGTTGTTAACTGTTAAAACTGTAATACCCTGCTTTAAAAATTCTTTATATCTTATTATTAGTATAATATAAATTATAATTATAAACTCTTCTATAAACTGGGGATTTACTTCTTCATAAGCATCTCAGACGGGATACCTGAAGCTGATAAAATGTACGCACCAAATGCTATCACACAATAGAAACATTTGAGCTGATATTTGTTTGAGCCAAAACTAATATATCCATAGCAGTGGAAAATACGATGGAAAAGGCGGTGGCGATCGAACATCCGCGTCGGATAGTTGGTGGTAGATCTCTGAGAGATCCTAAGGCACTGAGAGTAGTAGGAGTGTCGCTACATTGGTGGGATTTTCTCGCTAGTAATAATATATATCCCATAAGCAAAGCTCAACATTATATAACACAAGCAGAGTAAACGAAAGTTGTAATTAATAAAAGATGCGAGCTAATTAGCATATTTAAAGGAGTATCACGTGAGTCCAGCGGAACCCAGAATTCGAGCCACAACCGTCCCCGGTGTAACGGTAAAGGCCCTAGAAGAAACGGTAGTTGGTACGAAAACTTAACAAGAGTTTAGCGTCAGATAATGCAAGTATAAACGAAGGTAGTTATCTATAGACTAAAGGAATGTATAAGTATTTAGGGTATATGGCAGTAGAGCCACATGCATCGATAGTTTCCATATGGTTTCCATATTCGGATTATGACATAATCATCCTGATTGGGAATGGGAATGGTGGGAAATTCCCACTGGGAATCCACCCCCACCCCCCCCCCCACGCCAGTTTTCCGACCAAAACAAAATGAAAACGAATTCTTAGAAATTTTTGAAATTCAAAAACACGCTCACGTGACTGTGGAGCTGGACTTTTCTTGGTCAACAATAAACACCACGGAACATTTGCTTAATCTAGATTAAATTACTGGAGAAGAATACGACTGCTTAGTCAAATGAATTCTGTAGCGTGAAGTCTTTCTGCTTATGTTCGCACCGTGCGGTCTCGCCCAAAAAGAGTCCCCATAATTTCCGAGAAGATCACATACTTAAAAATAGTGAAATCAATTATTTTTGGAGATTTTTGTGAATTTTGCAGTTTATTACCTAATCATTGTTGTGGACGGAAAGTTGCGATATGGGCTAGACTTGTATCGTCACGCCAACTACAATGAATATCAAAGATCAATTAGCCGGAGCTATCTATACCGGATGCTTTATAGCTAGTGCAATCTTGGGTGAATTCTCAAAAGTCTCGTGATTTCCTAAAAAAGAGAAACAGAAAGTTCTTAGTACTGATACAGTGAAACCTCGTTATAATGATACTCGGTATACCGATATCCCCGCTATAACGATGGAGAATGCTTGCAAAAATTAGAAAAAATGGCTTGAACTAGGTTCGGTATAACGATATCCTCGTTATAGTGATGACAAAAGCGTTTTTTTTTACATTACTATAACGAGCGAGGTTCCACTGTATATCTTTATTCAAGCAGGCTTTAACCATTTACATTTGGGCATTCACTATGTAATAGTGGCTGCCAGATGCTGTTACATTCGTGTTTCTAGCTGTCCGAATGCTGGTATGTGCCCACAGGCCCAACGGGTGCGGATTCTACGAGGGGGCCGGATTTTGTCCGCGGAACCTTCAAGCATGAATATCCGCGGAACCAGCATTCTGCCACAACAAGCAGGTAAGGCAAACAATGTCTCTATTACAAATATTATTACAAATATAATTAATAATCAGAATGTCGCAGAGATTATTTATATTTGCCTAATACGAGTATAAATTGATAGCCATCTTTAGCGGACAAAAAGTACGATTATTGTGAACCTTGATATGCCTTCAACTGAGAAAGAAGCAAACGGAGAGACTGCGGAGCACTTTCAGAGTGTTCATCGTGATACTTATCCTAGTCTGTCGTCCTGGATTCAGAAGAAAGAGCTTGATGGAAAGACGGCCCTGATTACAGGCGGAGGACAGGGCATTGGTAAAGCAACAGCCGCGTCACTCGCTAGAGCTGGCGTAAGCACCCTCATACTGGCTGGCCGGACAGAGTCATCATTGAAAGCGACGTCTGAGGAGCTGAAGGCAGACCACGATGTCAATGTCCGAATTGTTGTTACAGATATCTCATCCAAGAGCTCTGTTCAAAACTTGTTTGACACACTTACGGAGTCCCCAGATATTCTCGTCAATAATGCTGGGCATATCAGACTGGGGGGACTGTTGGATGCAGACTTGGATGAGCACTGGAAGTCTTTTGAGGTAAATGTGTTAGGAACTTTGAGAGTCACACAGGCATTCCTGAAACACCGAGTCTCCAAGAACGCCAGTGGTGAAGCTGTTGTAGTCACCATTACTAGTCTGATGGCCTTTGAATATCAATATTCGCATAATTGGTCATATGCAGCTTCTAAAGCAGCCATTTTAAGATGGTCGGAACTCGCTGCCCTTGATCTACCCGAAGGCACAGCTCGATTTGTCTCAATTCATCCAGGCCTAGTAGAAACTGAGATAGCTTCCAAAGCAGTTTCTTTTAGTGATCTGACTCCTGAACTGGCCAGTTTTGTTACTAATGTTAATTTGCCTGCTGACTTTATAACATGGCTAGCTGGAAAAGATGCTGAGTTTCTTTCTGGCAGATTCCTGATGGTGGAATGGGATATCGATGATTTGATTGCAAGGAAAGATGAGATAATCAAGAAGGACCTGTTTAGATCTGCTATCGGTCAATAATGAAATGCCACGGACTTAGAGAGAAGGTAAGCAATTGACTATAAACCGTTTTTACAGGTAGGTTAAAAATTGTCGTCCCCGAGAAAGTTGTGGTTATTGAAGTAGACTTAAATTCAAATCAAATATATTGTAGCTTATGTATGAGACAGACTGAATCACTTTCTTGAATCGCGAGTTCCATATGTTCCATAGCGGCAAACACAGGAGCCTTCGTTAAGAGAAAGCTCAGTTATGCACTCATGTCGAAGAAGCTCCTGTTTTCTGGATGTAGTTCCGTGCCTGATAGTTTTACAAGGTGTTCAAAGGAATCCTTATCCAGTGGCTTTGTAAACAAACCTGCTATCTGGTCTTTAGTATAGTTCGGTTCAATCACTTTTTTTCCTAATTAGGCAGCCTAAATGTTTCGGATCTGAAGGCAGGTATTGACACATTCCCTGATAATCTTTATCTCCAGCCAGTGCAGCAATCAGTGAGTTGTTGTCTTCATGCATTATAGCTGGCCTTTCAGGTGCTATTCCAAAACTTCTAAGACCTGTCGATACCACACCGTTCGACTATACCATACAATTGGTGCTCCGGCAAGTGTTAGGGTACCTCCAGTGACAGATAGCTGCTGGTTTTCATCTTGAGTTCTAAATCCCGCATCAACATATCCGACTAGACCTCCACCACCCCTTCTATCCTTGCATGTTTGGCTTTCTTTAAGTAGCCAAATACTCTATAAACAGCCTTCAGTTGATGTTCCCTAGGGCTGTTGGCGCTGTTGGCTGTTGAGGTGGTGACATAACCTTCTTACTGCAGTAGCATAGAAAAGGTCTGGTTGACCCTTGGTGGTATATACCTGAGAATTTCTACCAGTTGTTGATATTTTTTGATCATAAGATGCTCCAATAGTGGATAGTATTGTGCAAAATCCGTTCGTTGTCACCTTCAATGGCGTATCCAATTCTCGTAGAGTCTTAAGATTGTTTCTAGTTTAACACTTTGCTGATAATTCTGCCGACAGTACCATTCTGCGTTTTTCGAGGCCTAGTGATAAATATGTATGCACGCTGCCCACCTAACCAAGTCGACAGACGTATACATACATCGTTTGTAAGCGCTTATGACGAAGGCGGTGGTCGTGGTAGCAACAGCAACAGCTAGCGTAGCTTATGATCGATGGGATCCGATGATCCGATGGAGCTCTTCAATAAATAATCTCTATAAATTTGTAGATGTCTCTGCGAACTTAGTTCAGGACAATAAACAGATTATAATTTAGAAAATATCAAATTTCTCAATCATTTTCTGACTAAGTATTCATATTCTATCAATATTTTTCATTATATTTTTGTTTCTCGTATATTTCCTTTTCCTTTTGCATTCTATTTTTAGTAAATATTCTAATTTTAGGTTTTATTTATCGAAATTTCTGTATTGTTGTTGGGACTCACTTTTTCATGCAATTTGGTTTAGACAAAATAAAAAATATCAATTTTACGTTTCAAATATTTCAGAGATAGGAATATTTATTCTATACATTTTAATATACTGTGGTATTGATCAATTGATATCACCTGTTTATTGTCCTGAATCCTTTATATTAATGATGGATTAGAAGGACTCTTCATCATCTACTCGAGACTGTATCCTGCTTGTCGGTTAAGTATCGTTGCGCCGTCTTATTTGCAGTGATCGATCGAGTGATTGATATCATAATCTGTTTATTGTCCTGAACTAAGTTCGCAGAGACATCAATATTCATTCATCTAATGATGATTCAGCTTACGGTCAATTTTTCCAGAAAGCTTAAAGACCTACGCAAGTATACACAATCTATATCGCAGATAGCCTGAATGCTGAGCATTCAATTTATAAACATTAGAATCCGCGTATGTTGAAATGCATTGCTATGTGGGCTAGCTTGGCTTGGGCATGTGCAATAGTTGCTACCTCTACAGAAAGCATCATGCGCTAGGGAAGAATAGGATCAGATGGGAATACGGTTGGCTATCATTGCTTCTGCAAGGCTACTCTAGCAATAAAAGTTATATTCTTAAATTTAAGTATAGATGAACTGAGCAGAGGCCGTTGTAGTCCTGTTGACTCGCAGCCTGGCCCAGTGACATGAGAAGCCGTCAGGAAAGCAGTGTGTAAATGCCTTATTGGCACTCACTGCAAACGTCTGTGACTCGATGAACTTGCCGTGACCGTGAAAGTCGATTTCAAGTGTCACATCTGCATCATCATTGAGCTGGATATGAAGGCATTTGTGGTCAAATCCTGTCATGAGATAAGGGTCGCTGGGCTCACCAGCTTTGACAAGTTCTTCCCACCATGGACCACCCCAACCAGTTGGTTTGCCCCAGGACCACAGATCGTCTGTTTTTCCAAACCAAAGGCCCGATTGTGGCTCGGCAGTTGTGCAATTCAGACCATTACTAGGCGAGGCATTGTCTGCTCCTGCAACCAGCATGCCTTTCCAAGAACAAAAATCAGCAAAGACGGCCAAGTGTGTTGATATCGGCCTCACACCCCAAATTCTATTACCATAAGCCCATGGCGAAAGTTCGTAGAAAATACCGTGGTGATCCATTAGCAATCTCTCGTGCTCAACTTCTCGGATCCTTGGCCATTCCGTTTGCCATTTGTGATCAAAGCAATGTGATCCTTTAGGCAATCTGTACTTGGTCCACTTATCATCGGCAGCGGTATACACCTGTAAAATAGCAGATGCCTGGTCCCAGCCTGAAGCGAATATGGTACCGCCGAATTCACCCCTGCCACCAATTGCAGTAAATGGATTTCTCTCAATGATCCGCCATGAATGCCCGTTGTATTCAGCTAGACGGCCCCAGGCCCGTTCTCGGGCCCATTCCTCCTCGCCGTACTCGTTCGAGCAAACTATCAGTTTGCCGAAACTGCAATAACAGTCCTTATAATGAACTTTCCATTCGCCGTGTGTGCCGAGCTCCTGGTTGAGATCAAAGACCTGACGGCATTCTAGACTCAATACGTTCAACTCGTAGATTTCACCTTCCATTGTAAGCACATACACATGAGTTTCGGGCTTGGTGAGATGGTGAGTCGTTCCACACAATCTCTCTGGGCGGAGCACAGGAACTGTACGGATATTATGCTCAGCATCAATGATATGAGGTCCCAGAACTAGTCGGCCGGTCGGGTAGTGGACGAATCTATTGGTATAAGTTCCATCGACGCCGAATGTCTCGGGGACAACTTCGAGGCGAAAGTCGGAAGAAACCCTCCTCAGACTCACGCCAGAACCACTTTTGGCCTTGTGGGAATTGTAGTTTTGCACATACAACGCGCCATTCCAAGGAATCAGGCTGCCAATACCAATTTCGCTTCTAGGAGTAGAGAAATCGCCTATTTGGGCTAGTTCAGGCATTATGCCAGATATCTGTAACTGTGCTGGTGATTCGGGCTGGTCCTTGGTGATCATATCTGAAGCAGTGCTTGAGCTGAATTTATGAAATTTAGGATGTTCCATATGTATTTATATATTTTCAGAGGAGGTGTATTCATTTCTGCTAGTTGTAACCCTCTTTGGGGTTGTTGGTTGGCAGATGTGGGGTCTCGGGGAATTGGGGAAGGTCATCCCCCGAACCGTCGTCTGACCTCCCTAACTGGATATACTTTTCAGTTTTCTCAATGGCTGCAATACTGGTCTCGATCGCCGGGGAAATCTCCGGTAGAAATTCTCGGCACGTGTCGAAAAATACCTTTAGGCTCTGTGCCAGGTGTAGGACGTTCGGCATATGTGGGCTCGATGTGCCAGTGTTCAGTAATATGAGCACAGTGCGATAGATATCATATGAATACACGGAGCATGTCCAAGAGTCTACAAGTACCACTTGGGGCACAGGCTGAAGCTCGGCCAGAAATGCCGTAAATGCATTAATACAGCGAATTGCACCGAACTGGCAAGTTTCCAGGCCGAGACCAGAAGTCGGCGCACTTAGAAATTTGATCAACAAAGGCCGATAAATAGCTGCTCGGCATGCATAATATCGCTGCATTAGGAAGTTTTTTGTCTGGTCGTCACGAAACGTCAGTCTATCAGGAAGAATGCCTTTCCATTCGTCCAGCTGGCGATCTAATTCACTTGCCAGCTGCGTGATCATACTTATCCCTAATTTCTTGGACGTATACAGAGAATTGTGGACCCGATTTAGTAACTTTCTGATAGATATGCAGGATAAGAAGTAGAAGGTGGCTTGCTCAGAAGTCGTGTCATCCGGATGTGTCTGCATATATCCGGGAAGGCCCATCATCGATTCCAGCGAAGTGAGACTGGTCGGAGGTAAATCGCGGACTTTGGCTATCAATTCGCTCTCAAGTACAAATCTGGCCCAAAAGCACCTCCTTAGTATTTCAGACGAGACATCTTGGGTCTGACACAGTTGCATTTGTGCAGCTGCAATATTAAGATGGTGCCATGCTTGAACGGGTCTTTGCAGATAAAGGAAGAATATGGCCGTTATCATAATGCCTAGTAGAGATGTATGGGAGCTCTTGATAATAAGCTGCGACATGAACCGATATGCCCAAGAAAAGTACTGGACACTGTCTTTCTTATTGCCCTGAGCAGCATATCCAAGAGATACCACCACTGCTCCGAGGTACTCTTTTTCATCCATCGGAGAAGGATAACTGTAGTCTCCGAGTGCTTCACAGCATTCTCTGATAGTATCATAGTCGATAATGGGAAACCAGAAATTAAAAGTTTCCTGGAATGAGTCGATAGCGTGCACGATATCAAACGAGGAGAGATCTGGAACAGGGCCCCCGTTGAGAGCCAAGGGCGGCCGCGAATTCTCTATAAAGAGAAATTGTTCAAATTGAATATATGTGTCTCGAAACATCTTCGATGTCGGTTCATTTTCGTTGGCTTGGGGCAGCAGTTCGGCTTCGCTCCCGGTCGCCCTGCTGATCATTCCACTATCATTTTGTATTAATAGACTCTCAACTCGTGTAATAACTTCAAGGACCTTGTCAATTTTAGACGTAGAAGACTTTGGTTTTTCTGCTGGAGTCCAATACGAGCATTCTCGCTGAGTATTTTCACAATTTCCACAAGGGCTCTGTCCATCGCAACGGATTTTCCTGATCCGGCATGAGTCGCAAGCCACGCTGGTTTTCCTCGCCTGATTTTTGGACTGGACCGGGTTCGAATTAGCAGCCATTACTCGTCGTTCAGCCTGTGTTCAATTTTCCACGACATCTAAGAGCCAGGAATGGTTTCGGGGAATGGTCGTATTTAAACCCCCGAACAAGAAAATGCGGGGGCAACAAAACATGCGGGGTAACAAAGACAGCAGCCAACAAACGTGAAAATAATAGTGAGAAAAATAAAGCAAGCTTGCATATGACTTGCTTTAATTAATTTTGGGTCAGCTTTTGAAGAGGGGAATCCACAAAGTGGTACGAGCCCCGCTCTTGTTGGGTCCCTCTGTTATTGTAAGTATTCTTCCCCAGATTCGCACAAATATATATAAGCCCGTTGGTCTTCTGCCGCAAGCACTGAATAGTGAGCTCTTATGGCAATCTTGGATAAAGAGGCTAGCGAATTTATTGAAGACCCTGCTCTAGCAGATGCATCTTTGGAGCAGGTAGCACCTGCCATCAGGACCAGTCCCTGGACGAAACAAAAATTGAAGCTCTATCTCATCCTGGCCGTTGTATATTTCTCTTCCTGGCAAAATGGATATGATGGTACTATTATGGGCACCATAAACGGTGACGCGCAGTATATGGAGTATTTCAACTTCGGCCAGACTTCCTCGCTCGAAGGTGTCGTTCAAGCAATCTACTCCATTGGAAGCTATCCCAGTATTTTTCTAGCGCCGGTTGTTCTCGATAAATTCGGGAGAAGACAGTGCCTGTTTCTAGGCTGTATCCTAGTGATAATAGGGACTTGCATCCAAGCTCCAGCAGTGAATCGCGGAATGTTCATTGCCGGCCGACTTATTCTTGGTTTCGGGTCGTCTTTTGTTTCGCAGCCCGGAAATGTTTATGTAGCTGAAATGGCCCATCCAAGCTATCGAGGAACCCTGACTGCTTTGAATAACGTTTGTTACTGGCTTGGTTCAGTGGTCGGGTCTTGGTCTGCTTTTGGAGCGAGCTACAGTAGCACAAGTCTGTCATTTCGGCTACCCATTTGGTTACAACTACTTGGTTGCCTAATTATGGCGATATTTGTGCTTTTTCTTCCTGAAACACCTCGATACCTGGTGTTACAGGACAAACAGCAAGAGGCATACGAGGTATTGGTCAAATACCATGGAGAAAATGACCCTCACCATCCACTAGTACAGCTGGAAATGGCAGAAATGATCAAAGAAATGAGCGCCGAGAGAGAAAAGCCCAGATGGTGGGACTATCGTGATCTATTTCGCACGCCTTCCGACCGACGCAGAGCCAGGTGCTGGTTAGTGATGGGCTGGTTTGGCCAATATATTACACCGACCGGATATTACCTGCCAGTCATGATTTCTCAGGCTGGAATTACTGATAGGCACGTGGTACTGTGCATCAACGCTCTGCATCCGATTTTGAGTATGATATCGTCAACCGTCGGTTCCTATCTCACGGATAAGATCGGCCGAAGATTTCTGCTGCTTTTTACATGTTTTGCAGTATCTATTCTATTTGCGATCCTAACTGGACTCAGTAAGGTAGTGATAGATGATGGTAACAAGAAAGCAGGAATTGCAAGTATAGTCATTATCATGATAACCACGACTACCATCTCCTTCGGCTGGACCCCGCACCAAGGAACTTACGTTGCCGAAACACTTAAAACTCATCAGAGAGCTCGAGGTCAATGTTTACAATCTTTTCTTGGAGCTTGTGCTACTACCCTTGTATCATACTCAAGTGGACCCGCGCTAGGCTCGATAAAATACTACTACTATCTTGTTTTCGTCTTTTGGAACGCATTCATGGGTGTATTCATATACTTCTACTGGCCTGAAACAATGGGTAGAACTCTTGAAGAAATGGAAGAAATATTCCAGGATCCTTATCCTGTCAAGAAATCATTGCAACCGCGAGTTTTGGAGTCCCAGGAATAATATCTGCGTTAAGCTTCACTGAGTATGGTTTTTCTCATGCTATTATACTCATTTCAATGATTGTATGAAAATGTTTGTTTTATCAGATCATTTTATTAGTTAGCTGTTTACTTTATGCTGCTCGACTCAATTGATTCCGCTAACAAGACAAACTGCGTCTTGATTAGTGGTAGTTCAGAAATAAACAATTGATATAATATCATGAAAAATGTTAATAATGCACCATAGCTTCTTCGTCTGTAATTTGTTGATGTACTGACAAGTCGTGAAAAGCAACATTTTTTTAACTTGAATAAAAATATATAAATCACAGCCACATATGCAAAGTAACCGTATCTGCTTGCTACGTATAAATACTGCATACTTCACGCTTGATAAGGTTCTTTCAAGTCAATTGCCGTAAACTCAACATGCTCACCACTTCCATGAGATTGGTCTGATAAGTCGACAACATAAGAGCTGAACTTACGAGCAGGCAACTTCTTCATAAACATAATGTCCAATTCTTCGTATGTTCGACCTTTCGGCTCAGGCAGACGAAAATATGCCCATACAAAACAGAGCATGCACATGCCAAATTGATAGTAGCCAACCTTTCCTTTCCAATTTCCGGCAGTTGAATTGAGCATCTGCGGGAAAATAAAAGCATTTACGATACACCATACTTGGAAAGTACCTCGCGCCAGTGAAATAGTCTTTGCTCTTAACCTGGTTGCGCTCATTTCGGAAATAAGAGAGAAACAGATCGGGCCAACAGATATGTCGTAAGTGAAAACAGACAATAGCTCAAGAATAGCTACTCCCCACGATGCTCCCTTATTGCTGGCTGGAGCAAGAGCTACGAAACCCATCAGAAGGAAAACAAACCCAACCCCAAATAGGCCAAGGAGGTATATTGTTCGCCGACCGATTCGAGCTATCAAGAACCATGATAGGATAGTAGCGACAAATCCAATGCAGTAAAGCCCAATACTGAGATTAAATGACTGGCTAGTCGGCAACCCAGCAAGTTCAAAGAAATAAGAACAGTATGCTTGAACACTTCCCATAGCGATGGGCTGGCACAGAAAGGTGAGACACGTGATCTCCGTACGTCGCAAATCGACTCCTTTGAAGCAATCCATGTACGTGGCTCCCTTCTGAATCTTCCTTTCAAGCTCGTTTGTATGGATCATTGAGGCGACCGTCCTGTCGACTTCTTCCTCTGAGAGAGATGGCCGTATTCTCTTCACCATTCTCCCTGCTTTCTCCGATCTGCCATGCCTAACATGCCACCATGGAGAGTCAGGAGCAAGAAGTACTAACACGGTTATAGGTATTGGCCAAGCCCATTGTACCGCGAATGGAATTCGATATGCCCACTCGCTGTTTATACTCAAGCACCCTCTCAGAACTCCTTGGGAAGTAAGCTGGCCAATTATGAAACAAATATTGATGTATGTCGTAAGATATCCTCTGAGAACTACCGGGCATATTTCAGAGGCGTATGACGGTGCAATGACGGAGAACATACCGGCAGGGATTCCGTTAACCAATTGCGCACCAAACAACACTTCAATGTTAGGCGCGAAAACGTACATGAAAATTGCACCCATGAGAAAAGTCATTCCATATAATGTGACCATACGATGCCCAAATTTATCTGTCAGCTGGCCACTGATAACTACGCCCATGATGTTGCCGACAGCCGTGATGGCAGACAATCCTGCTTGCCACGAAGCAGTGATAACCTTTTCGCCATTAACCATTTCGCCGTACTTGTCGACAAACTGGGGGAATCCAAAAAAGGAGCCTACTAGGGTAATATCGTATCCATCCATAACTACTGTAAGGGAAACAATAAACGACCAGAACACGGCCCAGGAATAGAGACGCACACCGTCTCTAACCCCAAGTTCATGTTCAGTGTCGATCTGAGCCTTGGCCGCCTCTAGAGTAGAGTCCATCTTGGCTTCCATCACCGCTCTGTCTTTTTCGTCCTCAATATGGCTGATCTCGACCTTGAGTTCCATTTTCGTGTTTCGCTAAAGGCTTCACGATCTTCAGCAAACACGGCCACTCTTATATACTTTTGATGAGATGTTCCCCGCTTTTCCTTTCCTTTTTTTTTTGGTTATTATCTTATTTAGATGAGTGGGGGTAGCTGCATTCTTAGTTGGAGGCTGATTCATGCAGTACCATCGAGGCCATGGCAAAGCGAACGTGGCATGCCCCGCATTATGTCCTTATCAGTAAAAAGGATCCCTAAAAGTACTCTGATAAAAGAAATATTAGCCGAATGTGTCTTGAAGAAGAAGCGGCAAAAACTTCTCATCGGGGAAACGACCCGATAACTTGAGCCACGCCAGGCACAGCGGCACAGCATAGCAATAAAGGGCTCTTCCGAATCTTGGGATTATAATACTATAAATTCGGATCAACCAGTGGTCGGTGCTCAGTCGTCTTGGCTGATGTTTGGACGCATTTTAGACGAAGTCAGTGACTGCTATGTTTCACAAACGTCGTGTTCTCAGTCTTGGTTCGGGGAACATCGGCCTTATCGGAACAACTTCCCCGATTTGGCAATATCCCAGAACACACTGGCTATATAGTAGGGGTCATGTGTGAATTGTTGAATATCACTTGATATTACAGTATGAGTGGCTCTGCAAGTACTTTGTTGGATAGTGTGACCAAATCTACCCGAGCCCGTACCGCTAGAGTATCAAGCTGGGATCATACGGGGGAAAATGCCGATAGCTGGGTTATTTTACCTGGAGAAAAGGCTGTGTTAGCTGATATTCAAGGCCCTGCTGCAATTACTCATCTATGGTTTGTGCAAACATGTTCTCGTATAGCGGGAGCTTCGCCGTTCTCTCACAAGGAAGGTGGTATGAGCGTTTCTGGCATTGATCCATTGCTGGGTCTCGGTTGGGACGTCAAAGACGAGGATTTTTATCGAAATATAGTTATTTCCATGTACTGGGATGATCAAGATACACCCAGCGTCATTGCACCTTTAGGAGACTTCTTCTGTGTGGGGAACTCAATGGTTTCCAACTTTTCATCTACACCATTCACGGTCTCTGTCAAACCCAGTCAACAGCTGAAATACGGCGGAGATGCCGCATTCAATTGCTATCTCAAAATGCCGTTCAACAAGCGTGCCCGTATCGAAGTGGAGAACCAAGGTCAGACTGCCTACACTCAGTACTTCTACATTGACTATGAGATTTACCCACAGCCTTTGCCTGACAACACTCTGTATTTTCATGCGCACTGGAAAAGAGAGAATCCGACGCAAGGATGGGGTCCAAATTTGCAGACTAACTCCAAGTATACCCAGGTGAAGAATCTCGATGCTAAGGACAATTACGTCGTCCTGGACACCGAGGGCCAAGGCAACTACATCGGAATGAACCACACTGTAATCCATTCTCAAGGCACATGGTGGGGAGAAGGCGATGACATTATTTTCGTCGACGACGACTTTGATGTCAAGTGGCCCCCAAGCATCCACGGAACTGGCGGTGAAGATTACCTTGGCCAAGGGTGGATGATGCAGAAGAACGCTTTCCCATTCTGTGGGTCTATCATTCATGAAGATGATGTTCCTCATACACAGGTGAGTTATCGGTGGCATTTGGTTGACCCAATACGCTTTGAGAAGCGCATTCGAGTTACTCTCGAGCATGGCCATGCCAATCACCTATCCGATGACTGGGCAAGTACAGCATACTGGTATCAGACACTGCCATCTCCTAAACTGGCCATTCAGCCGGTGGACGAGAGAGTACCACGAAAGTTACATATCGACCTGCCTGCAATGAGTCCGCCTCCTTTGGACCACTTGAGCAAAGAGCAGCAGCAGATGCATAAGCAGTATGCCGAAAGACTCAAAGAGTATAAAAAAGAAAGACAAGATCTCTTGGAGGATCGGGCACGTGAAACGAGACAAAGAGAGAAAGAAAACGTGATCCAAGCCGAGTCTGTCCGTCGACGCTACCTTGCCAACCATTAAGTATAACATCTTTAAGCGATGAGTACGTGTCATTGCTGAACTACCCTATGGTTATTTGCTTCCTCGTATCATTCGGGACGATTCATAGCGTAATAATGTAGCAACTAGGGGAAAAATTGTCATAAAACCTAATAGCATGTTTTTTATTCCTATTGTTACAATTAAACAAGTGACGGACACGGAGCCTGGCAAAACATTTGAAACGGTCCCTCCGCCTACGCTTTTTTTGTGAATGACCTGAGGAACAATTCGTATCATGCGTGCGCATTTTTCATAAGCTTGATTCAACACACCATCACGCAACAGGATAGCTACCACGATCTGGTCCAAAGTAGCCTTTTTCTGGCAAGGGCACTAAAGGGATACCATTGTAGTCAGCACCAGTGGCGTTTTTTCCGCCCATAAAAACCCAATTTCCCCACCAGTTTATTGAAACGACATGGTTGTAACTGGTTGCGAAGAAAAGAATTAACGCTCCCCAGGCCACACCAGTTCCCATCGCCGCATAGAGAATATAATTATATTTCCTCCACCAGGTCAAATAGTAGTTTCTGAGATAGTAATTGAATAGGAACCCAACGTATAAGTTGGTAGTAGTGTAGTAGAAGTTACTGGGTGCCCAGCCTCCTACCACTCCATATATAAGAACGAGAGGATGTATTCGGCGAAAATGAACAGGTTTCCATTTGGCCAAGAAGAAAAATGGAATAGGAATAAATACCCCGATCAGAAAACTATACTTCAAGACGGTATACATTCCATTCAAGTACAGCCTTGGACCCAAAGTCCCCCATAACACATAGGAAGCAAAATTGCTTCTATTCGAGGCGCAAGAGAACTTCTGAGGCTGGTGCGGATCACAATAGTCTTTTATTCCGGTGAATTGCCAATTCAAGATAGGAAGCGTGGTAAAGATCATCATCATCGTTCCAAAATACTGTAGCCTGAACAACGATCGAGGAGCTATGCGAGCATAGTGCACCTGTTTCTGGCTTGTTATATAGTTCTTCGCTTGTTCCCAGAAGTTACTGGCAACACACTGCGTAATCATCATGGCGTTAGCATTGTGAGGGATCATGTATCCGATGAGGATTTGAACGAAAAGGCTGATATCAACATAAGTGTTTGTTTCAGCAAAAAGCAACCCTATCGGTATAATAAATATCAGATTAATCAATATTGCAAAAAAAACCGACCAGACAGGTGTTTCAGTTTGCTTGTAGACTTCCACCATAACAACGAAACAGATAAGAGATAAAACCAACGTCAGAACAAACCACCATTCAGGAACTTCGGGAAAAACCTCCAGATTTCTGGTGAAGGGATCCGTATAAAGACGCCGAGCCCTGTTAGAGCCATATCTCATTGAATACCACATAGACTTTATTGACGTCCACTGTTGCCTTCGGTAATACAAGATGCCGTACACGATAGAAGCCGGAAACAGAGCAAAATTAGCACCATACACTACCAGTGAGCCAGCAGTCAAGAAGGCGGGGGAATAGTTCTCATAGCCAGTGTTGTTGAACTTTCCATTATCGGACAATACTCGCGAAACATTGTAAGATACACCAGTGTTATCATATACTCCAACGGCATTTATAGGCAGATACTGAGTGTAATATGATTTGCTGAAATAGATTGCGACAATGACGAAAAAGCCAATTGCCTGGCCAGCATAACTAACCCAAGTACTGTACCAAGGGCTCACCATCCCATTACCACCAAAAACAGACCAGTCGAAAGTCGAAATCGGATTGAGTCCCATACCATTATACACTCCAGTAATAGCAGCCAGTTTCACGTTATTCGGAGCTATCCACGTAATCCACGAGAAAAAAGACAATGCCTGAAAAACGAATTCCGGGAACCAGAACCAGCAGAATGACACCAGCGACGCAATTATCAGAAACGGAAATCTGTTGATTGTCCAACCGTGGATCTTTTCTTTTACAGAAGGCTTAACTAAAGACCGATTCATCAGTAGTTGCGGCAGAATATAGTACCAGACGCATCGAACCGGGTATACCAGCAGGCCCCGGAGCAAACCAGCAATACCATATCCAGTGAAGCAAGCAACCAAGGAAAGCAGAATCATGTATCCCCACGAGCCACTCCACTCTTCGTTGAAAAAATAGGAAGACCGTTGCACTGTGAGATAATTGAAAGAGAACGGAGAAGTATCCACAGCTCCCATCATTTCTGTAGCCAGTATCTGCTCTTTGTATGTCCAAGGGCCAGGATTGAGGTCAAATTTCTTGCCTAAAACACGAAATGACCATTTAGGAAGAATAAATTCCATGAGCCGGCCAGTCGGGTATATAATGAGCTGTAAAGCCAGAAAGTTCAAGTAAATTGAAGGATAGCGATTACCAAAGAATGTGGCAATAATGGCTCCCACATTGGAGTATATAATCGCTACGATATACATTCGAATAGTTTCAGCCGGTTCATCGGGGTTGTCCAGCGGAGAAGTAGCCGATCTCACTTCAGCATAGGGTGACCAATCAGAACAAATCACAGCCTGAAACTTAACAGCAAAACAGTAATCTTCAAAGGAAAAGTTTGGATTTGATTCAGGCCCCTCGGCTAATACACGAAGTAGACTATAGTAGTCGTAGTCAAGGTTTATGTCATCTTCATGATACTTGACGACTTCTTTCAATAGAGCCAGTGCCTCTTCCCAGGTCCTAGCATCCAGCCTCTCTATGATGAATTCCACTTCTTCTGCAGTAAGTTCAAGATGGAATTCCTCGCAAGCATGCTGGATTCGGTTAAGGTTGTCGTCATAAGCTTCGGAATCAACGCCGATTTGCTTCTCTTGAATAGCAGCGTCGGTCATTGATATCCATTTTGATCAGCACACCTGCATAGCTTTATAAAGCTCCATGTTTGGGCTACTCGTTATCTATTATCTTAACTGCGGCCAAAATCACCGAGGATGCGGCTGTCGCTTGAGCAAATTTTCGTTGCAGACTCTAAAAAGGTGCCGACAAACCTCGAAAACCACCGTGAATTTGATGAGATTTACTGCGAAGGTTTCTCGTCTCCTTGAAAAGAAATATGGAACAAAATTTCCTCAGTATTCTGATAGAAAAGGTCGGGGAAAGTTGTTTTTGGCCGAATTCGGAAGCTGTTAATACATGCCCAATTCGTACATGCCCAATTAGGAATATCCACCCGCTAAGTAGATTTAGGCCGATAATACGAGAGCATATGGATAGGTTTTGACGAATGATTCTGTAAAGAGTCAATATGATAAAAGACTGTGAAAGATATGCGTATTATACTCATATACTGATGGTCGAGGAGCGTGCATAAAGCTGTATATCTGATTTCAACGTTTCTGCAAGCTTACCGAAGGTGTGAACAACGAGATAAGATGTCGGTCATTTCCCCGATAAGCGGATAGGCATACTTTATCTAGGCTTAGCATCAGCCGCTTTCTAAAAGAGGGGTAACGCTAGCTAAAATGCCTCAAATAGAAAAATACGACCTGGACACAGCGCCAGTAGGTTGACGAAAAATTAAAACCGTGGCCGTTATGTATCTCGTACACTTCATTAGACATTTCTTTCTTTAGCCGGTCTTGGATTAAATATAGGCGGTCTCCGGATCAGATGTTATCACATCCAACAATCACACTGTCGGACGTGCCCTCCAGCAATCCGATTCCTAAACTATCAATCGTTTAACCGCAATTTTAACCGTTCTTGCTAAAAAATACGTAAATATTAGCTTACTATATGTTATTATCAATGACTCATGTTCGTGATTCCGCTTCTTCTAGACCCTTTTGTAACTCTTTGAGCTTCAGCCAAATCTCCTCTTCTTTTTCTTTGCCAACAGCATCAGCACTCACCGGTACTGATACCGGCAGAACTCTGTCATTGGATGCACTATGAAATAGGCGCACTTCTTTGCGCAAATTGACGGATATTTCCTCGAGCTGCCGGAAAAACGCCTTTGACCGCTGCTCGAAGGTGCTCTTAACGTCTGAATCCTGCTGGCCAGACCTCTTGCCGGCCTCCAGTGCCTCGATAGCATCAGATGCGGTTCGCAAAAGCTCGGATATCTTCTGTTTCCAGTGTTAGAGGGGAAACTCACCGCCGAACAATCCGTCAAAACTTACCATATCCAGGTCATTCAACGCCGTGAAGCGCTCATTGATATCGGCATGAGTCAAAGGGGCTTTTGACAAGTCAGGCTCGTCGAATATTTCGCCTGACATGGCAATAACGAAGGATTGGAGCTAGCAGCACGTTTGGTGGAGGTGAAAATGTGCCACGTGACTATCGTACACGTGACTTTGGGTGGGCTTCCATTCTGGGCTGTGTTTCAGATGCACACCCCCCTTAACTTATGAGAAACCCTGCTGGATCAGGCCAAAAAGCTATTTCTGAATGAGTTCACGCCATTTATCATGATACCTAATAAGAGTAATTCACTTTCAGTTTGGCGGATTTCGTTCTTGTCTACAATTGTGGTCACTGCCATTATCAATTTGGCGTTTTTGGCGTACATCTTTGGCCAGTTTGAGAAAAACCTGAAGTCCGGGTACAATTCTGGCGAAACAAGAGCAATTCCGACATATTTAGCACTTCTTATCTTTGCAGAGGTATGTGTGTAAATTTGCATGCTCTGGTTCTGTTCTAACGTTTAGCTTTTTCAAATCGTAGTTTCGTGCGATGCCATCTTCAACAGGAACACCTTCGAAGTAAGTGGAAATATGCTGGCAATTTGCTGGTAATTTACTTGATTTGATCATAGTGTCTAACGTTTTCATTAGGTAATCGGTCTCTGCATTTTTAATCTTGCTCTCGTAATATATAGCGGATTGCAATATCCACAGACCAGGAATGCCGTAGATGAATTATCGGCCCAAGGCGGCTACAACAATTCCGGTTGGTCAGGTGAGTACTGCATGTTTTCATGAGCTCTGGATGCTTTCAGGCTGTTATCTGTTTGTTCCATTCTAACATTCAAGTCATGTCTTCTCTCATTATAGCGATTCCATGCGTGACCGCACTGTGTCTCGTCATATCGGTTGCAGTCGGTTATAAGTTATATGTGGAATTTGGTTGGCAAAATTACAAAATAGTAGGTGCTGATCTGCGCCTGAGGAGCGTTTATTTGGCGTATCTGGTTTACCAGACGCTGCTCAAGTTTGATTTCTTCTTCTTTATCGGCTTTACTGTCCAGTTTGTCGTGATTGTTCTCAATGTCAAGGATGTTGAGTTCGGCCTGACTCTGGCTATGATACCCATCACTATATGCGTGCTTATAGCGGCTTACTATTTTGTTAGACGAGAGAGCCGTATCGGCACACTATGCATTATAGGCCTGTACTTTGCTGGCATGGCGTATTTCCTCTTCAAACTTGTTCGAATGTATGAGCCTGCACAAGCATATAAGTATGAGGCCACTCGGAATTCGCTGACGGCATTTGCAGTTGTGACTATCCTGCTGTTGGCATGCACCATCATTAATGCACTTTGCTGCTACTTGAAATTTGGACACGGATTAAAAGACATTCTTAACGAAACATCGAATAACGAACCGGAAGATAAGGTTCCTTTAACTTATCTTGGAAATTTTTCCAGCAATACTCTGACTAACGGTATTAGTTTGGGCAATTCACGTATGGACATTGAATAGGCATCATCCCATAGCTAGTTCTAGGGGATCTTAAAACATCTTTATTTATCATCACCGGAAGGTCCATTTGCTCTTGCATCGAGTCCTCTTTATGCTGATCAAGACTGTGTGGAATCATACCGCCAGTTTGCTCGAACGAAACCTGCCCTTGTGCATAAACTGGTGACTTGGAAGTAGTATCCGAAACTACAGGTATCAGCAGCTACAGTCTATTTGGTCAAGTTGGTCGAACAGTAGCAGCGTATCAAATTGGCAATGTATTAAATTGTTGTCGTATCAATTGGAGTCGTATCAAGTTGTCGGTGGTTTGTGAAAGTTGATGGTAAGAAGGAAAGTTCACTATTTAACCGGTAACACTTTATATCCACACTCTCACACATCACATTTCTGATATCGCAGTATATTAGATCGTGGGATTTTCTTTTGCTATTCTGAAGGTTTCGTAGCGTATAAGAATACCATATGCAGTATTTAGCTACAAAATGTGGATCGTGCTCCAGCTTGCTCGATCTTAATGCCGGCTTTGGCTGTTTACACAGTGCAACGGAGATCATTCTCCAGCGAAAACGCCCGAAAACTAGTTCGACTAATTTGTTTACTATAAGGCGGTCCTGTGTATTTAGTTCAAAAATTGCTGCTAATAGTATATCGGTGCAGGATTCGTCGTGCTCAAGGTATCTTCGCTCGTTTACGAGTCTACGTTGGAATCCAAATCTAGGTCGTTATATACATCGAAAATAACAATATATTCCAGAAGAAGACAATATCTTCAGCTTTTGTGTCATCCACGAAGTTCGCTCGAGAGTAGGGTGATTCATTCATACGCGGCCGTCTGACGACTCAACGCCTCAATCAAAAACATCCAAAAAGGTACTACCTATTAGGAAAACAGCTGTAATTTGATAGTGTTATAATTCTCTTTGCCTTTATTGAAATGTAAATCTACTGCTAACAATCTCTGTTAGGTTTCGCTCACTTACACTTGTCACTGGTGTATCGCTATCATCGTCGATACCACTGTATCCAGCCGTGGGGGTAGTCGAGTGGGGGTTTTGGATTATCATTGTAAAGTACGCACAAAAAAGCTGCTCGAAGAAGAATACGGATCTGAAAACCTGATTAGAAACTTGAAAACATCAGTACCTGTCTTTCCTCATGAGTAACAGAGCCAAAGCTTGAAGTTGATGCCACGTCAGCAGTTTGATTGTCAAGTATTGACATGTGCCAAGCCGCGGGATGTGCAGCTCGGCTACTCTATACTAAGCCACAAGGGGAGCCAAAGGGCAACACTGCGGGAAAAGTCGATAACAGTAGAAACTCATTGCAAACCATAAATAGACTATAAAGGCAACATATAAAAATAAACGGGAAGTGGCTGGGGAATAAACAAATGAAGCCGAGTGGTTGGGTGGTACTGGTCGGAAATGTTGAAAAAAGTAACGTGTTTTTGCTTTTTCTAAAGCGGGGTAGATAACTAATGAAACCAGTCAACAAAAGTAGAAGGGAAAACAAAATCTGCCGTGTTCCGAGCTTGGAGACAACCAAAAGCTTTCTGATATCTTCACCACAAAGTGCTTCAGATCCCGTTTGGATTTTAGTAGATTTACAGAGCACGTACCAGCAGTTGTTGGCTGGAGTAGAAGAAGGGCATTGCTAGGAAAAACACGTCACACTTGATGTATATATATCTATAATTTCTTTTTGAATAAAACTCGGCAAACTGAGTTGCTTTTTAAGACAATCTACCAGTTTCACAGCGCCACTGGTTGTCAAAATTCCTCTCAGCCGGCTCCTGTATATCGACTAGAAATAAGCATTTCTCAACGACAATAATAAACTAATTAACATCATCGTTAACTGTGCATTTCTCAAATGTAATCGAATTCTGATTGACATAGCAATCAATCAATTATCAGTTGATAGTTTTGAACTCACAGTGCGTAGCAGACTCATTGCTAAGGCGATAGCGAACCCCGGGAAACATCGACCAACCATTGCCGTTTGAAACACAATTCTCTCTCTTGCATATTTGTGGATTCAACAGCTTTCTGTTCGCTATTTCTAGACTTCTGCCGCTCAAATTACAAGTGAGCTCTAGGGAAAATTTGCAACTTTGCTCTTAGCATGTGTATAAAAGCCCTGGCTCGACCCTTAGGCATTCCATCCTAACCGGAGTGGACTATTCAAGCGGCGTTAACTGGTTATGAAGGCCATTAACATTCCTTTATTTATCATTTATACTATAATTACAACTTAAATTGATTTAAAGTTGTCATATACCCTTATTTTGGGAGGTGCTCCGAAGTAACGACAGTCTCCTAAGTACTAATACCCATGGAGTCGCAAAGCTTTGTTTATTAAGCAGAAACTCATTTTGCATCCAAGCTACATTTATTATTTACTTGTTTTTTGTTTGGTTTTTTTTTTCGTTTCATTACCGAAATCCTTATTGCTTTTAGGAGATATTTGGAGCTGTCGATTGACTATATCAGGAAACTTGTCACCTAGAACGAGTAGAGAGCCCATTTAAAACTCCCGTGGGAGTTCCTGCGAGCTAGGTTCAGGATTATCAATGGATGATGATGATGGTAGTTCCACACCAGACCAGTCAAATTGATCCATAGTTAACTTCGTGGGAAATTATATGGGTCATAGCCACCGTCCCATCTGGCTGGTGCCCAATGCGAAAGCCGCCGCGGCCAGTAGTCGGAGAGGATGGAGCAGAGGAGGGAGCGGACTGAACAGAAGATACATCGGAGAACTGGGTAGAGGACTCATCAGCGGATTCAGCGGATACTGGAGCAGAGCGATCCGTAGAGTATTCAGTAATCTCGCCCACGGATTCGTCCAATTGTCGTCTGACATCAGAGTGCTGAGACGGGTTGAAACTACTAAAGTCATGGCACGGTAGGTTCTGCTGCGGTCGGAGTATTGAACGGGGAACTCATTGTACAAAAAGAAATACGATATTGTGGGGAGGACAAGTTTTTGGCACTCGCTGTGTTAATATATAGCCTGGCATTTGGTTGTCCCAGCAACCAAATGCAGGTGCAAAGCGCCACGTGTAATACCTCAATTACGCGGGCATGCCTTATGAAAAGCATCTTCCTTGCGAGCGTGCTAAGAGACAAGAAGCGAGCCCTCAAACAATCGTACACTGAAGCGTTTTCGTCTCTATCTCGTCCCAATCCGTGTAAACTATCCCAAGGGTGATCAACAATCACCGGTTATACTAGCCATGCCTATTCTTGTACTTTTAAAACTATATTTATTAATTATTAATTCATTATTCAGTCATTACTCGTTGTTAACAAATCCCTTAATAATCACACGAAACATGTTAACAAAACCCTTATCAATAAGCACATAATATTCATTATTAGCAAAACTCTCAATGATCACTCATTGCTCATTGACATTGCACTTCATTGGCAAATCATGGTCCTCTCCATCCAGCATAGCGAATCCCCAACTATACTTCCAAATATACTTCCTGTACTCGGCTTTGCTCTCCAGTAATAAGTCGCTCATGTCAGCAACGTCTTTCCCATATATTTTGGAACATACCGGATTCTCTCGGGTGTCCAGCACTCGGAGACTTTTCAGGGTACTAAGAGTCTTGAGCAATATGTTAAACCACTCCACTCGACGCGACTCGATTTCATTACCTCTTATATCCAACTCGCCGAGTGTGTGAACACCCATCAACGGTGTTGTGTCACGGATCTCGTTGTAACTCAAGTCGAGAATCAACAAATTCCTACATCTCTTCTTGAAATCGGCAGGTAATTCTGTTAAACCACAATGCGACAAATTCAACGAGCGCAGACACGAAAAATACGAATCTCGAAAATCAAGCCTTTGTAATGGTGTGTGTGCGATTCGGAGATCCTGAACTTTCCAGAGGTTGGGAAATATCGACTCTCTGTCTTCAAACTCTCTGCCATGGAATTGCATTGAAATGGTTTGCAAGCTAGTCGGAAAATAATCGGCGTATTTCAGATTCGCATTGTAATCGCTTTTGAGTTCCCTCAATTTGTGCAACGCACGGAAGTCCAGATAACGCAACCGAGGACAGTTACAAATATGCAGCCTCGACAAGGCTGCAGAACCCTCGCTACCAATATACTCCAAATTGCTGTTTTCATCCAAGTACAATTCTTTCAGACGACATTCGTCATTTCCTATGCCAGTAATTCCGAAAATGCGGTTCCTCTCCATGCTCAACCATTTTAAAGGCTTCCACTTCGTTGCTTTCAAGTCCACTCTTCCCTCAACTTGATTATCGTCAAGACTCAGCTTCTGCAACATAGTCAGCTCAGTCAGTCCATCCAATGAATTGATGCTATTATTGGCTAAATACAGTTCATTGAGAGCGGTAAGAGACTTCAGAAACTCACAGCTAGTGAGACCATTTCCGGTTAAATCGAGAACCTGTAAGCGGATGAAGTGGTGAAACTGCGAGCCAAGATCGTATACCCGATTGTTTGCAAGATTCAATTTTAGTAAACTATTCGGGAGCCCCTGAATATAACGCAGTTTGCCGTCACGCGCATCAAGCTCTTCAAGTTTGGGATGTAATGTACCCACCCAATTCGTATGTTCCAGTTTATCACCGGTCGAGATTTTGAGGTTCTTGACGGAAGCTTGGATTTCCTCAGGGATGACACGAACAGTGTCTCTGAGAGCACGTGGAAACGATGCTTCGACGGCAGAAATGCCAGAAACAGACGGCAAAGTAGAGTCTGAAGCATTCCATGCCGTGGAAACGTCATGGTTAACGTTGGAACCGTTGCTAGCAACAGTCGCAGAGCCAAAATGCGATTGAGAAGAGGTATTGCGGACACTTTGCATTGATGTTTGGAAGCCGCAACTTTGATCAGATGAGCTCTCATCGTCCTGTCTTTGCCGTGGGTTATGAACTCGTGAATCCATATTGTTGTCTCGGGAAACATCAGGAAGGTTTTGCCTTGAGAAGGTGTCATCGAGGTCCGAGATTCCACGGAAAACGTCGCTCTCAATACTCGAAGCCTCGTTGAACTTAGAATGACCCTTAATAGACTCGTTGGAAGCCACGCCAGACGTATGTGTGGCATTGACTGATTTTCCGTACAATGTTGAAGAGCCCGATGGTTTCCTCCAGATACCCTTTCTCTCAACAAAATCCATGGGGTGCTCCTTGCTGTAGTATCTTTGGTCCTCTGCAAATTCCCGTGGAGTAATTTGCTTTATTCCAGGATGCTTTGGGTGTACACTTGTTCGGCCTGGAGGGACAATTGATTTCGTGGTTTCAGTATGCGGTTCTCTGATGGACTCGCTAATAGACAGTCTCTGAACACTCGAAGATGCACTCCTCATACTGCTACCGGAGGATTCGTCATAGCGTGGCATTTTCATGCGACCTGGTTCCAAAAAATCTCGAATATTACATGAAGTATCGGAATACACGGCCAATTCCGTCACGGAAGTCGCCTGATAACTTTCCTGGCTACGCGATTTCTCCATTACATTGTCGGTGTTCTCCCTGTAGTTTGGAGCGGTGAAACTTTGGTGAGTGTCACTAGCAAGTGGTTTGGCACCGGGCACTACAACAGAGGCATTGGACGACATTCTACCGCGGATTACTCCATAACTGGGTCCATTGCTGCCGATAGTGCGCAAATAATCCTCCAGCTTATCAATGGTCGAGGTGTCGTGCGTGCCGACGGATCTTTGTGTCATTTCCTGCTGCTTGACAGACTCAGACTCATTCTCCATGATAGTAGTCAATTTTGGCGCTATGGAGCGGTGCTGAGACGGAACGGGCTGCCCGGGTAAAGGCTCAAACATCTTCTCCAAAGGCAATTGCTCGGTCGGTACTGGCTGTTTCCCCTTGGCTGCTCGTTTAGACTCAGGCGTCTTTTGGCCTTGGAGGACTTGACTTTCGTTGTGGAAGAGTCGGAGCCCAGAGAGCCTGAAGATGCCAAGCGCGTGGAAGAGCCGGAGCCCAGAGAGCATGAAGATGCCGAGCGGGTGGAAGCACTAGATCTGCTGGTACTGTTCGCACCACTATTGCGGCCACTGACTGTGCCGAATCCGCTGCTATTATCCACGGAAGATTGAGCAGAGCCGTCGATTGGGCACTCAGAGATCCGATCCATAGATGGAGCGGCAGAGATCGAGCCCGTGGAAGAAGCAGTAGAGGACCCGCCTCTAGAGCTTTGAGACTTTTCCCGTGGGCGCTCGGCGCCAGAATGCACAGGCAAATTGAGGCTACCCAAATCATGGTCTGCAATATGCGACGCAGACGTCGCTCGATCATGCCGAGTTTCAGATTGGAAACTCATTGTGCAAAAAAAGTATGCAATATTGGGGGGAGAGGAGAACAAGTACTGACACAAGTCTTGTAAATATATAGTCTACCTTTTTGTTGCCGAGGCAACCACCCAATCTGTAAACCCCGCACTTGAATTATGCATACATGACGCATGCGGGCATGCAAAGCATATTGTTTCTAGGCGAAGAAGCAGCAGGTAGTGGTACAATGAGGTGTTTCTTGGTTTGGATGAAGGCGAATCAAGATACACACAGATACATACTGCCTCAACATCATGTGGCCAATGTTGATTCCGCAAGTTACCCAAGCCAAAAGATCTCGTGAACTTCAATTAGCTTCGTGTGACCATTCCGCTTTTTGTTGGTTTTCGCATGTTCATCCGAATGCGGTCGGCATGTCCGAAGCTGGTTTGAGATGTAAATAGCCAGAAACACCACAAATTTGGCCCCGGAAATTTTACCTAATACGAAACAATAGAGAGTTATTGTTTTCGTGCCATTTGCGCCTGTTTCGCGTGGTATTCCAGGAAAACAAGGTTCCTCAGAGGAAGTGGTAATCGATTTACCGAAATCGTCAACTTCAACCGAAACATATAAATACCCGTTCTGGACACAGAAATTGTCTACCTTCCACTTCCAACATCTATAATTTCTGGCATTTCATTCTGCATTTTTCATTCATTCGTATTTTCTAATCCTTTTTGTCCAACTGAATTCAAGATGCCACCGGCTCATAGCACCTTTATGAATTCCAGACCTGCTCGCCGGGCTAGAGGTAGACGTCAGAGAAAGCTTATTCACTTCCCGGGCACAGTTATTGAGTTTAATACCAGTTTTGAGTTCTCCTGCGACAGCCCTTGTGATACTCCCGGAGAGATTTCTTGTGATAATTCTCATGATGGCACTCTGACAATGTATGCCAAAAAAAGTACGTGACAGCTACATCGTGTGCCTAATTGTATTATATAGTTCACCAATCTATTTGTCTTTATTCAATTACTTACTGGCCGTACATATCTAATGTGCGAGTAACTCATGTTACGGATCTGCTTTGTCGATAAGTGAGGAGTTTGTCGACTGTCAATCTGTGTGTTCTTACGGTTCGGAAAAATAGCTCAAGAGCATACGTGTAAGTAGTATTGGTCGTTTTATCATCGCTTAATCTCGCCGTTTGATTCTGTCCACTTAGCCAGCCCTTTTGCTTAGCTGCATCACGGCTTGCCGTGGGGGCTCAAGTGGGGATTTTCGAATATAACTGTAAAATCCCGGGGAAACAATGCAACTCGGAGACGCAGAACGCAGAAGAAAAATCCGAAAATGTGATTGAAAACTTTAGGGCCGATGTTCCTCAGGTGGCCGGGGCCAAAATTGAGGCCACATCAGCAGGTATTGATGGACGTCAAGCCGCACAATGCGCGACGCAACCCTAAAAAAGCGCAAAGGGGCAACAACGCCGAAAAGTCTAGAGCAATGGAAAATATGGCGGAAAATACAAATAGGCTATAAATGCGAGATATAATAATAGGCGGTAAATGGTCGGGGAAAAGAAAATGCAACAAAGCCATCACACTCGTAAAAAATATGAAGCGACCCCTGTTTTTTGCTTTTTCTGCGGCCGATCTACGACTCAGATAAAGATGTCGAGCAAGCAATATACGTTGCAATCCCAATACGGCTAGTTATCACCGGAAACATTCAGTCGCCTTCTACGAAATTCCACAAGATTCCGCGGAAATAGCCATGTGAACAATCCAAAACGAGTAATGTAAACGAACCAAAACACATAAGTACCGCGTCCCAGCACACCAGTTCTTTCCCTCTCACCTCTTGGTTTGGAAAAACTACGATTTTTTATTCTATAAACTTGTTATATTTTAATTTCTTTTCGTCTAATTGAATTCAACATGCCACCGCATCCTAGCACTTCCATTAATGCTAAGGGCAGAAGAATTCAACGCCGAGCTAAAGCTAGACTTGAGGATGAACTTGCTCGCTACGCGGACGCTTTGATGATTTCTATGAGGAAACCCGCACGCCGATCTAGATCTAAAGCTAGAGCTAGAGCTAGAGCTCAGAAGAAGTTGGCTACCACTTTTGAGTCCTACTGCGATAAACCTTGTGATAACTCTAGTGAGATTGTTTGTGACAATTCTCGTGATGACCATTCTGATATTGCAGCGTCTGGTGGTAAACTTTATGATCATCAGACCCATGGTGTCTCGGATTGTCATTCTTTATCTGGTACTTCCAGTACCTGTAGTACTGATTCTTTTGGTGCTTCTGGGGAAGGGTCTGTTGCGGTTCGCGTTCGTTACCAGGCAGCTACTGCCGGTGGGACATCTTCTCATGGTTTTTGAATGTCTCTTACCCTCCAGGTCCTCCTTCTTTGTTCTCCTCTGGCTCTTCTTTCTTGGTTTCTCCGAATTCCTTTTTCAATTCTTCTCTCCCTGCGGGGGCCCTCGTTGGCTACCTGCATATAGACGGAATTAAGCAAGAAGACTCGGATACACAAAGGAATCGCATCGAGAAGATCTCTAAGGTTTTGTATCTGTCCGCGTTGTATAGGGACGAATTGCTGGACAATTTGGACCCGAGTGGTGAAAGCATGTTGTCTAATCTATTTGACCCGTGCGGTAACGTCAAGTGGGACAGACTGGACAACCAGCTGGTGCATCTATTCACTGTACTTGACTCACTTACCTCGTATGCTCTGCTTCGCGAACTCGTGTATCGACTGGAGATATGGATCATCTCATGTGAGGCTCAGTATCTATTAACCTGTCGAAAATGCCTGCGGTACATCCAAGAAATGCTCGCTACTGGCAATGGTTCGCACTATCAACTACCAGTATGTCCCAATCCAATTGTTGAGCTTTGTTGCATGCTATACGCTGATTCTGTACGTGCTTGAATCACTGGTGAGTACACTCTGACAGTCACAAAACTAATTATACCTGCTTTATTCTTTTGAATGTGACTATTATAAATAACTAAAAAATAAACTCATATGTGTTAATAAAGATATCCTTATTCTGTGATCTTGTTGAGACTCTGATAATACTTGCTGAGCGATTGGCGTAGAGTTCGTTATAGCCGGGATAGACCTATAGCAAAACACAGTGCTACTGATCACTCCTGGCGGGCGATTTGCCATATTCAATTTGCTCTTCAATTGTTTCATCTTCTCGGCAAAAAATATAACAACTAAACTAAGTAGGGGCGTGGATATCCGAATGGTGGGGTTTCCACCCCTAGAATGGGGCAGTGGTGCCATCAGAACAACTTATGGGGTCAGATAATCTGGCAAGCCTTTTTTTATCATTGATCAGATGGTCTTCTGAAATACAGGTCCGTCCTAGTTTATTTTAGAGGCGCTCTCTCTGTTGTTTTTTTTTTTTTTTTTTTTTTTTGGTTAAAATCATCCTCAGCACTGTGTTCATCAATTGCGATGCGTATGTGCCGGCAACCTGATCAAAGCAATACACAGTCCGGAGCAAGCTAGTGCACATTAGTATCCCTTCTGTCAAGAATTGATACCCGTGCACGCTGGGCTATGTCGACCTCCGGAAGATAGTAGTCATCCCATGAGCAGCTTGAAGTACGTTATTTCAACACTATACTCCGCCTCGTTTGTGCGGATAACTACTTATAAATTGTTTCTGAATATTTTTTATTACCATCCGATAGTACTTATGGAGAATCTCGGTGATCTCATAAGTTGTATGGTCCAATAGGTGCTATGATAATGCCTGTGCCTTGCTCATACCCAACGATACTGGCCCGGTTTAAGCGCCGTCTTGAGGAGAACTTCCTTCTTCTATGCTATCTTTTCATCTGTTGGCTGTTCTGACCTGTGTGGGAAAAGCGTGGCTTCCATTTCCTAGTTGTCACACCGGCTATGAGGAAGCCCAATGGAGCCATCCTTTGCTTAGGCCATCCTTGGCGGAACGAGACTGTTTCAAGTTATATTTGAAGCTGGATCATATCCATACTTAACGCAAAAGTGAACATAAGGTCGCGATTACCCTCTGTTTCTTCTTGCCACGTACGTCCGACTGGTGAATAAATTCCCCCGGACTTCTGTGCTGTGATATGACTCTTTATGTGCCAGAAGAGGGCCATTCATAATTGGGCTACTTAATATTCATCTTGCAAACTGTCGCAGAAGCAGTAAGTCGAGCCGGCATATTTAATTGAGGGCCAAGGTTTGCGATCTCGATCAGGCAACCATAAAAGGACTTTTTCCCCGGTCCTCTCATGCCATTATTTACCGTAACCCTGTCATTTTATGATATATAACGGTAGAATGTATAGCCCTGCACTACGTGACTGGTCACATAACTGTTCACGATGCCTTTTCTCCTGAAACGGTCATGCGAACCTGACCACCAGCATCTCACTACCGCCAGTGTGGATCCTGATAACGATATCAGACACCTGTATGTATGATAAGCAACTACTAGTTTAAGCAAGCAGTAGCCGGTGTTGTTTGAAGATAGCGTATTGACTTAGAAGGAGTCACACAGGGGCAATGCAAGTGATTGATCGCATTCTCCAGCTGAATGCTCAAAAAGACAACCAAATTGCTGTACTTATTCAACAGACTGCTAGCCTTAACGCTGATCATGCTGCTACCCAGAGACGGCTTAGTGCTGCTAACCTGCGAATAAAAAGGCCAGCTCTTCTCGTTGCCGAACTTCGTAGGCAACTTGCTGCACCAAATCCACTGGTCGATGAGCTTCGCAGGCAGCTTGCTGAAAAGGACAAGCGGATTGTTGATCTTGCGGTTGATTCTGGCCGTATTGATGAGCTTCGTATGCAGGTTACGCAAAAAGATGCCCAGATTGCTACACAAGCCGAAGAGATTAATGCACTTACTGCTAAGGCTGCTGCTGAGGCTGGTCACGCTGATGAACTTCGTAAGCAGAACGAAAAACTTCATGCTGAAAGCGAAACTACTGGGATAGTTATTGGCTATTACATTCTGCTTCTTCTCCTGTGGCCACTTCTTCTGTGGCAACGGTCTTGGATGGCATTGGTTATCGTACGAGCAATGACCCACGCGCAGTGGCAGTGCCTGTGTCTTTAATGGCTACGTCGTACGTCATTACCACCGGTCGATTTAAACAGGTTATGAAATGGATTGGAAATATAATGTCACCGCTTTATAAATCGCCTAGGGCACGTGTGGGGGAGGGAGGCTGAGGGCGAAGTTCCGTGAGGAGCCCTCGAAGGCATCGCAGACGGACTTAACTGAGCAGCGACCGCGCATAGTGGTGAGTCGTCACGGGAAAAAACATTGCTCAGAGGAGAATTAAGCTGACTGCAGGTACTTCATGTCCGACTTGTTCGGTAGTTGGTAGGTTTGCAAGTTCTCCAACTGTGGGTTGTTAGCTCGGGTCGATTACCCTACGAGACATGGTCTCTGCGTATCTTTACATACTGTTGTTGTCGACTAGGCATCTTGCTTATTTGTCTATTTGGATTCGGTTGTCGTACTGTATGAAATAGTCTTGTCGGGTTTTACTATCGGTTCGCTTTATTCACTGTTCTAGTGCGATGCCATGCTGGTACCGTTGGATCTCTGAAATCGTCATATATATTCTATGTCACCCGTAGAAACAATTCAATTGAAAATGAATCAGCTTATATGTATTACTTCTCAATTCATACTAGCTATTTGTTCCAGGTATATTGTGATGTCTGGAGGTCGATAAACATGACCGCTGTGTCAATTTTGTCTGGTATTTGACAACTGGGGACTAAGAGGTCGAAACGGATAAATTGAGAGCGTATGGTTGGATCTAACGGCTTTATTCGGTATATATAGGGTAATATATGTATTTATATGTGTTCGCGTCGCTTTTGGTAGCTTTTAAGCCCTTCTTCTTCAAATGTTCCTATAATATGACTAGTATTTACATAGTGTATTAAGATGGATTCTGTGCCAAATTCCAAAGAAAGGAAGAAAAGTGGGAATCAAGATATAAAAATGTCATATCCATATCATAAAACCGGTCTACAATAAATATTCAATAAAAAAAACACTGACAACAACCCAGAATAGGCCGATATTTGAACGAAAACCGGCCAGACCACGTGACAGCAGTCACAAATGCTCAAATATACCCACCACCAATTTTCCACTCACACCTCTTCCATCACCACAAGCCTTTTTGAATTCCAACCATCTACACCGGAGTAAAACAAGTACAAACATGTCGCAGAGTGAAGTTCTTGTTCTTCGAGGAACCCTGGAAGGCCACAACGGGTAAGTTCAATTAGCTAAAATGCGCTCTGCCTTTTTCTAACCCCTTCAGCTGGGTCACCTCGCTCGCTACTGCTACTCTCAATCCTAACATTCTGGTGTCTGCATCCCGTGATAAAACTCTCATTGTGTGGGATCTCACTCGAGACGAGGAGGCTTACGGCGTGCCCAAGCTCTCTTTGACCGGACACTCCCATATCATCCAGGATATTGCCGTCACTGTCGACGGAGACTATGCCATCTCGGGATCCTGGGACAAGACGGTGCGACTATGGGAACTGAGCACTGGTAAGACGGTCGAGAAGCTGGTAGGCCATACCAAGGATGTGTTGTCGGTGGCTTTTTCGTCCAACAACCGACAGATTTACACTGCTGGCCGAGACCAAACCATCAAGGTCTGGAACACGGTCGGAGACTGTATCTATACGTTTGACCAGAAGGGACGACACACCGACTGGGTTTCTGCTGTTCGATTTTCTCCCTCGAGCAAACACCCCTGCATTGTATCTGCTGGCTGGGACAAGCTTGTTAAGGTAAGTGAAAAATTTGATATGAAAGAGTTGCATGGAGTGGGGATTTTAGGCTGGAGATTTGCAGTTATCGGCACTGTGTTCGCGGAATTGGTTAGTTGAAGTTTCACTGATATGGATCTTCTGCGAGATTCGGAATATCGTTGAAATTTCACCGATATCGGATCCTGCGAGGTTCGCTTACGCTTTGACCCCGATTACTGCAAGCTCCAAGCTCTCTCCCATCTCCTCCCTCACACTCCTTCTTTATGCTCCTGCTGCCTCACATGATGTTAGAAATATATTTGCTACTTCGGACGGGATCACTCCCGAATGAGACATTTTATATCACCAAGATCTCTGATGTTTGTGTTGGCGAGGCATAAGAACCTTAATTGTATTGACTCGAATCTAACTTTTCTAGCTCTGGGACATTGATCCTCCTCGTTTGAACGCCGACCTCGTCGGCCACACCGGCTACGTGTCTGCCATTACCATCTCCCCTGATGGTTCTCTGTGCGCCTCTGCTGGCAAGGATGGCCTGATCATCCTGTGGGATCTGAACGAGAGAAACCACCTCTACACACTCAATTCCGGAGACGAAGTCCATGCTCTTTCTTTCAGTCCTAACCGATACTGGCTGTGCGCAGCTACTGCAAGCTCCATCAAGATCTACGACCTGGAGAAGCAGGAACTCATTGAGGAACTCAAGCCTGACGTGACTGTTGATGGATCCAAGTCCAAGGAACCCGAGCCTATTTCTCTTGCATGGGCTGCTGATGGTCAGAACCTGTTTGCTGGCTATACTGACAAGCTCATTCGAGTCTGGCAGGTTATGCAGGCCAACTGAGATGGATAAAAACAAGTGGTATAAAAATGTTATATAAAACCTCGTCCGTATCATTTTGAAATGCGATAAGAAATGACTAATAAGTGTATGATAAGATGGTGGAGCGAGGGAGAGCGTTAGAGTGCTTTGAAAGATTTGCGTTAACGGTATTAATGCTAGTTAACGTCATTTAACATTGAACGTTTTTTACATTCCAACGTTATTTTACGCATCCACGTACGTTACTCTCCTCCACGTACGTTATTCTCCTCCACGTACGTTATTCTCCTCCGTCTGCGATACTATTTACATTCCATCCTCTATAACCCCGTCTTGCTCACCTCCTCCATCGCCGCTTCTCCTCCATTCTCCAGGTTCGGTTCATTCAAAACTCCTGCTATACATTTCCAAGGATCTCTGCTGCCTCCCCATGCCAGAACCTCGTTCTTGAACTTATCGCCTGCTTCTCGGGACAATGGGTCGTTCGCAAACACTTGCTTCCAAATCTTATCGGCCAGGGCTCTGTCGAACAAATAGCAATAATATGTAGCTCCGTAGCCAAATAAGTGGCCGAACTGCGCATACCACTTCGATTCCTCTACTGCAGGAAACAGTCCTACCTGCTTCTCCAGCTCGTAATATATAGTGCCAGGACTGAAAGCAGGTCTATTAGCCAGCTGTGAATGGACTCTCTGATCAAGAATCGATAATACCAGCTGATGGTATGTCTCGCAGTTGTCAAGAAAGGATTGCAGCTTGAGATGCATATTAAGTGCTTCCAGAGGCAAAGGTTCATCTGTCTCATAATGTCGAGCATACAGTTGCAAAACCCGCGGATCCGAAGCAAACTTTTCCATTATAACCGAGGGCAGCTCCACAAAATCAGTAGCACAGCGTGTTCCCGAAACATTATGAAGCTTTGTTCGACCGATCATAGAATGCATGGCGTGACCCATTTCGTGGAACAGAGTCTCGACTTCACTGAATGTCAACAGACAGGTATCATTGCCCTGGGCATTTTTGGCGAAATCGCACACCAGCACGATAATAGGCAGTTGATAATAGTTTCCATCCTTCATCTGAACAACGGTTTCGGATAGCTCAAAGTCCGGCTCTGAAGGAAGAACTTGTCGCGAGCATTGGACCGTGAAATGAGCAGGATGCGGAGATTTGCCATCTCTTTGGAATAAATCACAATACATGACTCCTATTTTGCCCTCAGAATCCGACACGATATCTAGCCGTCTTACCTCATCATGCCAGACTTCTCCATTGCCAGTTTCCTGGGGTACAAACCGGATGCCGTACATCTTGTCAAACAGTCGGGAAAGGCCCTGCATGACAGTCCCTAATGAGAAATACGACGACAAGTTCTCCGAGTTCCGCGTCTTGGACCTAATTTTCTGAATGTACTTTGACGAGTAGTATTCGCGGTCCCAGGCTTGGAATTCGTTCGTCTGACTCTTGGAATCACGATCATTTTCCTTTAGCACCCGCAAAGCATCGATTTCTTTGACCGCCAAAGGCCGCGTCTTTGCCAAAATGCCATCTAGAAACTTTTTTACATTGACTGGACTGCCAGCCATCTTGTCTTGCAGTTCATACTCAGCAAAACTAGAGTATCCAAGCATCGACGCCAGTTTTGCTCTGTCGGCCAAAAACGTCCTCAGACATTCAACCTGTGCATCGGTGGCAGACCTCTGAGCAATCCACAGTTTCTCTCGCCCACTTTCTCTACTGATTGTCCGCATAGCCAGATCTGCCACAGGACCACAGGTAGGGACTCTGTAAGAACCGCTAAGTTTCTTGAGCTGGTACGCCAGCCTCGGCTCCAAACCGTACACCTCATGAAGCTTCAGATTTAAATAGGCATGTTCCGGACCGGAATTATTGAGAAACTGCTGGCCGACGACGGAAATCCGGCTGGACAAGTTGACAAACTCCTGCCGTTGATGAGGCTCCAGGTTGACACCGGACTTCTGGAAATCCCGCAGAAGCAACTTGCCAACGGCGATTTCTTCATCGGAAAGCACATTCACGACGCTTTTGTCTTGAAAGACCCGCTCAAGCACGTCGTACAGCTCCACACTGGTGTTCAGCATGTTCATATAGTCGTACATGACCTCATGAGACCGCTGAGATTCGCGAACAAACGCAGCATCGGGATGAGCCATGCGCACAAATGCCACCATATCAATCACCTTGCATATAACATCGCTCAGAATGTCGAAATTGCGGATCGCGTTGGCCAGATCATTCCCGGAGACGATGCGGGCCGTCAGATCCCGAGCTATATCCAATGATTTCTCCGTATAAATCCTCAGTCCCTCGACAGAATCCAAATGCCGGTTTCCAAATATGCCCGTACGTTGCAGCCCTCGTGATTTTTCCCGGAATTCCTCCCATACCTGCTTGTTATCGAAGATTTGTCGAAGTTTGACGTCTGAATCACTACTACTGCTCGACGAACGCAGAATAATCCGGCTCCTGGGACTTGAATGCAGAGCCCATGAGCGCGAAATGGGCTTTACTGGCAGTCTCAGCAGTCCCATTACGTGGATGTACGAAGTTGGTGGGTTAAGAAAATGGATGGAAAGATGGGGTTTTATATGGGAAAAAAGGAAAAGGTAGATGAGAAGAACGAAAATTGGAAAATAGTCGTCAAAAGTAGTCAAATACAGTGAAAATTGTATACAAGTAACAGGAAATGGATTTTTCATCTAGTGAAGATTGTATTTTTTGGAAATACGGTATAACTTTGGTAGTTTCTCGAATCTCGGAGGAATTTTCGTGAAGAGCGAGAAAACCACAAAATCACCGAACGACAGATGTTACTTCAGATGACTTCAGATGTTACTTCAAATGATCAAATGATCACTTGAAAAAGAAAGCAGCTTAATACTCTAGAGTAGAATCCTGTAGCATTATACATTTACTCATTCCTGTTGAGGTTTATTTACTTGTGCAAATGCCGTTAGCATCTACGTGCACACCCGCACGGTACATCTACCGCACAGGGCATCGCACCGCACGTTTACGCTACTCCCTCCGCTCCACTGAGCCGGACTGCGGCCCCGTATTTCTGTAGCTTCGTCAGTAGTGCATCGCCCTGCTTGACCACCTGCTGGTACTGTGCATTTTTGTTATCAGGTCGGTTAGTGACAATTACGCCATTGACTCGATCTATCACACAGTTGAGCTTTTTCTGCGGGATCAGTTTCGACAGATCAGCATCCAGAAATGCTACGCTGACTCCAAATGCGTCGGCTATACTCTTGAGACTCAGTGTCTTATAACTATCCAACAGTTGAGCATAGGCCTTTCTGCGCATTTCCCGTACAATATACGAGGTATGCGGGGCCAAATACCGCGATAGAACCAAAAACTGCTCCTCCACCTCAGCTAATGCGGTGAAAAAGGACCCATATTCGCATGTATACAGCGAATTAGTCAGCATGGTGATGGGCTCCAGAGACGGCGTCGTCGGCAGCAGCGACAGCACTTCGGGCGAATCAATCACCTTCTTTTTCAGATCGGTGCGCCCAAGGCTGATGGTTCCTGCCAGCACTGTGTACTTGGCAATATCTTCGTATGAAGACAGCTCGGTACTGGTGAATGTGGATAAGCAATCAATCAGCAGGTCAGCCGCCTCATCAAACTGCCTGGTCGACAACAAATAAAGCCCATTATACGTCTCAAACCGGTTGCGTCGCTCCCAGTCACCGCCCTTGTCAATCAGCAGCTTGGTGGCGTCCAGCTGCCGTTTAATAAACTCCTTATCGTCGAAAAAGAAGCCAATACGTGCCAGAGTCAACGAAATGTCAATCTTACCGCCCGTAGACGTCGTCAACTCAGACGCCTTGCGTAGCGTATTAATGGCATTCTCCCGGTCGCCAATCTGCGCATAGTACTCGCCCAGCTTGATCCATGCCTGCGTTATGGCCATCTCCTCCTCATCGCCCTCGCTCTCTTTGATCTGCTCCTCCAGCTTCTCGACCTCCTTCTTATTGGTCGCCTTCATATCCTCGTATGCACTTTCGTTCCAGGGAATCAAGTCTGGCAAAACATCCACATGCAGATGGTAGTATAGCGGAGCCAGACTGTCCTTGTTGATGGCGTTCATCACCCCGGCCAGCAGCTGCTGATGCTGAGCACTAGCTTCAGGCAGCTTCAGTCTATAAATATCGTCTGCCAATTTCATGTCAGGCACATGCCTGGTGCTGAGGTCTTCTTCCTGGAGAGACATGGTGAAGGGAGGAAGGAAGGATGGGGTTGTATGGGTTTAGTAGGGAAGAGAGGTCACGTGACAAATCATCACTTGTGCCAGATCCGCATATTTGGCCATAATTACATGTATTTAGTTATAATTAACACTATGCTATTCTAAGATATCGTAATACCTATATACACCTCGTATACCCTACATTTATCCTCTCGATAGCATTCCCGTTCCTCGCGCACGTGACCCATCGCATGTATCAACTAACATTTTCCATCTTCAATTCCTCCACCATCCTCTCACATATGGCCAGTTTATTTCGGCTGCTGAAAAATGCTCGTTTCATAAGTATGTGAATCTGCACAGCCTGGGATATTCTCAGCTTTTTTTGCCGCGCTAAATCCATACTAACTTGTCACCATCAGATCATACTTCGCCTACCGAGCAAGTCCTGGTCAACTTTAAAGAGCCTGATATCATGAAAAACCTCGTAGTTGGAAATGACCAGGAAATAGGCGGCTCCAGCACGTCGCAGTTGGACATAATTTCCAATTCCGAGGCCGATCCGAGCACATTTGGCAGGTTTCAAGGCCATTTAAGCCTCGATCTGCCCGAAACTCGGCCAGATGTCGTCCGTTCGGGCTATGCAATGTTTAGAACCAAAGAGCTATATCCGTCCTTGTTCGGGATATTCACCGAATGCTGGGATTGGAAAGCATGTACGCACATGATGTTGCGGGTCCGAGGCGACCGCAGAAAATACTTCATAAATGTCCAGGCAGAGTCGGCTCTCCGGGCAGATTTGTACCAGCATCGCATGTTTTTGAAAACCCCCGGGCAATGGGAGACTGTTGTCGTGCCATTATCGTCGTTTATATTAACTAATTGGGGTGTTATTCAGCAGCAGCTGCCCATGAATAGAGATCAGGTACGAACAGTTGGAATCGGCCTTACTGATCGTCAATACGGGCCGTTTTGTTTAGACGTTGACTGGCTCAAGGTCGTCAACGAGGAGCATGTCAAGGATTTGATAAATGATGTATCTACACAGTATAAGACACTACCTACCCCGGGAAAGAGACTGAGCACGGACGATTTTAAATAAGCAGTGCGACATACACTGATTTCATACACGGAAAACATTGACATAAATTGCATGGCAAGGATACGATAGGTGAAACTAAGAGATTGCATGGAAATATCGGACGATCAAGCCGACGTTCTAACTCGAACGTCAAAGTTCGTCGGCCATAAGCAAGTTCACCACCTTCACCCCATTCACCTCGATTCCTTGATTGCTTACGCCTAACAATGAATTGCCTTCGTACAGCCATTCATCAAGCGTTATCATTCCGTCGACATAAATATTCTGGAACTTTAGCACTCTGCATGTCTGGAGCCCTACTTGAGCCAAACTATCCAATTCAACAGTAAACCTGACTCCGTTCAGGTTAGTTGACTTGATTATCTGGACATTGTCCGCATCCCTTTCAATCACAATCTTCGTCTCAGATCCACCAGCAGGAGTTCCCACCAGGATATCAAACACTCTTGACAGAGGTTTATCTGTACAAATACTACCTGGGTCGACATAATGCTGAAATAATACATCGTTCTCCACCTTTACACGAGGTTTGATCCAGTCCGGCTCCTGATACACAAACATGGAATCCAAAGTATAAAACTCCTCCCAAGAAGCCACCGACGAAAAAAATGATCCGTGGGGTATAACTGGACATATAGGTTCAAGAGAGGGCTTCAAACTTCCGTGATGTTCTGCTGTTAGGTTAGTTGTGTGAAAATTGGACGACGATGGTTCGGGGTCCATGCTAAAAGAATGCCTGGCCGAGTTGACAGGAGCGCGCGTATGGGGCCTTGAGTCATCCGCCATTAGTACCAAGATAGCCCGTATGAGCAGCAGGAAGTTGGTAATCAATGTAAGGACTAGCCATACAATGGCATCGACCAATTTCGTCACGAGCGTATCGTCACTGATTTTTTTGCCATTATTATTAGCCCCCCTTCTATCCAGATATTGTCTAGGGGCTGCTTTATCATTAATATGATCACCCATATGATCGAGGAGATGAGGAAATGCCATAATTGATGCCTCTTGAACAACCTGTTTATCATACCAAAGAGGATGTGCTTCGGTAGAAAACACAAAGTTTGACATCTGAGTGTTCAGCGGGTGTTTTTCATCAAATAGCAAATACAAGTATTTGGCTGTTTCCGACAAGAAAAAGCTCTCCATTCTATTGGAAAATTCACCCGTGGTCATGTCTTGTATGCCAGAAAACCCGCATGGTGTTTTGTATATGCTTCTGATATCCTCAACAATTTTTTTGCCAACCTGGAGATAAAAGGGATCCTTGACAGCCCGATATAAATAGTAATTACTTTCGATGAATTCAGGGCGCAATGGATACCATTCCAGCAAAACACTGCTTGTTGAATCTGTTCCTGTATAATCCCACCGTTCAGGAAGTCCGCCATAAGTGTTCCAAAGCTTGAAATATGTCAAATGTGTGCGTATAGCAGATTCAACGTCACCAAAAAGCACTTGAATGGATGGGAAAAATGCAGCCAAAGAGTCAATCCAGCTGGTGACGGGTGCCCCGCTAATGAAGTTCACGTTATTGTACTTCCAACCGTCGAACGAGTAGATATTCAGGGAACGATATGCAGAAGAAAAGACTTTTAGAAATGATTCGTCTCCGAATAAAATATAATACTTGAGTGCATACTCGTAGTAACTGTCTATACTGGCACCATTTCCAGTGATAGAGCTCTGCCAAAGTCCTCTATCTGGACTAATTGACATTCCAACCATATTGAGTGAAGTTCTACGAGCCCATATCTGGAAAAAAGCTCTTCGAGCAGCCTTGTCGAACCGGTTGTCGCCAGTTAAACGAGAAAGCAGGCCCATTTCAAGCACTAAGGAACCTGCACCAGAAGTGCAAGTTTCCGAAATATACTCCTCAGGAATGCCCTTACAGCCACGTTGTAAATTAACACGAGGAAGGGGAATACCACTCTTTGTTACAAATGCTTCCAGAAGCCTATTTCCAAGGTCATATGCGAGTTTGAGAAGATGACCATCGTATCCTTTGACGGAATGGCCCAGACCTTTTACAGATGCATACAGATGCGAAGAAAGAAGTCCTCCTAGGACGCGAATAGTACTCTCAAACACTTGGACGGTCGAGGGAGTATCAAACGAGACGTTTTGCCGAATGTAATCGATATGCTTTGCAAAGGCGTCGTCGTCTCCAATGATAGGAAGCATATCCAAGCTATCTATCAAGGTCAATGCATAGTCACCGAGCACATCATTGCGGCCAATATCGCTAGGATCTTGTTTATTAGGTCCTACGCCCTCGCATGATACGGGAAGGAGTTCGTCGTACGGAAGCCCATGCTCTATATAGTTATCAAAGCCGTGATAAAACAACTCCAGCGACGAATTTCTACAGTTAGACAATATCATGGTGCAAAATACAAGCTAACATACTTTAAGCTCTCAATCTCGTGACGATTAAATGCCTCTACTATACGTAAGGAGAGAGCAGATGCGATCCAGAGCACCAAGGTGAACGGTGTCATTATACAAGTGGAGATTTAAGCATGGAGATGAAAGGAGGAATTACGCGACTATGCTTATTAGCCGCTGAGCCAAAAAAATGATTCTACGATAGCAAAAGACAGCAAATCAAGACAATCACGAGCCGGAAACGGTATTGTTAATCTAGAGGTCCAAGTTACCCGGATAAGCATTCTGGGTCGATCACGTGACCAGCTATCACGACTCCCCGAATAGGCAGTTCAATAACAAACCATCGATGAGCAGATGGAGATTGAGGAACAAACACGTGGAGAAGTGGCAATCTATTTCCCTATTAGTGTCCTAATTTAGTCCCCTGTTTTGATACTCTTTTCGGTGCCGTTTTATATTTATATAACACTCCTTTCTATTTATCTCAGATTCAACATGTCGTCACCAGCTAAAGTTCAGATCTGGCCGCTACACAGACTTGAGAAAGGCCCATTTTCTGCAGAAAAGCACAGAGTTGAGCAGAAAGTTCACTTAGCGTAAGTAAGAATAGTTAGACATACCTGGCAGTTGAATATTCCCTGATCTCATGCTAACCGTTAGCCGAACATCATTCCATTCACCTTCTGACAACCCTTCCCCATGTAGCTCTAAGCTTCAAAAGCGAAAAGAAATGATTGCTAAAAGGTAAGAAAGACAATAACTGTGCTCGAGAGTTTTTTTAACATTAGTGTGAAACTTCGTCCGGTTTTGTTAGGCCGACAGGACAATACGGCCGACTGAGAGACCGGCCTGACTATCACTTGTAAAGGGCGGAAACATTGGTATTTATTGTAACGAGACAAAACTGGGAAATTAACAGTGGTTTGATATAATTTGATATAATTTGACTTTTTTTTATTAGTGAAACCGTTCCGATAAACCAACCCCATATAACATACGCCACATGCTCTGCCATTAAATAAAGTAAATATAAATATGTAATATACCAATTCGTAACACGCCAATCCGAAATAAACCAAGCAATAACATCAAATTCTCGAGCAAATCGATCATTCCTTGCCCCTGGCCGCCTTAAATATCTCTTGCGTGTGTTCCCAAACTTTGGCCTGTATATCCTCCGTCAAGAACTGCTTCTTGGATTCGTAAACATCGGTGAGATCATTCTTTAATAAATGAGCTCCTGACTGATACTCTTTGCTAGAGTAACCCACGTACAGCATTACTTCAGCAGAATCAGCAGGAGAACCGGCAAACACCTTCATAACTGGGGTCGCTACAAGCTTAATATACCACGGCAGGTCACGACCAACTCCAGTGTGGTTTATAAGGCCCGGGAAAATATGCGAGAAAGATAGAGAAGGGTGCTCGTGAGCAAACTTAACCGTGGAGGACGACATCATAGTAGACAAGTGGTTATTGGAATTGGTGAAGGAGTAATTGTGTTTGAGATCAAGATTGTCAAGATCAACCTCCGTCTCACCTCCAGCCGCCAAAACATTGACCACGCGGGCCGGTTCATGCTGCTTCTGAGCGTTTTCAACCAAAGGGACCAGCTGACTGATGGCGGCCCATCGCCCGTAATAGCTAGCAGCCATTCTCTTGTCCAAACCTTCGGAATTTTCATTGCGACCAGCAAAGCTCAGAGACCCACTTGAAACGAACAGCAGATTGAGCTTTGTCTCGTTTTTATTGATTTCAGCAACCAGCCGATCAACCTCTTTCACTAAAGAAACGTCATGCTGGAGAAAATAGCCTTTGGCTCGAGAGTTGATCTTTGATAGCTCTTTAATTGCGGCATTTCCTGCTTCGGAATTTCGACCGACAATATAGAGAGTTGGCTCAGGGGTATATTTTGCAAACGCATACGCCGTATTCAATCCAATTCCCGAAGTGCCTCCAATAAATACACCTACAGGCTTGTAGGCCAAGGAACTGGCAGCCTTATTGGCGGTGGTAGCCTTGTTCAATAGAGTGTTTGTCATGAGATAATAGTGGCAACTAGTTCAATTTACCATGCAATCCCCACATTTATATACTGTTGAGTGACACGTTTCGGATTGTCCCTGAAAGGTAGGATTTTATTCTTACCAAGCTTGCTATTTCGCGCAGTTTCGTGTGGCGATTTTGGGGAATGCTCGAATTGGCATCCATGTGCTAAAGGACAAACAAGTCAATTGCACAAAGAAAAGAAATAATCAGATGATTTTATAGAGTGTAAATGGCGTGAATATTACCAAGATATTAAAATTAAAATGCTCAAATAAAGGGAAGATGAATTTACTTAGATGAGACTCGTGGCGAACTTTAGTCATAATACTTTGTTGAACCGTTGAACCGCTTCGACTACCAGCGTGGGTTAGTCAGTCGAGGTCGGAATCGGAGGAATACTAGCGGAGGAAACTATTAGTCAGCTCGGAGCTCCGTCTATATTATATTCGTGTTTTAGGCTGCTCTGTCATATTATAACTTTATATTTCGTGATGCTTTGTTCAGCTATACATGTATTATGTAGGTATATTTCTAGGGTCCCGCCCTAACATCGTCACGCGTACATCTCATCACACCTCCTCACCTCAACACCATCCACTTTTCCACTCAACTTTTCCTTTCACACACTCATCTCCATACAAAAAATCCACCATGGGCAGAGGACCAAAGAAGCATCTCAAGAGATTGGCAGCTCCCAAGCATTGGATGCTCGACAAGCTGTCGGGTGTCTATGCTCCACGACCGTCCCCCGGTCCCCACAAGCTGCGAGAATCGCTGCCTCTGATTGTGTTCATTCGTAACCGTCTAAAGTATGCTCTCAATGGCCGAGAAGTCAAGGCCATTTTGATGCAGAGACTTGTCAAGGTCGACGGCAAAGTCCGAACAGACAGCACCTATCCCGCGGGATTCATGGATGTCATCACTATCGACAAGACTGGCGAACACTTCCGTCTGGTTTACGACATCAAGGGCCGATTTGCCGTGCACCGAATCACCGAGGAGGAGGCTCAGTACAAGCTCGGCAAGGTCAAGCGAGTGCAGCTCGGAAAGAAGGGCATTCCTTATCTTGTTACACATGACGGCCGAACCATTCGATACCCTGATCCCGAAATCAAGGTCAACGACACGGTCAAAATCGAGCTTGCTACCGGCAAAGTCAGCACCTTCATCAAGTTCGAAACCGGCAACGTTATCATGGCTACCGGCGGCCGAAACTTGGGTCGAGTCGGTGTCATTACTCACCGAGAACGTCACCCCGGTGGCTTTGACATTGTCCACGTCAAGGACTCGCTTGACAACACCTTTGTCACTCGACTTTCCAACATCTTCGTCATTGGTGAAGGCAACAAGCCCTTTATTTCTTTGCCCAAGGGTAAAGGTATTAAGCTGTCTATTGCTGAGGAGAGAGACAAGCGACGTTCTCAGCAGGCATAAAGTGCTGAAGGCATAGATGTAAAGCTAAAAAAAACCCCCCACATAACATGATAAATAATATGATGACAACAAGTGCTGTTAGCGTTGTTTATTTGAGATGAGAAGGACTATAAAAGGCGTAGTGTCCAACTAGTGTTGCAATATTGGTATGACACGTTAACAGGAGGTTATGATTGTAATACTATTCTATTACTGTTTTAAGCATGTTAACTTGAATAGCATGCGTATATAAACATGTTAAACAATCCTAAGCGTAATCGTATCGTGATAAGCAAATCGCTTGCAAATCGCTTAAGCACCACCCAACCATCTCCCCCTATGCAATATCTTTAACGCAACTGTCTATACTTGTATGCGCCAAAAGATACTCTGGAATAAGCTCAATCATACGAGCTCCTCCATACGGTTGCGTCTTGTCCTTAAGCTCCGACAAATCCAGTGTTTCTAGCACATCGTCCATGAAAACCTTCATAAAGTCGTAGAAAACCACATCCACTGATTCTGTAGACTCGTTGATGTTCTGCTTGGCCTGAATCACATTTGGCGAGTGGTAAACCGACCAAGGCTTGTGAACAGTATCGTCACCGTCATGTCCCAGATCATCATACGTAACGTAGCCCTTCTGACCGTAGTCGCCAACCGAGGAATCGGCACCGTTCAGCGCTGCTTCTTCAATTAGATGCTTATCCACTCGTTCACCAATGTGTGCAGCGATACCCAGCTCCGAATAATCTCGCGAAGCATGCCCATCTTTCTGCGACAGCACCTGTTCCTTTCTATTAAGCAGAGGCAAAATTTGCAGTGCTTTATCAATAGGAACACTCTCTAGATATACCCAATCATTAAGAAATGGCGACACGATATACCCTGTGTCCTTTGTAAAAGGACCCTCAAACAAATCGAACCGAATCGACCCCGTATTGGTCAGAATAAGTCGAGGATACTCGTCCCGCCCAGTATCACCTTTGAGTAAAGGAAGCACGTGAGTGTCAATCAGAGAATATAAGTTCTTTGGGCCGGGATATGGAGCTTTGGCCATGTAATAGCTGTGGGGCACACATGCAATCACGTCGGTCAAATTCAAAGCCCGACGCCAGTCAGCGATTTCCAGACTGATTTCAACACCTTTGTCAGTGTCAAAAAAGGGCCCTATTGCAGTATCATCTGCAGCCAGCGATGTACCACTGTGATATGCAAGCCCATCCCTGTTGAAATCAATGTACAACCGGCCGAATCCAACGTTATCGGCACTAACGTTAACGGAGGCCCAACCGAGAGTTTCCAAGAACCGGCCACTACCGATCCCAGCCGAGTAATCATCAAAAACTCGATAATCTCGGATGTGAACGTGGCCTCCAAGACCCTGGACCGGGATGGTCTCATTGACCTGGCGAATGGCCTTGATCAGTGTATCAAATTCGCTGAAATAACGCACAGGAATATGAGTTGCAATGACAATGGCATCTAGATCAGGCGTTGCCAAGGCGTCTTTGAACCACTGCTGTTCAACAGCCTCCTCTACTTTGGTGACTCGTGAATTCCAGTCGTTTCCGGCAAAGTTGAACAAAAAGCCAAATGCAAGGACCTTGAGATTGGCGTTTTTGGTGTGGAAAACACGGTACCTGTTGCCCATTGGCACCCAGTCGCCCGACTCGTTGAGATAGTCGACGTTCGAACTCAGGTATCTTTCGCCATAGTACGGGCGTATGAGATCGTACTCCTGCTTGGTAATAACAGCCTGGTACAGCTCGTGATTGCCAACAGTGATAATATCATAGTCGACCTCCATGAATATTCTCTGCGAAACCTCGCCGCCCGGATATGTAGCATCGGAAAGGCCGTTTCCGTCGTGGCGGTCGCCACTGTCGACGAGAAGCAGATCAGAACCGCGGCTTTCGGCCAACTGCTGCATATGAGCAACAAACGAGATGTAGTCTCCCCAGTCTGCAGAGAATTCCGGCTCAGAAAGATGCCCCGGCAGCCATCCGTGGGTGTCTGTTGTATGAAGGAAGTTCAACTGACCCCACGGGATGTCTCTTCTGAGCGGCGCAGCAACCTGAGACTCAGAGTGCTCTTCCAGAACAATCTGCGGAGGATCATGGAGGCTAGCGAGCGCAATAGCGTACAGTGCGCAAGCCGGCAGGATGGTAGCGAAGCGCATCGAGCCAGCTATGAAGCTACGAGTATGTAAGCTATTTAGAGCTGACTAACTAGAAAACCAGTAGTATTGTAGAGTCGTCGCAGCAAGAGCTAAGCGAAATGTGAAATTTGGTCAGTTGATCCAGAGGGGCGGGGTGTTTACGTTTGTAAGATTGTAGAGCAGAATTGTAAGATTAGGCAATAAGTTAACTTAGATAAGGACTACAAGGTAGAATATACAAGTGGGGTTAATAAGGGAGGGGATATAACAGCAGGGTGTTTAATAGTGGGACGGGTAATAAATACTGTTATTTTCCTTCATTATGCCGATTGTTATTATATATTATTGTTTGTTTCTGTTGTATTTAGGCGATTGTTGAGGGCATAACAGTAAAACGTGAAGCGACAGACTGTTAGTCAAAAGAGGATAAATAACGAGGGATCGGTAATGGAGGAGAGCAAGAGCAGAGCAACAATAACGGATAGAGTAATTTACGATAAAGATAAACAATAACAGAATAACAGAATAGAGTATGATCCAGGGTATCTAAATCGCCGTTCTCGTTGCCACGGCAACGCTTACATAATCCAGCTTCTCTTCCAATCACAGCACTTGCATTTTTTTCCCTTGCACTGTCATCTTCAATGAGCGATCCCGTGCCTCGAAAGGGCGCGCCTTATCCGTTCATACAGCTGCGGGACTATCCTGCATACAAGCCGATCAATACAATTGCCGAGACCGGGAATACGGCTTTGCTGTCGACGTTCATTGGTGTGTCTTTGGCCGCATTGAGAGGAGCTTTGGTGCCTAGTACCACTGTTTTCGGAGGAATTCGAGCAAATAGCCGGCTGATTTGGCTTGCACGTAAGTAGGAGAGTGGGGAGGGGAAATGAGTGCTTTGAGAATGCGTTCACGCGCCTTTGGGCTTCATTTCTGATGATTTATTCCTCCGTGTCGTACACCTAGCTTATCATAACTAACCTCCAGCGTGCGTCGCTACACCGTTTGTGTTTGTCAACGCCATCTCGACCAATCTGAGAGAAAAGAATTCGCCGCTAAATACGTTTTTTGGCGGCGCTGCATCGGGGCTTGTCATTGGAGCAACAAGTAGGTAGTGAGATAAGTGAGTGCGACGCATGTATCGCCGGGTGCTCTGCATGTATTGCCGGTACTCTGCATGTATTGCCCGGTGCTCACGCGATATATCATCTAAAACCCTTTACTAACATCTCTAGCCAAGTCCCTTCCTAAAACATTTGCTACTTCGGCCTTTGTGGGCCTCAGCTTTGCATTTCTAGATTTCTTCGGATACCCCGAGGGCCTTGGCCGCGACTGGTTTGATCGAGAACCGCTGCCTCGAATGCCAGACGAGGACGAAAAACAGACGAGGTTCCAGACATTGTATAGAAGACCGTTGAGTCAGACGTTGGAGGAGCTTGGAGATTTGGTGAAGCCATTTAAATGAGCGAGAGCCTGATTTAGCTAGACAGCATAGCAAATCAAGAAGGTTTGGCAAGAAAGTTGAGCATAAAAGTTTGAAGTATTATGATTGAGGCGATTTAAAGTGGTTTGAGTGGCTTTGCCCGTCGATATGCTCGTTCACATGTTACATGAACTGCTTATTCGTAATGATTATTCGTAATGCTTATTCATATCAGCGTATCCGCAGCAGCGTATTCGCAACAGCGTATTCGTATAACATTTATAATCACCAAATGACTTTAATTCATTATATCCGTGTGTTCCAAAATAGCTAAAATCCAAGATGGCAACATGCCCGTATTACCCCATCCATATACCACACAACAAATGATATTCAGCTCTATTGAGTGTATTCTAGCTATTCATTACAATTGAGTTGTATCTATGCCTGACAAGGACTTGAAAGAAGTTGAATAAGCAATCGTTACCTATATTAGTCACCTCATCCCGGCACCAATCTTCCCTTCTTCACTCCATCTCCACAGTAGCCATGACCAACATTGTAAAATTCATCCAGCCCATTCTGCTCGCATATGCAATTGTGAGCATACTTGTATTTGCCCAGAAAAACGGCACCTTTGACTTTGTTGTTCAAGCGCTCGAGTCCAAATCCATTCCCGGAACAGCCATCCCCGTCTCCACACACTTCACCGGAGTTGCCCCGATCGACAAAGTACTGGCTCCGCTGGTTGTATTTTTCCAGGCCATCATCCTGGGAGACAATCTTCACATATCGCACTTTGCTCCTTTTTTCGGCTCTGTTCTCGGGCCTGTATGGGCTATTATTTATATCGAAGCATTCCGGCCTCGGCACAAGTGGACGGTTTTAGCAGTGTAAGTATACGATTGAGGGTTGCAACGCCATATATTTCGTATGAATCATCATATTTGGGTATGCGGGTTGCAACAAGAGATATCATCCGAATTCCATCACTAACTTGAGCCCTCTCTTGTTCGGCATTGTCACTCAACTATGTGGTTTCGGCGTCGCTGTACCTCTATGGGCATCTCTCCATCTGCTGCTCTCTCCTACCGCTGAAGCCCCAACTTCTCAGGACTTGCTTGTACCTTCTTCTGCCCTTAAAGCACTTCCTTGGAGTATTGTTTTGGGTTACTTTATTCCTACTGCTCTGCTATCGCTGCCTGACGTGCCAGTTCCGTACCTGGAGACTCTGGAGCTCAAGCTCGCTTTCTGGCAGGCTTGGCCACTGTGGGTGTCGATAATCCAGCTGCTTATCTCTACTCCCATCTCCCTGTTGTCAAAATCTACAGCATCGCTGTTTGAGACTCGTACAAGTCTCCGAAATGTGTACGGATCGGCTGTCTTGGTTCTTACTGCTGGTCATGTTCTCTGGGGAGCACTTCATCTGACTGCCAACTTTAGTCCTGAACTACTCGCCCCGCACGTCGCGGAGCAATTGACGGCTGATAAGATGGCATTTCCCGGCCCTTGGCAGCAGGTCAAAGCCCAATCACTGACTGAAGGTGCCAGCTGGTTTCTGCTGTGGGATTACTTCAACGGCATGGCAGCCTTTACGTTGTGGTCACTTTCGCTCTACGTTAAAGCCCGTTCGACTGTTGGAAGAAGCTTGAAGTTGTGCGAATCAATTGGATTGTTATTCAAGCTTTTAGCTATAATTGCTGTTGGCGGTTTCTCGTCGGCGACCTTTTTTTTCATTTGGCTCCGCGACGAAACTCTGTTTGACGCTGAATTATACAAATAGATATCTATGTGAATCTATCAGCATGGGAAACGACTAACTGTGGATAGCCATGGGTATAATTGAGATGTGTATTGTTAACCATGACGGTAGAGAAAAACGCAAGAATACATCTTAAATGATGGCAAGGAAGCAGATTGAAACAAACGATATATAAGCAGCTAAACAAAAGAACCAGCAGGGTCGTTTAGGTTTTCTATGATCTCCTTTTCGTTGTTCTACACAACTACATGACAGTCAGAAAACGACGCAATGTATCTTTGGAAAACATCAGCCCTTCGCAACTTTGTGATGCTACCTCGAGCGCCAAGAAAACTTAACCATACCTTTATTCGCAGCCTCAAAGCAGGTAGTCCCTGGGGATATTATCTCAGTCCGTTGAGAGAACAGCCGGATCAGTCTTATCCTCTGCTCCCTGCCATCAACACCCGTAATCTGTACATGGTGCCCAGAATCATAGGATACAATTGAAGAATCCTTACCCATTGCTTTGTCGTCCATAGTGAAGTATCCGACAAGAGCCCGGGCCAATTTGTCAGGCTCTCGATTGATGTCAAATTCGCCTGAACTGTAAGGTCCTGAACGGTCAAAGACCCACAGGTCCATCATAGAGCCTCTAATCATGAATCCATGAACAAAATGACGCAACGGCTGTGCAATGAAGATGCTAAGTACAAGTCTCGCCAAGTGCAGCAAGCAATCCTTAAATTCGCTTCGTTTATATGACCTTCTGCAGGCACCAACGACAAGAATGTCGTTAAAAACAGCAGGCAAGGTCACCGACGATGGAATTTGAAAATAAAAGTCAATCTGACCTTCAGATTTGCATCCCATTGTGGTTGGCCAACATGTGTTTGGAGCTCCTTTAAAATAACGCTCATTTAGGCGATTCAACCAGGCAAATATACTACCACCCCAAGCAGAGATTGAAATACTTGTGCCCGAATTGGATGTTGGAAAGTTTCTCCACCGTGTACCGTCATGGTCTTCCATGACTGACTTCAACATGAGCCGTTGAGCAGTTGTCCAGTTGGCAGGATTGAAGTACTTGTCAATAAATCCCTCAACATTGCCGTACGTACAGTACCGTATCTGGGTAAATATCCGGTCTTCAATTTCCTTACAATTCTCGAGCCCTGATACTGTGATGGGGATTGGTTTAAACAGCGCAGCTTGCGATGCCGGAGCAACGACGTTCTCTCGAGCGACATGACCGGCCAAGCTGATAACAGAAATCCAGATATTTTGTTCGGTAGGTTCACCAGATGGGGCCGCCGACTGTCCGCTAAATCGCTTCAGAATAGCTTCGATCAGGGGAAGAAACAGGGCGAAATCGATAGGTTGCGCCAATCTGATTTTTCCTAATAAAACCTCAAGATCATTCCTTAGTACACTATCATTCACACACGATCTGAGCTTTTCTGATACTTTGTTTTTGCAAAATTGGCAAAAAAGGTCCTCAAAAAGGAACAAGACTTGTCTCGGTTAGGTTTGAAAACAAAATTGACTACTCTTACATACTTCGGAATCTCCACTCAGGATTAGATAAATTTTCTTTCATCACATCTAATGCGTCCAGAAATGAGCCACTAAGGCTAAGAGGATTATCTTGGATATGTATCTTGTCAAGAACAGAACATTGAACTTCAGAGTAACCCAGTGATCCCTCCATGATCCCTTATACGTATCAGCAATATTTAGTTAAACTGGTACAGCAATACGTAAAAAGCGGATATTTCAAATGTGTTGGTGGAGAAATCCACGCCGGAATGACGTGTATTTATAAATCTCTGAAATGAGGCTCTGGTGTGGATCTCATCGGTTTCGAAACTTTCGTAGATGCACCACACCACTTATTTTACGCCCACATGATTAGAGTGTATGAGACCTACGAGTCAAAAATAAAGAAATTTTGTAACTCATATTCCATTCGGGACCGTCAAATTACTTTCCAGCAAATTTCATTCATCCGAAAGCCCTGCTGTCCATCGCAGTGATCCACCATGCCGGTGGTTTACGCGGCTCTCGAGCATTTTAACCAATTGCGGACTTTCCGCTTTTGATTTCATACTAAACGAGTATTGCTGCTCCAACACATGCCGATCTTTCCAAGTTTATGACAAATTTGGTTACTTGTTGATAGCTCAAGTGCTCAACAAAACGTCGATCGTAAACTGATGACAATAGGCGGACGACACATAATGATATATTCCGTAGCATATTTTTTTCATAGAGCAATAAACATGGTAACATTCCCGCTGATTCATAGCAGAAGATGATTGCATTGCACCAGAGGTCCATGACTTCGCTCAATAAATAGAGATGAGCGCATATAATAGCTGAAAACCTATGCCAACTTCCTGATAGCTTTATCATAGCAGTCTAAGATGCCTTCATAAAGCTCGTTCCCATTTCGCGGTGTCCCGATAAATATTCTAGGTCCCTCAGTGCGAAAGAGAATGACTCTGACCTGTTCACATAGCTCTTTTACCATCTCAAAAGACTTCGGAAACTCTTTCATTATTTTCTCAAAATTCACCACATCCATAAGAAGATATTTTTCGTAAGCAATATTCTTAAGCGTTCCATCCTTCCACTCGGCAAGTACGCACTTTTTAGGTATCTCTCCATTGATATCAAATTGCCCAGCTGCATCTCGAGGGCAATTCGAGCACACCCATAACAGAATATAAAAAAATGATTCCAGATCATGACGATAGTTGTGGCATGTGCCTCTCAGTACTTCAATCGCCATAAAACGCACGGTCAGATGTGATGCTCCACTCGCACTAGCGCCAACAGTTTTTTTAGGGCCAAAATCAATAAGAGTTCCACGAAGGCCACCAGAGAGCGCTGGATCTGTGATGAGGATGTTGTCTGGTGAAAGTTCGCGGTGCAGTCTACCAGCGCAGTATGCAGATCTGTGAACCTTAATAGCATCTCGAAGAGCCTCCAGCAGCTCTCGAATACTCCGGAAGGTGCTAAGCACGCGCACCACAGGTGAGACGACGAAGCATACAAGGGTACGCTTCTGATACATGTCTTCAACTTCCCGCCCGACACTTTGTTTTTCGCGCACATTTCGAGAATTCTGTCCTGCTGATCCTTCGACTGATGTAAAGCGATATAGTGTACTTTCGGAAAATGCCAGTCCGTTTCGTAACTCCGCGACACTGGTTACCTCGCGACACGCGGTAATTATGGATTCAGCTTGTGCGTACATAGAATTCATTTCCTTCAGAAATTCTATTTCCGGCTTCCGATTCTCCGAGCGCCAAGAAAACCTAGCCATGCCTTCATTCGTCTCAAAGCAGGCGGTCCCACGGGATATCATCTCACGCTGGTTAGAGACCAACCGAGTCAATCCTATCTCCTTTTCCTTGCCATCAGCACCGGTAACCCTCATATGATGCCCGCCATCATCGGATACAATTGAAGAATCCTTACCCATTTCTTTGCCGTCCATAGTATAGTATCCGACAAGAGCACGTGCGAACTTCTCAAGTTCTATATTGACGTCAAACTCGCCTGAACTGTAAGGACCTGAACGGTCAAAGACCCACAGCTCCATTATAGAACCTCTAATAACGAACCCATGAACGAAGTGACACAGTGGCTGTACTTTGAAGATGTTACGTACAAGTATCCCGAGGTGTACCAAGTAAGCCACAGTTTCACCATCTCTGTAATCCATTCCGTAGCACCCAACAGCAAGAACGCTGTTCATAAGAGGGGGCCAAATGACTAACGATGAACTTTGAAAATAAAAGTCAACCGGGCCGTCCAAATGTTTTCTGGCGTCCTGGGTCGACCAAATTCGATTTGGAGCGCCGTTTATATAACGCTCTTCTTGCCGAACCAACCATTTCTCGCTCCAACCTGGAATTGATGATGGAATGTGTCTCCACCGCGTACCGTCATGATCTTCCATGATTGACTCCAACATGAGCCGTTGGTCATCCGTCCAGCTGTCGGGATTGAAGTATTTCTCAAAGAAACCGGGAACATTTCGATGAGTGCAGTACTCTATCTTGCCAAAAAGTCGCTCCTTAGTTACCGTATATCTCGTAAAATCTGCTACCGGTATGGTACGTGGTTTAAATAGCGTAGCCTGCGAGATTGGATCAATGTCATTTCCCCGAGCGAATTGTTCGACCAACCTGATAACGGCGATCCATATATCCTCGACCATAGATAGCCTGGAAGATCTGATAGACGGCCTGGTGGATCTGGTATAGGTCTTGGTATATGGCCAAGCAGTTTTCCCTCTAAATCGTTTAAGAATGACTTCGATTAGGGGAAGAAACAGTGTACAGTTAATAGGGCTACCTCCTGCGATTTTTTTGGATATCAGCTCAAGGTCATTCCTTAGTGAACCTTGAGTCATGCGCGATCTGAGCGTCCTTGACGCATCGCTCTCGCAGAGTTGGCGAAGAAGCTCCTGGATAGTCTCAACAGCGAATACGACTTGCCGTTAGTCTTGAAATGCTATTAGCTGCTCTTTCAACGTACCGGGGAACCTTGATTTGGGGTTAGATAACTCTTCTTTTATCTCAACTAGCGAGTCCACCAATGTGCCATAAAGGCAAAGAGGATTATCTTTGACATCTAACTTCTCAAGAGCAGAAAGTTGAATTTCTTGTTCAGAGGGTTGGACAGCTTTCCTAGATGATCGCGTCATGAGCGGATGTTAAGTATCAGCAATATTTAGTCAAAAAACCGGATATTGCAGATGCGCTGGTGGAAAAGTGCATGTAAAAGTGAGGCGCATTAATAAACATGTTAAATGAGCATTTGATGTGGATTTATTAGTTAACATTGGATTTCCTTTTGCGTATTTAAGTTGAATTTTGGAAACGGCAACTAGAAGACTTCCGGTAAATGCGCTTTGGATTCACGTGACATGCTTTTTTTTCACATATAAATACCGATAGAGTCTTCGATTTCACTATTCATAACTTATATAACTTAAGCTTTTGTTTACCTGAATATACTACCCATTGACGTTCGCCGTTCTGATGTTTCACCACTCTCGAACCTCCAAAAGAACGTTTGTGTTCAACTATCAACATCAACTATCTTGACAAATTTCATCATTAGACAGGCGTTTGCCGGTTATAAAGATATAATAGCACTATGACGACAAGGTAAGTGATATGTTCGTTATATTTCTCATAATTCTATATAGCAATCGCCTTTATCCACTGTACTAACATCAGGTACCGAGTAGAATGTGCGTAATTCATATAATATCTCCACCCATACTAATTCTCTAACCCTTAGATCAACTCAAAGCTCATAGGCGCGATGCATTCATAGAATGGATCAAAGGTTTACTGAGCGTACGTGGTAATCATATTCAAAACTACCTTGTCTACAATTGCTGACTGCTAGATCCCGTTTGTCATATCTACAGGAATACTTGAAAACGGACGAGAAGCTTGCTCCGGCGAAGTTAGCCGCCGATATGCGGAAATATTCAGAGACGTTGAGATCCTCATCAATGATCACAGTAAGTAGTACAGCATGTGGCCCGTACAATTGGTGCCGTCTTCTACGAATATCAACAACTAACAACTAGTTCGTCTCCAGACAAATCGCCACGGGCAAACCTCACGGCTCAAAATGCTTGTGCCATCTGTCGGCACTTTTTTCACGCCTCTGCCACTCGAAGAGGCCTTCAAAGTCCAAGACGCAATCAGATCCATATCCAAACGTATGTTCGTAAGTCCAAGTTTCAACGACATCCGACTCATTCTAAGCACTGCGCAGGCCATGAGCATGGCTGGTGAAGATGCCACTGTCCAGCTGATGACTTTTGATGGCGATGTAACCCTCTATGATGACGGTAAAAGTCTGGAAGGTCACAGCCCCATGGTGCCCAGATTGATACACCTGCTCAAGTCAAATATCGCTGTCGCTATTGTAACTGCTGCCGGTTACGCTGAGCTTAACGGCCATAGCTATTATCAGCGTCTGAAAGGGCTCGTTGACGCGGTATACGCATCGGAGGAGCTCCAAGACCACCAGAAACGGAAACTGCTGATAATGGGCGGCGAATCCAATTATATGTTTCGTCTTAGCACCCATAAGAATCACGACCCTACACACCTTGAGTTTGTAGATCCTTCTAAATGGGCACTAGACGATATGCACAAATGGTCGACTGTTTCCAAGAACCATCTGCTGGATACCGCCCAGTCCGTCATGGAAGAATGCCGCGAATCTATGAATCTTCCTGCCACAATAGTAAGAAAGCCTCATGGTGTAGGACTTGTGCCTCTAGAAGGAAAGCATTTGTTGCGGGAAGTCCTGGAAGAAGTTGTGCTGAGTGCCCAAAGAGCTCTGAATGCTTCAGATTCAGTGGACAAAAACATCAATTTCTGTGCATTCAATGGCGGAAGCGATGTCTGGGTAGATATCGGAGATAAACACTTAGGAGTTCTTGCTGTTCGCCGATTTCTAGGAGATATTCCGGCCAGTAGAACCCTTCATGTCGGCGATCAGTTTGCCTCAGCCATCGCAAATGATTTCAAAGCACGTATGGCCGCGTGTACAGTATGGATTTCCAGTCCAGAGGAGACGGTGGAATTGGTAGATGAGCTGATAGGGTATTTGCATGAGAATCATGTCTCGGAAAACCAGTGAATATATGAAAAAAATCGGCCATTTCCCGTCTTTAAAAGCCCAGCTCCTCAGCTGCACGTATCGCATCCTCCTCGAACTCCTGTGGGTACTCGTCTTTATTGTTTGCAGTTGGAATTTGGCTTTCTTCATCCGAATCCTCAATCCGAGTATTGTGTTTCCTTGTAGTTTTCAGCTTCTCAGCTGCCTGTATTGCATCCTCTTCAAAATCCTGCGGAAACTCGTTCTCATCGTTTTCAGTTCTTGGAATTTCTCCAGTTCTCGGATTCTCATCGTCCTCGTCAGAATCCTCAATCCGCGTGCTCTGCTTGCCTGAAGCTCTCGGTATATATGGCTGATCCTCGTCACTGCTATCTCCGACAAACAATCCTTGAGACAACGAAGGGAACAGCGAAGGCTCGTCAACGTCATTGTGACCACTTGATTGCTCATTTCTGGTGCTTTCAGGGCCATTTTCATCCCGCATTGGACTCAAGCTGCCATTTCTCGATAAATCTTCGCTCTGCTGCAATCTTTGCTCTCTCTCGTCATATATCTGCTTTTTCCTCCACTCCGAGACCTGTGGCGAATTACCGTTTCTCCGCGCCATATAAATGAAGTCATCGAATCGGGCTTTGGGAAACAGGTAATGAGCCCAAATCTGGTACTGATCTAACAGCCTTGATAAATCTCGTAATTCGTGGCCTTTTCCTTTGAATTTGACACGGTTCAGAACCGATCTGAGCTCAGGAAGCCCGTTTTGGCCTAGAAGACGCGTGTCGTCAAGTTTGACACGGGGTCTACGCGTCGATACTGACACTTCATTATCAATACCGAGGGCATCTACGTCGAGATTGTCGAAATAAGTAGTTTCATTTTCAGCAGCTGCAGCTGCAGGAGCATTGGAATTTGCATCTGCGGGAAGAGCAAAGAGCGCATCGAGATCTTCGGTATCTGGAATGGTGGTCATTGGTAGGGATGTGAAGAAGAGGAAGAGAAGAGTGAAAGGATTGCGAACGAAAAAGGAATAAAATTGCAAAAAAACTACTGCAGAATAAGTCCAGAATATATATAGCAATTCAATTGATGTAGTAAAAAACTTATATAAACCGACGAGTTGTTGAGAAATTACGGATAAATCAAAAGGAGCCGTTGTCACGTGACTTTACACTGAAACTTTACAATCAAAGTAGTAATCAATTATAACTAGTTGACTATTATAATAATAATAGATGTGCATATTAATCATAACTTCCTAGAAATTTCTAACTGTACAACTTTCTAACCGCCTATCTTGCTAACTGTACATACATCTCATCATGCATCCTCTCCCCAGGCATAGATTCCCCAGCCTAAAGAACCCAGCGGTGAATTATTAAGAACCTTCGTCGATTCTTTGCCTGCAGCTCCAACGCCTACGACCAACGGCAGGAAATGCTCAGGAGTAGGGTGAGCCTCATTGAACAGAGGCTCATTCTTAGGGCTTACTAGATCGGCCACCTGCTCGAAACGACGGTCGGGGTCAGTCGTCAATGCACTAGTAAGCACTTTAGTAAACTTTTCTGTATATGGTCTCGCTACGTCGAATCCGTATGATCGCATATCCCGCAGGTTATGTACAGACATGCCTGATACAATCACCAGGCCCCCATCGTCTCGCACGTCTTCCAGTGCTTTCCCTAGTTTATACGCAGCTTCAAACTGCTGCTTTTTAGGCAAATCTTCACCGCCAGGAAGCGAGAGTTGTACTAAAGGAATATCCTTAAGGCCCTGGCCAAATGCGACTTTGAACGGCACCCAGGTGCCATGATCGATTCCCCTCACTGTAGTTTTTGCAGAAAGCCCTTCACGTTTAAGACGCTTCACCAGCGAATTGACAACGTCGGTAGACACGTGGCTGTGAAATGTCTCCTTGTAATAGTTTGCAGGGAACCCGAAAAAGTCATAGATGAGCTTGTTTTCGCCATCAACGGCCTCAGGCACAGCTACTTCGACATCATTCAAACCGCCCGAGGCTTGCCAATGTGCAGAAACACACACTATATATTTTGGCTTGATTTCAGACACTACTTTGCTGCCTATAGTCTGGATCGCCTTATAAGCGTTGGGCTCACATCCAGGAGCCGTAAGATACATAAAGGTGGGGCCGCCGTGAGAAAAAAAGTACAGCGGAAGCCGAGTCATTACGGAAAATCTATCGGAAAAAGCTGTATAATTTATCTGTTTACTTCGCCATATATGTAGACGTTCAAGTCCGTTACTAAAGATATCGTAATGCTTACAAATGCAGCCGTGCTATTTGCCGGAAAGGGAAATCTTACGTTGCGTAATTCTGATTGGTTTCAGCCTTAGTAATGGCAAACGAGACCAAGGCAGTGAGAAGAGTATTTAGCAAATAGCATTTGGCAGATACTAGTTTGCGTGGTATTCTGTTCCGTAGTCGTGCATGTGCCGTTAGATGACTCGCATTTACGCGGTGTCAGCATGCTTAGCTGTGGAGAAGCCTCTTCCCCATAACAGCACTTAATATAAATGCACAGAAACCTTCTATTACAATTAAGCTTTTCCCGGATCAATTTCTCCATTTGGTAATTAGTAACCAAGCGGATCACGTGATGAAGCGAAATTTGTCAATTGAGCCATAAAGTTTTATAGCCCTTGTTATTGATTGATCTTGGCAGCGCAATCTGCTAGATGTAATATGCAGATAGAATTTAATATGATTGCATTTCTGATTGCATTCGCCTAAGATTTTCAAAACTTAGCGAATATCCTGTGCTCTTTGTGCAGTTGTACCCATCTTTCGCTACTGTTTCTCTGTCGTCTTCAGGCTAGAATGGTACATTCCAGCCCTATATCGCTTGACGAATTTACACTCGTATCGTCCGACCAACTTTAAGTTGCGTTAAGATCAGGACGAATTAAATTGACCAACGCAATTAAACAACCCATTGCAACCTTCAAATACCAATACAATGCTCGAATGGCAGCCTCTACAACTTCTGACGCTTCTTTGCATCTCCCCAGCAGGCAACATCAACTTCGGAAGACCTGCATCAAGGCAATTTTCACATCACTGACACCTTGTTGACATATCTTGCCCGCTATACCATGGAAAATGCCAATCCTCGTGTAAGATGCCTAAACCCAGAAAAGATAACCGTCCACGGCTCAAAGACTACCCCTATAGAACATGCATGCCCACAAGATGGACTGACAATGACTTTTATAATCATCTGAACAACGCCGTTTTATTCATCCTTTACAATACCATTGTAAACAACTATGTGCGCGACGAATGCAAATGGGATTCTAGGGACAAGCCTCAGCTATGTGCAACAGTATCGGTCAGCTGTGAATATTATGATATTTTCGAAGGATATCCTTTTCCAGTCACATTTGGCCTAGCGGTTCGCCAACTGGGTAGAAGAAGTGTCGTGGTGGAAATTGCTGCTTTCCAACCGGCAGAGGATGAAGAGCTTAGACTGGAAACACGACCAAAAGCCATCGGCAAGCAAGCATTTGTGTTTGTTGAAGCAGACACTGGGAAACCTTGTGCTGATATGCCTAAACCAATTCATGAGGGCTTTGCACGTATTATGATACCCAAAGCAAAATTATAGCTAACTCCTGGAAGCAAGTTTTTTCCGGATGATCTTAACCTTCTCCTTATCACTCTTCTTTGCCTTTTGCCCCTTTTTAGTTTGTTGCATACTCATTATCCATCTCGCTGGTATTAATAGCACATCTCCAATCGCATAGGCAATCACCATTATCCCTAGCAAGGACATTTGCACAAACAGTATCAAGAGTGAAAGCACCATGCACAAGACTCGCGTGATAAAACGGCCCAACCCTTTAACTGAATCTGCAGTCAACCGCAGGCTATTAATGGTCTCCGCAGACGGCAGAATTTGCTTGCCAGTTACTGCCATCTTCAAATGCTTAGGATCGCTGTACATTGCCCAAAGAAAGTTCATATAATCACTGAAGGAGGAGGAGGGATGAGGATTCTGCAAGAGGCTCTTATCACGGCCGGCAGTCAGTTTCATTAGTTCGCCTGTCATTTTCCAACTGAAAGCCTCGCCTTCGATGTTTCCTGGACGCTCAGGCCCTTGGACATCTTCGTGATCATGCTCGTTGCGAAAAGAAGTGATGATCTCAGCTGCACTCTGCAACCTCTGCAAATCATCCGGACTCATCATGAACATTGATGGCTGCGAACTCTTCTTTTTCTTATGCTTGGGCACTCGCTTGGGCTCTGGAGACGGCGTACCGCTTTTTATCAATGGCTCTGATGCTAGCGGCCAGTCTCTAGGAGACTGAGGACGTTCGATAAGCCTAACAGGAGATCTAAGACCAGATGCAGCGTTGGTCAGCTCACCAGTGGGCAAATCTTTTGTATTAATCAAATCTGGCCACGGTTTCGGTGTAGTCTCGTCGGAAGGAGATGGGCCTGAGGGAATATCCAGATCGAGCACCTCAGTAGACGCAGTGAGGCGAGCATTCTCACTGCGTGCCAGCTCCTGCAACTGCTGCTGGATGATTTTTTCCTGCTGAAGGACGGCCTGGAAAGAATGCCGTTTATTGGCACTGTCCATGGGTGAGCCCGCTCTGGGGCCTGCATCCTTGACCGAGGTGTCCTTTCTATCCCAGGAAAAGTCAGAAGGAATATTCAGCGAGCGTCGCTTGCGGTTTATGGAGTTTGTTCTCCTGTGAGGGGAAGGCCGAGTGCCAGTATAAACGAAAGACATGAGAACCAGGATGTTTTGAGAAGAAACAACTTTAGAGAGCGTGTTTAAAGAGAAAGAATAGCTCGAGTCGATATTTTATAATCTGATTTTATCACGAAAGACCCTTGATTGTTCTACGATAATAAGGCAGAAAGCTCAATGTTCGTGGAAGACGATCGAAAAAGGACAAAAAAGGTGCGAAAACTGAAAAAAATAGCGTGAAAAATATCCACCAGCAGTATATAAACGAACACAGCGTGTTTTGACGCTTTTTCGCAATTGATACGTCGAGTTTGGCTGCCGTGGCTATTTGGTGTATTAGAAAAACAAACTTTTTCAGGGGGCGTTGCCGCAGCAACGGCCTACGGCGGATGTAAATCACGTGGCGGAGAAAGAAGCCCAATATGTGCATATATTCGATAAATACTTTATTATATATGTAGTATATGTAATATATATGTGCTAGAGGGTGAATGTGACTGCCATCATCTCCATTACCTCTTAATAATTCTCAGTGTTAGCATCCTCCATTGCGCGACACCTCAATAACTCTCGCTCAACCCCAATTCCCCATACCATGCAATCTCATCTTTGCACGTAAATGTACGATTGCCATTTGTTTGTGGAAGCAGGTTATATTTCATGGCTTTCTTATAACTCCACTGAGATGAACCCTCCTTCTCAACGTCCCACGTCCAGTACAGAAAACCCCATGATCCACCAGTCTCAAACGTCTCCATTTGTGCCTGACCGTAATCCCTGAGGAATCGTGTATAAGCTTTGTCATATGTCATCGGGTCGGCTGTGGACTGTTCACAGGTACAGTTGACAGGATCTGGGCAAGTCGGTGAAAGCACGCTTTCCAGTCCGTTCGAAAGCCCTTTATAAGTACCGTCCCAACGTGCTCCATCATTCACCGAGTTAATATACTGGTTGCAGTCGGTATCTGCTTGAGAAAACTCGCCTATAATGGTTGGACCATGGCCAGTCTCAAGCGCGGACGTTGTATGCACGACTTCGGCCCAGTTCTCACAGGCAAATGATACCTTTTCCCTATGAGTTAGTTTTATATTAAATGTGTTGAAAATGGTATATTCGTGGAGATCTAGGACCATTTTGGGATACTGCGACTCCGGGTAGACGTTGCGCCAGGCAGCAGGGCCCATGAATCCGTCCGAAAACACAATATAATTGTTGAAACCGGCCTCGCGCACCACTCGGTATGCCTCACGAGTCCATTCTATAACATCAGCGGCATCCAATGAGAACATCTTTGGTTCATTGACCAATCCGTACATGGAGACAACGTTGTTATACCTGGGCTGAGCAAAGAAAGCCCCAAGCTGTTTATGCAGCTCAATGGACCGAGCACCATGCAACTTTCCGGCAGTTCCATTAAGCCAGTTTGTGGCCCCTTGACGTCCTGAATGGTTCCATCCGTTCTGAGACCCAGGGACTGCATGGAGATCGAGCACGACTCTCAATCCGTACTGACGGGCCCACTCAATTCCCCGCAGGAGGTACTTCCAGCCGACCTGAGCTAAATATGGCTCATCTTCATATGTTTTTACTAGCCAGTAAGGATATGGAATTCTCACGTGGTCCAGTCCTGCAGCTGCAATCTCCTTGAATGTATCTCTGGTGACCCATTTCCTGTAATGGGACTCGAGTGTGGATTTGAGCTTTGACGAATTTATGAGATTCTCACTCAGTGTATATTCGTCAATGATACTCTTGTTTTTCGCTGACTCAAAGAAGCTAGGGGTGATAAACGGTTCCAGGACGAGCCAACCTCCGAGGTTCACACCACGCATTGGCAGTTTAGAATAATCCCAGTGCTCATTAAGAGCTGGAACTTTCTTATTTGCTCTAGCTGCATCACTCCAGCTGGAATTGAGTCCCATTATGCTTAGTCCGCCGACTTTTTCGTCTGTATAGGTAGTGTTGAAATCAGTGATATCAAGCCATGTTGAGGGATCCAGAACACTTCCTCTAACTGATTCAGGCACAGATTTTGCAAGTGCGGTTTTAATAGAGCTCCGGATATGTTCAGAGTTGCTTGCATTTGCTTCTTCACTGCTTTTCCGGTTGAATTGGGGCTTGATAACAATGATTCCAACCGGAATCAGTACAGCTGCCAGCACTATAATAAACAGCACGGGCCCCAGCCATAAACCGACGTGCTTTGTTCTTGATTTGCTGCGCGTTAAAGCGAGGTCTTCTTTCTGAAATGGAATGTGCTTTGCCATATTCAAGAGATCCACAGGTTGACAAGAATCGCATGAAGATTTTGCCAATTTCTGGACTCGTGTCGGAAATGGGCCTAGAAGCGAATAAAAACGCCTGAAAAATGATTCTGACGAATTGAATATTTTCTAGTGGAACTGGGTCGAGATAATTGGAAAATAATGTTTATTTCGAATATTACGGAAGTGTTAGAACCGAAATTTATTTCCCATAAATTTCGGGAAATATCCTTCAGGGTTTAGAATTTACAACAAGCAGAAGCCCTCGATTTGATAAAGAAAAAGATATTTCAAGATTCTTCAAATCTCTAGACATTTCTACTCTTCGACGGTTATGTGCTCGTAGTTATAGCGTACTTATGCAATGCCATTTTTTGCCATTGACGATGTCTCACTGCTTATCTGGTGAAAATTATTCACAAAAATTATTCATATTCATCACGCGTTTATTCGCTTAGATTTATGTTTATTTATTTCCAGTAAAAGCGTTTGCCCTGTCTCAAAAATTTTACACTTGTGATCTGATGCGCCTTACAACCTTAAAGTTTAATAGAAACTTGTTGAAAATACATGAAATGCGCATACTGAAATAGCCAGAGCAGGTTAAACATTGTTCGCCCAGAGCAATATTGACTTGTTAGTAACAATACTCCTGTTCTTCACTAACATTGAACGCTACCAAGCTCTGGGTCCATTATCCCTTCTCTAACTGCAAGGCTTTTAGTATCAGTGCTTTTGAATTTCCTGCTTGGAACCTTTGACTCAAATAATAGGTCTAATTCATCAAAAGTCCTGCCTCCAGTCTCCGGCAGGTAAAAGAAAGCCCATATGAAAGCAAGAGTACCAAGACCACCAAATAAAAACCCAGTCTTACCGCCCCAGTCAGCTTCGTCAGACGCCATTGCATAAGGGAGTCCTGCTGAGAATGCGGTAGAAAATACGTGTGCGACGAAACACGCTATTCCTAGCGTTCTACCACGTATGGGAACACTGGGGACTTCTGCAATAATGATATAGACAGTAGGACCGATTCCTGCATCGTAAACAAAGTTGAAAAGTAAAAGGAAAGCCGCCTGAGCATATATAGCACTCTTATCGCCATCGGGGGCAAGATCCACAAAGCCAAGCAAAAACATCAGCACGTTAGTAATAGAGAGGGACGTTAGATATGCCATACGACGCCCAAAATAATGTGTGGTGAACCAAGAGCTGACATTACCAACAATTCCCATGGCATCCAGGCCCATGGAAAGATCGAAGGATTGGCTGCTGGTGAAGCCGGCCAGCTCAAAGAAATATGTACAATAGCCCGCAAGGGTAATTCCACAGAAGAACTGTCCTGTGTATGCTAAGGCACAAATGAGCGTCCGCCTCAAGTTAGTGCCCTTAAAACAGTCCAAGTACGATGTTTTTGCAGAATACTCTCTTTCAAGAGCTATTGTATATTTCATATGGGCCATTCTGGGTTCCAAATCATCATACCCAAGACGTCGAAGAGACTTTTCAGCATCTGCGTATCTACCCCGTTGAGTAAGAGACCACGGGGTCTCAGGAGCAAAAACGGCTCCGCACAGGAAGGCCAAGGGAAAGAAGTACTCAGTAATAAATGCCGCCTTGTATGCCCATTTGTCGGTGCGTTTCTCTGTGCCGATCAATACACCAGAGGCAACGAAACTTCCAATAACCTGTGCTAAATTATTGCAAGCCAATCCGAAGCCTCGGAGAGGAACGGGCAGCATTTCAGAAACATAGGCCGGCCCCAAGGCAGCAAAACTGCCGCTCAGAAGACCCGTGAGAAGATCACCAGTAAACACAACAGCGTTAGATGCAGCAAAAACTTCGATAAGCAGCGTCAGCATGGACAAAAAGACGGCAACTATAAGGGTGTTGCGAGGTCCAAATCGATCAGAGCAATAACCACCCCACAACGGAGCCAACATAAATCCGATAATGGGAGCATAATTAAATGCAGACGTCCAAGAGGCAGGAATATTATACTCGCCACTTCCAGGAGGATATTCGTAGCCGAAGTCCTTTTCGTATTGAGGAATAGCAACCAGGGTACTTAGAGTATGGGGGTCATAACCGATAATGATACATGGAATGCAAAAAAACATCGCCCAAAACACTGCTGCTTTGTGCTTTTTGATGCATTCCAGAGCGCTCAGGGAATGCTCATCGTCAACTATTTTCTGCGATTGTGCAACAAGTTCCTTGAGTTCTACGGCAACCACGGTTTCGCCTTTTTTGACATCCTGAGTAGTTTCAGCCATTGGGCAATAGTCAAAACGAAAAGGGTCTAGTGATAGTCGAAGGATTTATATTATAAATGGGGATATCCCACGTTCTTTTAGTAAGAGGTTGCAACCATAGGACGTTCGTGGCAGGGCTATAAGTTCTGACCCATTGCGGTAGTGATATCCCGCAAGGACCAAAAAAGTACCATTTACATCACGATAAGGTGGGGTAGACAGCAAAAGAGAAAATATTCCATGAAAATACGATCAGATCATGCTGACAGATAAATATCCTTTAAGCGTTAATGGTTATCGCATGCCTTTGTACTGAGATATTGCAACAGCAGGACGAAGTGACAAGGCCCGATAAGCGTGATCCATTGCGGTATCGATATCCCACAAAAACCCTTGATAGCCTATCTTCCGAACAAGATTGCTATACTGGTTAATCACGATAAAAAGGTCACAAGTACACCGTTTACAGAGTCAAATTAATGAAATACGCCATTTATGATGACTGCGCAGATAACTGAATAGTCCAAATAATCTCATATTTTAATGCAAATTACAACAAGCTATTCAAAGTCCCCGGTAAAGCTAATTGGAAGCCCCAGTCTAATTTACAATCCCTCGATGCCTGTAATAGTGAAGTATCGGCATACTATTCAATATGCCAACGTGCATTTGTAGCTTGTTTAGCTTTTTTCTTTTCCCGACGAATTCGATACCAGAGTCGCTGTCGTTGATGTGCTGGACCGTTTGCGGTCTTTTAAAAACCGATGCTCTTTTATTTCATCACATTTTTCATGACTCTCCGCGCTGTCCTCTGTAGCACTAAACTTAAGCTGGAAATTGGCCAGCCGATCTTTCAAAATGGCAGGTTTTACTTCAGCTTGTGCCTGCAAGCGAGGGACTTCTTCCGGTACAAGCTCGTCCTCATCAATACAGCTCTTCCAACGCTTATGAGAGACCTTCATCAACTTTCGATGAGAGCCATTCTCGTGGTTCCATAATTGATCTTTGAAAGATGTATGCTTTTCTTGTGCGTGCCGTAATTTAGTTTTTTCCGCAAGTTTTCGAGCCCAGTCCGATGCTTCTTTGGCCACAAAGGCACCAACACTGCTCCTCCTATCTGCAATGCACTCTGGAAAGTGCGATAATCTCATGCGCAGATCAGAATTTGGCACAGAGGCGTCCTCCAGCTTTTTTTTATCAATGCTAGCAAAGAAATCTAGTTTGAGAGCGTCATCCAAAGTATTCATTCTATTGGCAGGCAGAAAGCAAAGAAAAGCAGAAATAGCCACATTGCAGTCCTTGCTGGCCTGCCGGATTTTTGACGTGAATCTCGGCCCTTTCCATGTTTTGTTTATCATATTTGCAGCAGTTCGAGCACGAAATGGAACCTGCCCGTAAACGCATTCATAGAACACACAGCCCAAGGACCACCAGTCGGCAGGACTCGAATAAGGAAGCCGACGATGAACCTCAGGAGCCTGGTACACGAAAGTTCCAGAATTTCCCTTGACTGCTGGATGCAAAACATTGACTCGAGCTGCTATGTTGAAATCACATAAGTGAGCATGCCCATTGCCATCCAACAGAATATTCTCAGGCTTGACATCACGATGTACAAAACCTTTTTCATGAATATACGTTAAAGCGCTGCTTATTTCAGCTACCAAGATACGAACAGCAGCCTCACTCATAGTGTATCGTTCAAGGTAGTGCCGGAGATCTCCGCCTGGCATATACGATAACGCCAAATACAAGAATTCCTTATCCTGAAAAGAATATCTCAGATTGCATATAAGAGGATGGTTTAGTTTAACGAGCGTGTCATGTTCATGCAAAAATGATTTCAACTTATGAGGATTTTCCGATTTTGCAATGTACTTCAAAGCAAACCATTGTCCGTTTTTCCGGCATTGCGCAAGTCGAACCTTGCCATAGCTTCCTCTTCCTAGTACTTCGTACAGCCGGTAATCTGAAATTGAGCTCGGCTCACGTGAATCACCGAGTTTAATACGACCCATAAGTTCTTTAAGACCCCCCAACTCCATTATGCTCCAAAATCAAAGCAGAAACTCCAGGCTTGTCTCACCCAAAACGCAGCTAAAGGAGAATAGCATCTCATTATCAAGAGCTTGGCATATAACATATATACCTAATGCCGGAGATGGGCTAGCACAGAAGGTAGTTTAATTACTGGTTAATCTTCTTGTTGGCCTTGGCATCAAGTCACCTGACTGCTCCAACATAACCACCAACCGATAGGAGTAGCTGTACTCTTAATTTAAACCCTATTTGATGATAATCCATAGCTAGATTTGTCGAATAATTATGCGTAGATGCCGTAAGTCTCGGACTGCAGTCTTGACAAACACATCTGGATCATCCATGTAGCTCTTTTGATCATCCAAGTTCGGCAGAAAAAACTTAGACTTCAGCTGTTCACTGTGATCAATAAGATATGTGAGGGAAGGAATCATTTCGCTGGCATCCCAGTGGACCGCTGCTGAAACCTTATCAAATACGGCCGAATTGTGCTCTTCTAAGCACATCCTTTTCACCAGAAACAGAATCAAAGCGAGCTGAGTAGTCTCTTGAATATCGTATAACGTAATATGACTAATACTGCGCCATTGCTTGAAGGAAAAGTTGATCCTGTCGGTGAACCGAACAATCCATTCTCCAACATCGCCCAGTATAGCTCCTTGGAACTGCTTTATCAACTGAAGAACCAAGTCCACTATCCCAGTAGTCCATATCTTATATACACTGAGGTTCGTACGCGTATCGATACCATTAGATATGATTTCTCGACTCACAGAAGAATCAAAAAGGAGAGACATAATCCCTCGTCTAACAATGTATTCCGCCACTGGACGAACATAAAGCCACTCCTTCAGATAGATTAGCACCATTTCTCCATAAATTGCATTCTGATTCCCATGTATCAGACAGTGAGAAAACAAACTCATGAGGCTTCGAAGACAGTCACTTTCATCCATACAAGAAACAGAAAGAGGCCCAATATTTTCCGATGTGGTTAGACGAAGACATTGTCGCAAAATATGTATTATAACAGCCATATCAGAAGCATTGTCTTCAGCGGGAGTAGCTTCAGCCATGTCAGAAATTGCTTTCATGCCCCGAATACAGATACTTTGAATAATGGTGTCCAGAATTGATAGAAATTGACTTTGTTCGACACCGCCAGCCTCCGGCCGTTTAACGGTCCCCATCTCTACGTCAAGGAGCTTGAGAAGCGATCGATACAGCCTTTTCTGAGACCCTGGCACGCTTATGAAACTCATATTACCATTCAAAAGCATTTCCAGCGTATGAGAAACTAAGCTTACCGGACAAAATTGAGGGACAGATTCGCTTATTTTCTTCATAACAAAATAAGACATGTCAGCACGAAGAATATCAGAAGGTTCCAGGTCCGGGGTTTCTAAGGTTTGCCTCGATATTGATCGAACTAGTTCATCACAAATGGGCTGCAACTTCTCTATTGCTCCATCTTTACGGCTTCCCAATTGAGTCGCCAAAATGCATACCAAATTACACCATTCTCGAAGAAATGCCATCTGTGATTCGATTTCAGATCGATGAAGATATCTAGACATAATCTGATCGTTGAAACTAGCAAGGCCCTGGTTTTCGAGCACCATTTTGTCTAAATGCTCAATATCAAAAATATACGACATATTATGCCGAAATTCATCAACATTTGATTGCGAGGCTGCTCTTGATCCAGAAAGATCTTTCAAAGGGCGAGCTTCCGCAGGAATAGCAAATTTGGCCATATCCAGCAGGCTTGGCCCACGGCTTAAATATGCCAAAATCTTATCTTGCCAATTCTTATCAGAAGCTTTGTATAGTTCAACAGCAAGCAGCTGCAACGCTCTTGCTGCTACGCTGACTTTCAAGCACCTGGAAACTACTGCATCGGGTCTTGAACTTGTTTTACTGTCGGTATCAACCACCTTATCAATCAGAAGCATTACCGAATCCGCTAAATCTGACACATCCATTCCCGTATCTATTGTCCATGTCGATCTAGAAAGACATATAACTTGTAAGATCGAATCTTGAATCCGAGGAGGTAAGGACTTCTTGACTAGGGTATCCTCGAGGACCTTCAGGAGACAAAGACCCGGTACTTTTTCATCCTTTATATCAATTTCCACCCCACTCAGCATTAGAATAGACAATCCTTCTTGATTACTTTTGACGATAGACGAGAGACAATAGCACGCCCGAGCAAGACTGGCGGATTCGATATCAGTCGTAATAATATATGCCAATTTGTTAGCGAAGATGTACGCGTTATGTAGACCAAAACACGCCAGAAGAGATGGGGTACTTGTATCCCCAGACCACTTTGCAGATATCACCGCTTCAAATAACCCTAACACAGAATATCGAAGTTGACCATATCTTTCCAAGATTGCTACCAAATGAAGAATGTTTCCAAATATCAGTTTCTCCAATAGGCTAGGATTACCTCCCGATTTGCTCCTTATTCTAATTAAAACAGCGCTGAACTCGAAGACACATTCCGCCAGATTAAGCATTTCATCTTCTATAGGGCCACAATCAGCTCCAAAATGAAGGTCGGCAACGTACTGAATAATAGCTAAAAAAGTCTGAGATAGTCCAGCTGATCTCTCGCCCCCATCTAACATGCTACTCGCAATGTAGTCAGCAGATTCTGCGAAAATATAAGGTTGTCTAGTGTTCTCATCTTTAATAGAGGCAATTTCAACAATACTTTGAAATACAGATAAGCACTTGATACCAATACTAGTACGCTGATAAAAGTTCGAATAGCTCCAGGTACCGAAGCCCGTAGCGACAATGACAAGATAAACAACCAGTTGTTTCAGAACCGAACTCTTGAGTGATTCTTTAAGAAATGCCGAATTTGCCCACTTTTTAACTATAGAGCTGGCCTTTACGAGCAATAGTTTTGAAGGCTGATCAAAAGCGGTCGTGCTGTTAAGCATTGTTGAGAAATTGCTTGTATAATCGCTTGTGGGGTAGATGCCATCTTCACCATCATCATCGTCTTCCTCTTCCTCTTCTTCCGCGAGAATACTCCTAACAAGACATATTGTCAATTCGATAACTGCGATTGTCAACGAATAATCTCCATTTATAAGTTCATAATTGCCTAAAATGACCTCCATCATGCCTCCATTTTGCTGGAACAATCTGCATCTAGGTAAATATGGCCAGACACGACCAGGGAAAGTTTCTGTTATACTGCAGAGAAATTTGATGCAATTGACACAAGTTTCGATCTCACGTCGCTCAACGGCCTCATCAAGCCGAAGAGTAATGATTTCTATAATGTCATTTCCTGACTTTCGAGATGCCTGTACGATGCCGACAATAGAGGATTCAGACTGATCCTGCCCTAGCACGAGAGCCAAAAGCTTGACCATTTCGTTGAAAAAAGACGTATGAGAAGTATCCCAGCTATTGGCGGAATTAATTGCCTCTAATTTCTGAAAAAGGGGCACCCAACCGTCATAACTCATACTGAAAAAAGCAATAGTCGAAGGAGAATCGATATTGTCTCTATACTTAAGAACCTTTGCCTTATCACCTTTGGACAGGAAAAAGTGCGCTCCAGTTAGCCGATCATCGAGAGGAACGTCAAGATCTTGTGACAAAATCAAGTTATCGTCATCGTCAAGATAGTAGCCATCGAAGTCATGAGGAAGCGTACACATTATTCCTTCCATTGAACCAATAGCACGAGAAGCCATGTTAGCCTCCGTACATTGGCATAACATCAAAAATGGATCGATCTCGCAAGGAAAACGACCTTTGGATACTATAAAAGATCGCAAAAAGAAGTTGTCCTGGGCGAGGACTGTAGCCAAAAATGGATAAGAGTGAACAGCTGACCTGAGAATGTTAGCAAAATTGCCAGTCATTGGTGTATAAGGAATTGTTGCACGCAGAATGTCAAAGCAAACTTTTGAAAAATAAGGAGCTGGAGGTAGCTTTTCAAGGATATACTGCAAGTAATCGAGAGCACCGTTGTCCAGGGCTGTACTCAGTAGCTCACTAGCCATCATAGAAGATAACTTAGAGGCGGCACGGAATATATTGGGTGCCTCCGACTGCGTATTGTCAGATTGAGGAATATCCTGAATAGATGCCCAAGCCTTTGAGCCGTCAATAACGGTAGAATCCAAACATGTCATTTTTAGAAACGGCATGTAAGCCTCATTTTCTGTCTGGTAGAGAATAATTCCCACTCGATCAACAATAAGACCCCATGCGAGTAATATAGTAGAAGACGAAGTTGAATCCATGTCCAGCAGAGCATTTAGCTTCGAATTCACAGCATCTAATATGCTTTCATCGTAGTATTGAATAGCCTCACTGATTTGAGATACATTCAAGGCAGCCAAAATGACGATATTTCCATAGAGATGCAAGGTTTCAATGAAATGTGGAGCTGTATGGTCAGCATCCAATCCAGTCTGAGTGAATAAACGAGTTTGAACAGCAACATCCAGTAAATTTGCCAGAACCTTGCCTTCTACACGCGTCCTCGGAAGCCCTATTACAAGAAGCTTGATGAATTCAACCAAACGGCCAGATGCTTCTACAGATAGAAGAGTCTTCAGATCCGAGTGGTCGTCAAGAAACTTATGATGTGGAAGATCACCCTGGGCTATCGAAGCTATAGACTTCACAATTCTATGCCAGAAAGAAGAGGAGGTGTTTTTGGCAAAAAAGTCCACAAACTGTTCAGTTGCTGCTGTTTTACGAACAGGCGTGGGGGTATCGAGGGAGCTATGCTTGTCATTTCCAGGAAAAGGACGTTCGCCCAGTGGCGGATTCAGCAGAAAGAGCTCCTGCAAGACCTTTACTGAAGCACGCCATTCGTCCAGATATAACTGGAGATATCTTTTGATGCGGAGGTCTTGTTTCTCGAGAAAACGCGCACCACAGCCGGTCCGAACGACGAGTTTAAGTAGTTCCAGCGAAGAAACATTGAGAATTTCACCAAGCAACTTGAGATCAGACACCAGCGTCTCATTGGAAGCACCCAGCAGCTGCTTAACACTACTTTCAAGCTCTTCACCGGCTCTGAACTTCCCCAACGGGCTGTCAATGCTATCGAGATAGTGCCAGCTCGACTGTACGAACTCATGAAGCTCTTTCAGCTCAGAATCGTACCTGAGCGGGTTCCGCAGCATGTGATATGCGCTGCTAAAGCACCTGGAGATGGCATTAGAATGATCTGAAAAAAAGCTATTTACTCTTTTACGTACCACCTGGGCCCATTATCACTGGGTAATTGTATGGAAACCATGCTGGATCAGCTCGAAATCCCAGTGTAGGAGATTTGTCGAAACGATGGAGTTGCACGCTATGGTTCGTAGTGAAAATTGATGGTGTAAACAAGTTGAGGATGGGCTTGGAGGTGAAACTATGGAAGAAACAAAATTGGATGGAGGGAATTGTAAGTTTAAACGGCGTCTGATTATAGAGATTTAGAGTATGATATATGTATTTTGGGGATTTGATATTTTCCGGTAACGTTATGGTAGATGAGCTAATGAAGAAGATGGGTCAGAAAGATTAAGAGGGCATTTAGAATACAACTATTCGAGACTGAAGTATTCGAGATAGCAAGTCATTACAGAAGCCTCAGACATCATTACAATCATAGCTTAGCTATTGAACAAGACGCAGAATTCTACGGAAAGCGGGTACTACCATGCTGTTCGAAAGCTGCTTTTGGTCGTGTTGAATGCAGGGTAATGCAGTAGCCGGTCTTCATCACGTGCTGCTTACTAATATTTCCCATTCAACGCCTTGACTCGTTCCCTTACCCTGGCACGTGATGCTTACAAATACTCCCAAATTCGGTCACAAATCAATTTTCAAAGCAATTCAAAACGACTTTGTGAGCTCGAGCCTGGGAGCTGGGAGGATTTCAGGAGCCAGGAATTTTTCCTCAGCCAAAAAATCGACAAAAAGATGGACGAAAAGGCCAAAAAAAGTTTTAGAAAATTGAAGATATTTCGACCGCCAGAAGTATAATATAGGTGAATATTTCCAAATACAAACTTTGAATCTTTCTCATGATTTCAAGATGTAGAGTCTCTATGTTTCAATGTTTTATGGTGGAGATAATGAGGAAAATAGACGATTTTGCCCTGTGGTCTGACCCCCCAAATCTGCGAAAATCTTCCAATTTCGCCAAATTCTTGTGTTGCTTAATATATACAAATTTGGTGTCAAACCGCACGGCTGTGTACTTGTGTTGGGAGTCCCAACTTGGGACAACCCGGCAAGCCAGCAGTGAATTTACTACGGGCGACACGACAAGAACGCCTATTTTTCCCTTAACAATGGTCGTCACAAGATGATGCAACAGTGTCACTGTACTCGAATAGTGACGAAACTTTGAGTTTCTCATTTACATGATTTTTCAGCCAGCTCATAGTTCTCCGTCGACAGAGCGATCGTTTTGTACTTTACCTCTCGGAGTTTTCTGGATCTTGCTCAAACGTGGCAAGAAGCTTTTACTTGAAAACGGCTGGCTTGACGTTTTTTTCTTTCACATCTGACATTGTCACCTGACATTGCAAATATTCCGGAATTTTTGCAGGTCTTTTCAAATTTCCGGAATTTTGATGGAAATAATGTAAAAATTCCGGAACTTCTACAAAATTGTCCTAATCGTAGGTAGGGTAAGCTCTTTGGCAGGTAGGGTAACGCGTTTTTTGGATCTGTAAAAAATCCGGAACTTTGACATACTCTGAAAAAATTCCGGAACTTTGACATACTCTGAAAAAATTCCGGAATTTTGGCAGCAGTCCAATAGTTTCACTAACTGTGCTATACTGGTGTGAAGGTCCAATATTTTTGCACGCAGAAGGCATGCCGCAACACAGTCGGAAAGCTTTCCGATAACAATTTGCAAAAATACGCATATTTTAGCGTACTGTGAAAAAAATATGCGTATTTTGACAAAATCGTGTAAAAATATGCATATTTTTGCAAAATCTGCTGACGTAAGCACATTTTTAGGTAGGGTAACCCCAAATCGCATTCTGCAAAAATATGCATATTTTGACATCGCATTTTGCAAAAATATGCATATTTTGACATCGACTATGCAAAAATATGCACACCTTCACAGACGGTCGGTGAAGCAGCCTGGCAATGAAAAAAACCATAAGTTGCATTCTGCAAAAATATGCGTATTTTGACAAAGATGGAGTAGCTCTATTGTGCTGCCGATGATTTCTTCCCATGCTCTGTCGAGATGAGACCTATCGATACTCATGACTTTCCTTAACGCATAAGGCGCTTCCGTTACTTACAGTTGATTCAGTTTGGTTTAGGGTGAATGCGGATGAAGTATGTAAATATATAAATTTATAGTGAAACCGAGCGGTTTGGGCACAAGATAGAACCTTTGGTTTGCTGCGAGTCTTTCCAGTAAATGGAACGGAGCAATGGCCAAAAGGCGGCAAGCCAACACTCCTTAATTGCATCAAAAGCATCCTCATAACCGCTTGGATTAAGCAGGATTTTTCGAATAAAGATTATCTATGAAATTTATATTAGTGCAGGCTTTAGAGCTTGACTCGAGATCGGTTGTTTGCAATGCCCTGGTGAACGGCATCGGGCAAGATTAACCAACTACTCTCTGCTTCCCTTGACTATCATTACGAAAACTATTCCCTATGAAATGGCTGTAAATAGACTTACGAAACCTTAATTTAAATTCAGTAGAAACAGTGGGCTTGCCTCGTGCCGCAGACAGTCGGCTCTTTGTGCAATGCATTAACCTTCGCATATAAACCAGTTGATCATTACACTTCACCCCAAAACTGATCTTTAGATCCAGCAACACGACCAACTCATTTTCTCGGACAACGTATCAGCAACATCACATTTTGTTCTCTAATGTTTTGGTCAAAACCGAAGAAAGAAACAACAATTGAGCCGACTACCGATAAAGCTAGTGACACGCGAGCAGTGAACGTGTCCGAGTACATCTACGCTCCACCTGATAACCCGACAGTAAACCCCACCGAGTTCTTTTCCAAATATGGGGTTCCTTCTGTGGTTCACGACATGGCTATTAGGAACGAGTATGTCAGCATTTTTGACCGAAGAAATAGAAACCCGTGGTGTGTTATCGAGCATATCACTCAGAAGAGCCTTTCTATGAACAAGGGAAACCGGCGTCAGAGCGTTTTTGCCGAAGACGAGACTATTCCGCTATCATTTCGGGCTCGCCTAAGCGATTACTTCCGTTCCGGCTACGATAGGGGCCACATGGCTCCTGCGGCCGACGCAAAGTTTTCCCAGGACGCCATGAACGAGACATTTTACTTGTCTAACATGTGTCCGCAGATCGGTTCAGGATTCAATCAAGATTATTGGGCTCATTTCGAGGCGTTTGTCAGAGATCTGACCCACACGTATGATTCAGTTCGTGTGGTGACTGGCCCCCTGTATTTGCCGAAAAAGTTTCCCGATGGTAAATGGCGCGTGTCCTATGAAATGATTGGAAATCCTCCGAATGTTGCTGTACCCACTCATTTCTACAAGATAATCATCGGTGAAAACCCGTTATCTCCTTTTAGACCTACCCAAGGAGTTGCTGTAGGAGCCTTTGTGCTCCCGAATGAACCAATTTCAAATTCCACACCTCTTAAAAGCTTCTACGTTCCTATAAGCATGATAGAGAGAGCAGCGGGTATGAACTTTCTTGAAAAGCTGCCTGCTTCAGCGCGTCGTGACTTATGCCGAGAAGTCACCTGTGAAGTCACCGTGCGGGATTTTGGCGATGCAGTACGCCGCCTACCTCGCCCTTCAAATCCACCCGGATTACCTTCACCTAGGAGCTAAACGAAATCTTAGTACCATATATTGCATCTTTATTCACTGATTGATTTGTATGTATTTTCTTTTGCCTTGCTATCTGATAATTATTCCTTATAGATCTTGCGTGTTAGCAGTCGAATCGCTTGATACCAATAGTAATCAAATCTAAAAAATCTTATTTTAAAACATCGGTAATTAATCTGGATCTATCTAAAGCGTATAAACAAAAAAAGAGAGTTATTCAATGGTCGTTTAACGGTCTTTAATACGTGGTTACCTTCCGAACACTGATTTGAGTACCACAATAGCAAAACAAGTAAAACAGGCATGCTTTCTGTAACAAATTGATATAGAAGGGGCATCAAGAATTATGGATATATATACACAGGCGATTTCCATGATTCGTATCTAGCTCAAGTCAGGGCTTTTATCAAATTGCGAATAATCAAACTCTACTGTACTTCTTGGACTTCCACACTCAATCTCTTTCGATTGTCACGAGATCGCGATAGTACTTAGTCCTTAAATTATTCAACTTGTGTATTTAGTTTATGCGACTATCATCTTAAATCTTTCCTAAAATGTTAATAAGTTGCCATAAAGAGACATTTAAACGATTGCTTAATCTGTTATCCTACGGGCCCATCTAAGTTTGAATGATCTTTCCACAATAATCAAACTACCGTCATGAGAGTGTACGAGATGAATAACCTTCTGCAGTACTTGCGTGATGTCGTCAGCTGAAAGGGTACTAAACTCTGAATTATGAATACACTTGCACTCTATTATATATATTCACGTACAAGGTAGTAGCCCATTAATTATACAGATATTTCTTAATAATTCCAAAAATGACTGTTATCTCACACAATATCTATCTTCTGGCCGCAACTCTAGTTACATTGTCTTTGGCTTCTTCAGCGGCATCCGAGCAACTGACAACATTACGAACACAAACTGTATTCGTAAGAGAAAATGCACCAGCACAAAATGTGCTCGGAGTCAGTTCTCCTTCAGTGGAAGGATCTGATCATGCACCACCAGTAGGAGGAAATAATCAGCCTCCACCAGCAGGAGGTCCTAATCAACCTCCTTCACCCGACAAATCTAATCAGTTTCCTTCATTCAATCAACCTCAAGGAGTATTCAATCGCCCATCTTCGCTAGCAGGAGGAAATAATCAGCCACCCTCAGGGGAAGGAAACAAGCAGCCTCTACCATTAGGAGGAAATAATCAGCGGCCTCCAGCAGGGGGTCCCAATCAACCTCCTTCGGCAGCCAAATCTAGCCAGTTTCCTTCATACAATCAGCCCCAAGGAGTATTTAATCGTCCACCTTCAGTAGGTGGAGGGGTCCTTCCACCTGTAGAAGACTCTAAGCAGCCTTTAGGAGGAGAATCTAACCAGCCTCCAGCAAAAGGAGGGGGTGACTCGCCTGCTGCTGCTTCTCCAGATGATTTACTGAATCAAATTCTTGGTTACGCAAACACCCTATTCGGACCCCAGGCCAAGTCAGATGCTGCAACTGATAAGAAGAAAGCTGCAGGCGGCCCTCCTGGCGGAAAAGCTGCTTCTGCTGATGAGGAAGAAGAGGATGACGATGAGGAGGATGATGGAGGAGCACCTGATGCTGGAGATGCAGCCACAGCTCTCATAGAGCAGATTGGTGGCATTGTAGAAAACTCCGTGAAGGCCCTCGGAACAATTCTTGGACCTGCTACAGGTGGTACAGCTAGCCAGGTTACCGATCTTTTGGCCGGCCCAATTGTACAAACTGTGACAAAGAGCGTTGAAGCTGGCGTGAAAATTGTAACAGCAGCAGTTGCAGCATCCGGAGGGGGAAGCAGTGCCCTTACCGGAGCGACACAGAATTTGGCACAGAGTTGCCTGCAACTGCAAGATCTTACAGATTCTCATACCAATGTCAACACTGAGGCACTAGCTGCTTCTACGGATCAATTAATTAAAGCAATCAATAACCAGGTTTAAAAGTAATGGTGCCGAATATACATAAAGATTAAGGAAGTAGACAACGTACATTGATACACTTAGAATAAACATAAAAAGTACGCGGAATTTGAATAGTATAGACCGTAAAAATAATGGCCACTGTCATGTATTTGCAAATTTTCTTTCCGCTTTCTCACCTAGGCTCGATACTTGCTGAATTTGCTGCCGTCAAATGCAGAATATCCAAAGCACATGTTCTGTGCACTCACAATACCAGAAACTATTGCCACTTAACCAAATTTTGACTGAAGTATGCCTGCACAATTTCCAGAAATTTTTAAGTCCTTACCTCTGACCGTTGTTTAGGGCTTTAATTTCCTTTCTCACGTTCCCAAACACGTTTGCTGAATTGAATCAGCGCCACCAATATATTTTTAAAAAATATCTGTAATTAACTGAAACAGCTTGTTAGCATGTGACACTTCAAACAGGTGCTGTGCTGAATCGTAGTGTCCAGAGTTTAAGTTTGAAACAGCCTTTGAATTGTGATACAAAACATCTACCCGTTTACAGTATATACCAGATTTCTGTAACATCCTCAGATAGAATAAGTGTTCGAATTCAAGAATATAAATATGCCTCGATTACCGACTATTTACGTTCATCAGCCACAACTTAGCATCTTATACACACAACCAACCTTCACTACTACTTTAAACAATGGTCGCCATCTCTCAAAACATTTACATTATTGCTGCTGCTATCGTTACATTCTCCTTAACCTCCGGCTATCCAGCTCTTGAACATTCTACGCCGGCAGGAACTGTGGTAGGACGAGCCGCTTCCTCGGGACAAGCTGTTGCGGGGTCTCAAGATGCTAAGAATTCTGGATCTGGTAACTTACTTGGCCAAATCATGGGGTTTGCTGATACCGTAATTGGAGGCTTGAACCAGCCTACAGCAGCAGCAGCTACTACAGACAAGAAGAAGTTTAAATCAAAAGCTAAAGCCGCTGCAGATAAGAAGAAAGCTTCTGCTGAAGAAGACGATGAAGAAGAGGAAGAAGACGATGGTGAAGAGGACGACGACGAAGACGATGATGATGACAAGTCTGATTCTCCTGCAGATAAGAAAAAGACTGCCCCTACACCGGAAAAAAAAAAGCCGACAGCACCAGCAAAGCCTGAAACTCCAGGAGACAAAACAAACCCTGCTGATGCACTTGGACCACTTTTGAGTCAAATTAACGAAATGATTGAAAGCGCCATCAAGGCTCTTGGACCACTTCTTGGATCTTTATCTGGCGGTGCATCTAGCTCAGTCACTGGTGCTCTTGCCGGTCCTATCGTACAAGCTGTAACGAAAAGCATTGAGGCCGGCATAAAGATGGCAACAGGCGCTGCAGGAGGTGCCGGAGGAAATAGTAACATTGGGGGACTAGTTGAGTCGTTAGCAAAGAACTCTCTGAAATTACAGGACCTGACCAGCTCTTGCGGCGGTGCAAACACTGAAGGACTTGCAGCATCTACCGATCAGCTGCTCAAAGCACTCAATGCGAAGGCTTAAAATACCCTGTAGACCCGATTTCCGTATTATATAGCAACAAATGTAAATATTGGAAAAGATACTTATCAATATCACCATTCGTAGTTCCTTTCAATATTGACATAGTATTGTCATAATTCTCTCTGTACATCCCACTATTGCTTCTACATAGGCCCTCGATTCCTGTCGGCTGTCCGTGGCTTAGCCCGAATAATATTATCTACTCGCAGCAGTAATTCAGCTGCTTCGGATGCCGACGTAACAACGGCTTTTTTCAACTTGAAGCTTTCCACGACCCCCAACTCACGCATGTCTACAACTTTACCATTTTCAAGGTCCAAACCACTGGTGTTGAGGCCGTTGTATATGGAAGCACGTAGTTTGGCCACGAGTTCGCTGCTATCAAAGCCAGCATTATCAGCCAAAATTGTGGGAAGTTGTCTCAAAGCTATAGCAAAAGATTCCAAAGCCAGGGCCTTTTTCCCTTCTTCATTTTGGGCAGCCTCATCCACCGCTTTTGACATAATCATCTCTGCACACCCTCCACCAAGGGTAGTTCTTGTTTCTCTGGTAGTCTGAGAAAGAACCGAGAGCGCATCATGAAGCGACCTCTCGGCTTCCTCCAGCACTTGCTCTGTAGCACCCCGTAGAACAATCGTACAAGCCTCACCAGCAGCCACTCCAGAGAACCTGATGAAATTGTCTTCGCCAATCATTACTTCCTCGATGCAATCACAATGGCCAAGCTTGACAAGCTCAGGATGATCAAAAGTAGAAACGACTTCTCCTCCAGTAACTAGGGCCAATCGCTCGACACCGTCGAAATCTGCATGTTCAATGCTATTAATGTGTGCATCAGTAAACAGCTGCTCAGGATAATTATATATGAGCTGTCTATTGATAAAGCAGTTGATTCCATGCGCTTTGATCTTCTCGACCTTCTGTTTCATCTTCTCCTTTTCTGCCTTTTCGAGCTCGGCCAATTTTGACGTGGAGTTGACCTGAAACTTTGCTCCAAATATTTTCACCTTGTCGGTATCCATCGAAGTGTTGGCAATGAGGATTTTGGCATTTGTGATTTTCTTGGGCTGTTTGACACCAAACCGCTTGTCTAGAATGAAACCTTCATCCAAATAAGAATCGCTGAGTTTTCCGCCGGATTTCTTGAGAATCTGTATATGGGCCAAATTTGTGCTTCCCTTGAGACGCAAAATGGCATCTACAGCCAGATTTGCAAAATGATCCTTATCCTGGCTTAAGATCTTTGACGATAATGTGGTCCGCGCAATCGCAAGCAGGTCCTTTCGGAAAATCTCCGGAGAATCAGCGTTATCCACAGCAGCCTTGCTCAGAGCCGCAGCGGCGACCTGGCTTGCCTGTCGATAGCCCTCGATAATGGTCTGAGGATGGATTTTCTTATCAATCAGCTTCTCGGCCTCTCTGAGCAGCTCGGAAGCCAGCACCGTCACCGAGGTGGTTCCATCGCCCACCTCGTCATCCTGGACTTGCGAGATGTTCACCAGCACCTTTGCAGCCGGGTTATTAAAAGGAATCGACTTCAAAATTGTCGCTCCGTCATTGGTCACCATGCTCTGAGGTCCGGATGCCGATTGCAGCAGCTTGTCCATGCCTTTTGGTCCAAGAGTCGATTTGACCAGATCGCCAACGGCAATAGCGCCAACAAAAGCAGAAAGCCGGGCATTCTCGCCTCTCTCCTCGGTAACTTCGTCACCAAAAATAGGCACACTCTGTGCGGGTTAGTGGGAAATTCGATGCAAATTTGCGTTTTTACGTACCATATTGAAGGTTGATGGAAGAAGTTGAGAGTTGATTTGGGAGGTGAAAAATGGAAAATTGCCGACGTTCTAAAATATCCAACATGATACCATCACGTGTATACCGATACCTGTTCAAAAAATAGACAGCGTAATTCAATTTTTACGCTTGAAGCATTTCTATTATACTATAGCTGCTACTGAAACTCAGACAATAATCCATAGTCTATTCGCGGTCATTCCAGTTGAAACATCCGAGGTCATCCTCGTAGTCACTATTGTCATCAATAGCGGCATTCTCAGCAAGATTGTCGCACACAGCCTCCATATCTGCGTCAAATGTCTCCTTCTCATCGTCAGGTAGAAGGTCGTTTTCGTACAAATAATCCTCATCATACATATACGAAGCTTTCTCCGGGCAGCTAGACAGAAACTCCTTCTTTCGTGGTAGTGCATTTAGCGGCCCGCTTGCTAGAAGTTTAGGAACCAAGTTAACGAACATCGCCCCTCCCGTATGCTGGTAATACTCCTCCGCTACATAAGAGAAGCGATCATCTTCATTCAATTCGCCTGTTTTAAAAACATATACTTCGAAGCAATCCAAATCTAGATCAATAACGTAAACCCATTCAATCGTCTCCCAACACAGCCAGCGAACGTCCATATTAAGTGGCATTTTTGTTTTTCCAGCCTGTACCCGCGATAGTATTTCTGCGCTCACCTCTGCGTCTAAGCCTGGAAAAAGTTCCCTGTACATGTCACGTTTCGTTCCCTCAACTTTTTTCTGCTGCTCTGCTGCTTCCCTATCCATTGACGAGATCTCCTTGCGGCTGACCCAATAAAGCTTCTTCAAGCCAGAAATAAATGCTTTTCGGTCAAATTCTACAGCCAGAAAAGTGAGTATTTTTAGTCCTTCAAATTCTGGCATGCCGGACCACTGTCTATACTTGCATAATCGGTATTTTCCCTTGTGGAATACGAAAATCGTATGCCGAGTTCCCATGACTCTCGACTATTTGGTAAATGGAGTGGTTTACAGCCTCATTTATAATGGCTGCCGCAGAAGCAATATTCATGCTTCACCATAAACTTGCTCGTAACGGAATAAAACAAATAATGCTCACAGAATTTTCTCATGACGAATAAACAGATGTTTTTCAAAATCATAGCACCGACTTTCATGATTCTGGTTTATCATTATTCCACGTATAGCTTTAGCCGAGCAATGGCACGTTTGACCGTTGGATCGACTAATCCTGGTATATATTCGGCCATCTGAACTCCAGATATTTCCTGCACCACGTAAACTGCCATTATTAATGTTGAATAGCAGTGTGTAAAGTGTAAAGCACGATGTGTTTAACACGGCAATTCGTGTACATATGACTATTGCTATTCTACGAGTTATTGAAAAATGAAATTAGTCATTTCGCTTGTACAAGCCAGCATGTAATTAGAATCTATTCTGTATGATTGACAGATTGCCATTGAGGCGCGTGGAGCCGTAACAAGTGGAGATGTTCTAATAGAAATGGCGCGTGAGATTTGGAGGCCTATAAAGCACTGAACTTTAGCATCGGCTGGCTCCAAAAACGCCACAACATCAGGCTACCCAATCTCCACGGTGAAGCTCGATCGGTCGATATAAACGCTGCTGGAAACGCCGTGAGTGTTATTCGTACAGTTGCTGGCGACTATAACGAAGATGACATCTATAACATGGCCGAAACAGGCCTATTTTGGAAGAACGCGCTTTCCAGGGACTTGGCAACTCAGTCAATGCCTGGTGATAACATAGGGAAACAAAGGATCGCGCTTGTGCTTTGTGTGAATGCTTCAGGTACGGATAAGCTGCCAATATGGTTTATCGGTAATTCAAAAGCGCCCCGTGCGCTACGTAGTAGGAACCTCCCGACAATGGGGTGCCGCTGGAAATGGAATAAGGCGTCATGGATGGATCAATACATCATGAGAGAATGGTTGCAAGCTTTTTATCGTCACGTCAATGGCCGTAGAGCCGCTGGAACAAGGAATTATCTACGACCTAAAGGTATACTACCGCGAAAAATGGCTAGCATAGATGTACCGTTGCTTTGTAAGGTCTGAGAACCCTCTAGATTCTGTAACCGTATTGAATGCCATTCGCTGGTGTATAGAAGCTTGGAATTATGATGTCACATCCACCGCAATTTATATTTGCTTTCGGAACAGCACTATAGCCGAAAAGCCTTTGGATCTTCCTAACGTAACTCCGGATCTTGGAGACAGTTGCAACCAGGTCGCGCGGGCGGGACAAATTACGGACCCAGTGGATGCAGAAGATTTCATAAGCCCTTATGGAGAAAACGGGCATCAGGATGAAGTTTCGCCTGATCAACTTGGTAGAGATCTGATTGACCGCCAGTTGGCGGAGCAACTAGACGACGAGGAGGAAGACGATTCAACACAACTGGTTGAGCCTCCCCAAATTTCAGAGGCTCTACAGGCTCTACGCACATAAATGTTATACATGGAGACCCAGGAAGGCAGCAAGTACTATATTTCCTGCCTGATACAGTGTGCCAGAGAATTAGAAAGGAAACATCACGAGCCTTAAGCGAACTGATTTTGGTTGGATTGATCAAAATTCAGCCTAACGTGATAATATAGAGCCTTCTAATTACATTTTTGAGGTAAATCTCGTTTCTGGGATAATCGTGTCCGCTATAACAGGATTACACTGATAACCAAAAATGAATGATATGGCTATATTTAAGTGAAAATACACAGCTCAGAATCTTCACTGATTTATATAGACAGGGCGCTATGAAACTCTTTCAGTGTATCTCACTGGCTGGTTCGCTCAATAGATCTCATCTGTCTTGTTCACCCTCAAAGGCTCCACATTCCAAATCTCCTCTGCATACTCATCAATGCACCGATCTGAACTGAAAAAGCCCATGTTGGCAACGGCGAGAATACTCTTGGATACAAACGTATCTCTGTCTTTGAAGGCTTCATCCACTCTGTCCTGAGCCGCCAAGTACGACTCAAAGTCGTCGTTGACCAAGTAGTAATCTCCACCGTCCTCAATAGACGACACGAGATTCGTGAAATGCTTCGGGTCTCCAAATGTTCCTCGCCTGATCGCATCAAAGACTTTTCTCAGCTTCGCATTGATTGGGTTACCGCGATATGTATGATTGTACCGGATGTCATCTACTGCCTCTGACAAATGACCAAACAAGAACATATTCTCTTCTCCAATTTCCCGAGTAATTTCAATATTAGCCCCATCGACAGTACCAATGATAAGGCCGCCATTTAGTACAAATTTCATATTGGATGTTCCCGAAGCTTCAGTACCTGCAGTCGAAATGTGTTCACTGATGTCTGAAGCAGGAATAATGATTTCTGCCTTAGACACACAGTAATCTTCTACAAAGCAAACTTGAAGCAATCCCTGCATTTCGGGGTCATTATTGACCACAGTAGCAACGCTGTTTATCAATTTGATCACAACCTTAGCCATGTAATATCCAGGTGCCGATTTTCCACCAATCACAGTCACTCTGGGCACGACCTTGCTGCGTTGTTCAGGACTCATCGACTTGAGAGCTAAATATCGGTAAATAACTCCCAAGATGTTCAATTGTTGACGCTTATACTCGTGGATTCGTTTGACCTGGATGTCGAATAAGGCGTGTTCGTTGAGCGAGATTCCGCTTTGCTTCTTCACCAGTTGAGCAAGTCGCGCCTTGTTCTCCGTCTTGATTGCTTGCCATTTTTTCTGGAACTCGACGTCATGGGCGTATTTTTCCAATCCTTTCAACATGCCGAGATTCTTCATAAAGCTGTAATCTTTGTCGTCGAGAGCCTCGGAAATAAGATTGGCCAACTTCGGATTACACTGTAGCAACCATCGACGAGGAGTAATACCGTTCGTAACATTGATGAATTGATCAATGCCGAAAATGGAAACAAAGTCCTTGAAAATAGTCGTTCGAATGAGCTCCGAGTGCAATTCGGCCACTCCGTTGACTCGATGAGATCCTATAATAGCCAAATAGGCCATGCGCACCTGCTTAGGTTGCGTTTCCTCGACGAGAGATACTCGTGCCAATAGATCACGATCCTTAGGGAACTTCTTCTCAACTTCTTTCAGGAAAAAGTAGTTGATATCGTATACGATCTCCAGATGTCTTGGAAGAAGATGACCCAGGACATCCACCGACCACTTTTCCAAAGCCTCAGGCAGCACTGTATGATTTGTATAACCAAAAGTTCCCCTGGTGATCGTCCAGGCCAGGTCCCAATCCACCTGCTCGCGATCAATCAATATGCGCATGAGCTCCAAGATGGCCAATGTAGGATGAGTATCGTTGAGCTGAATGGCAATCTGGTCGGGAAACTCACGCCAGGGCCGGGAGCTTTTCTTGAATCGACGAACAATGTCAGACAAAGACGCAGCGACCCAGAAATACTGTTGCTTCAAACGCAACTCCTTGCCTGAGTAGAAATTATCATTTGGGTACAGCACTGCCGATACAGTCTCGGCCTCGTTTTGGTTTTTAACAGCCGAAGAATAATCGCCTTCATTGAACTTGTTAAAATCGAACTCGACATGAGGCTCACAGCTCCATAAACGCAAGTTGTTGACGTTTTCCGTCTTGAAGCCCGGGATAGGCATATCGTGTGCAACAGCCCGAAACAGGTCTCCACCAACCCAACGATGCCTGGTGTTACCATCGTCATCAGTATATCGTTCACTGGAACCGTAAAACATAATGTCTACTGACAATTCGTGACGAGCGATTTCCCAAGGATTAGCATATTCTAGCCAGTAGTCAGGCTGCTCGACCTGGAACCCGTCGACGATTTTCTGCTTAAATATACCATATTGATAACGAATTCCATAACCCCACGCAGGATAGTCGCAGGTCGTCAAGGAGTCAACGAAGCAGGCAGCCAAACGACCCAAACCACCGTTTCCAAGCGCAGCATCGGGTTCCTGGTCCAAAACGTCCTCCAGACGGAACCCGAATTCGTGCAAACCCTCTTTGACAGTGTCTCGATGACCAATATTGATAATGGCATTATCCATAGCACGACCCATGAGGAATTCCACAGAAAAATAGTACACTCGTTTGGGGTCCATCACCGTATGGTACTGCTGAGTCCTATTCCAGCCGACTACCAGACGGTCTCGGATCGCAATTGCAGACGCCGAGTATGCTGCCAAATCATCGCAATTATACAGAGAGCGCGCAAGCGTAGTCTCGACGTTTCTGACCAGTTCCGTTTCGAATCCTTCTACAGAGGTGAATTCCTTAATTGAGAACTTTTTCCACTGTTCTCTGCATTTTAAAGGCACCACCGCTTCGATATTCCTCAATTCTCGCGGAGTAATGCCAGACAGCGCTCGCCGATGCCTCAGCTGCGATTTGACGGGCTCGTCAATGTAGCCTGAGTCCATACCGAACGAAGGACTGGACGGAAATGTCGGAGAAGGAAAACCATGATCGGGCATGATGAAACAAACAGGTTTACGAAAAACTAACGAAAAGAATAACTTAAAACCAAACAGAATAACTACGAGCTCCAGGAAAAATAGTCGCTCTTAAGTGGAAGTGGTTCTGCAATCAGACCAGATCTGAACAAAGAACTCAATTATCGGTTGCTAAGCGATGCGCACGTGCACGCAACGCCCTACAGAGGCGTTGGACCATATTCGGAATTGCAGGGATGAAACTTTGGAGATTGTCAAATACATATTTGCACTCAAGGATGGCCAATTATTGTGCAATGCTCAGTTGCGCAGCCGATTTGCTGTCGAAAGCCCGTCACGTGGCCGCCACGTGACGATGGTTCTGTGTAATTCCAAATTAGGCCAAAAAGCCAATAAAATGCCTTAACAGCAAGCATGTTGCATGAGCTGCATAAACTTTACGAGTTTCGGAATTGCCGCATATTATTATTTGTGGATACAGGAGAGATACTGACGCAATAAATATAGTTCGACAGCGGAAAAGGCTTAGAAAGCATGAAAAAACATAAAAAAAGATACAAAAAAATATAAATATCATATATAAATACGGCCAGCATTTCACTTTCGTTGGCTTCAAATTCTACAATACTTCTTCCCTATGCATCTTGCTATCCATCTTTTTGAGGCTCCGATAAGCCGTTCCTTTTGTTACACATCTTCCCGTTTTGTACTTGAGGCTTGTGCCCGTTTTGTATTGCAAACAATGGGGAAATTCCAATCTTCGATCGTGAGAAATATGGGGCTCCGCAGTCCAGTAGGAGCGCATCTAACAAGTACATAATAGTATAAAAATGTCAATTGAGAACCCAGCGGCTCTGTTTAACTTAAATCTTGTGAAAAATGCCATCTGGTTATGATCTTTTTCCGCCCGAGCTGCTGCAACAGGCACTGCCCGTAGTTGTCGTAGGCAACCGAACCGTAAATTATACCTTCAAGTATCTCGATTCTTGGATGTATACCATGGTGGATTTTGCTATTTTTCAGGGCATTTCTATCGCAACTGCTGTCTTGGTCATTTTGGCTCTGCTTGTTCTCGATAAGAAGCATGCTCCCCTGAGATATATGTACCTGCTGGGCCAGGTACTCATCATTATTCATGCCTCGCTAGAACTCGTTTACGTCAAGGGACCATTCGCAAGCTTCGAGTCTCAATTGACCTACTCGTATGCCGAAGTGACTACAAGCGCAGTCGCTTCTTCCTGCACAGGAAATGTCATAGAGGTCCTTGTTGTTATTGTGGTCGAAGCGTGCCTATTGTACCATCTCCACATCATGCTGGAAAACGTCCGTTCGAATTTTCTTCGAATGGTGCCATTAACTGCAATGCTTTTTTTGGCCGCGTTACCGACTGTGATTGTCTATCTGATTCTGTGCGTAGTTTCATCAAAGTCTACTGTGAATCCTTTTGGCTCAAGAAACTTATGGCAGTGGCCTTCCGTTGTTTCTGGCCCAATGCTAGCAGCTTCAATTGCAGCATTTTCTGTCTTCAATTGCGCCAAGCTAGGTTTGGCCATTTGGCGACGCCATTTACTGGGGCTGCGTCAATTCGATGCTTATCAGATCCTCTTTATCATGAGTGCTCAGACAATGGTTATTCCCCTGATATTTGTCATTATACAATTTGCGGCTGCCATGCATCTTCCCCAGTTTTTCTCGTCACTTTCTACTCTCATAGTGGTCACCTTTCTGCCTCTGGCGGGCATGTGGGCTCGGTTCCAGATCATGACGCCGACCATTTCTACTAAATACTTAGTTCCAACGAGCGCAAATTCCAGTGTATATAGAGGCTCTACTTCGGTTTCTGAGCCTCCCTTATCTTCAGATAAATCGACATTTGGGCTGGTGGTCTAACTGGACATTTCTATAAGAGTATATTTATAAAGGACAATGACGTTAATTAGGCATTAATTAAGATATTACATTATTGATAGCAGATCTTTGTATTCAATATTAAATAGAAGATCTGATGCTATTTGCTATTCGTAAAGAGATTATCATGTAAGATCGTTGCCTTTGAGGCTATTATACTAATATACAAATATTGCGCAAGCACCACCTAAAATGGTGCCAACTCATGTTTAGTAGTCGATTCGACTTCTTCATGCTTGTTGTCTTCAGCTTGAGCATTGGCTGGTTCGTAGCCAATATATGCAACGACAAGCCATGCAGCAACGCAGTTCACCAAATGGTGCAGCCAAAAAGCTCTTTGAACGCCAAATATCAAAGTGTAAAAAGCACTATATAGCAGCATTACCCGAGTGAAAAGCCGTTGACTTAGCCAATGCATCCGAGGAATCATCTTCCCCGCAGCAATGTATTCGACCACAAAGAGAGTAGGAATTATAGACAATAGATTATGATGCGAGTGGAATACCATTGTCCATCGTATAGACAAATTATGCGCCCATACTACAAGAATAGGAACGTTTGCAGGAAGTACCCAAAATACCAGCATGAAAATAGACATGGTATAGTTGTGAAAGTTGGTTAGAGCTAGCATTCGAGGATCGTCAAGTCGTGAAAATTGCTGTCCATCACCGTCATTTTCTTTGGACGACACCATCAAGTATGCCATTTCCTTCCTGTAAAGACTTTTAGTGCTCAATAAGAATAACATAATGCAGAAGGTCAAAAGAGCAAATTGGTACGGCACAAAGAATGCCACTACCCCGACCAACAAGAATAGCACCATGCGCCGGCGGTTCCCCGAGCGTGCTCCATTTAGACTGGTATCAAAGTATTCAGGTCTCTCCAGCAGGTCCTCGTTAGGCATAATGCACGCAAGCCACACGCAAGCTCGAGCCAACGAACTTATAATTAAATTAAAAAAAAGGTAAGACGCGTAACAAAGGCCTGAAACAACTAGCAGAAAAAGAGGACCCAGAAACCACATGTGATAACCTTCAAGACCCAGAAAAAAATCGTTCCTCCTTGTGTCAGAAAACATTGCACTCTGACCTTCACCTAAGGTTCTATCGAATGCCGGTTCAAGGAAATACAGCAGATTCAGAACCGACGTTCTACTGAGAGCTCCAGGAAGTAGGCCAACGATTGCTAGTAATATCGGAAAGTAATTACGAAGATATACTTTCATAGCATCCTCAAACGAAATAAATGTTCCTGCCATAGCATGTGCCTGAAACTGAATCATTACAGCCAGAAATACCACACATAGAGGAAATACACCAACTACAGCCCGATAATGCAATACGATACGGGCCATTGTTGCTTGAAAATCAAGCCTTAGCTTGATGTACATGCCTGGGCTCGCATCTGACCATACTTGGAAATGCAAATTATTATACTGCGAAGAATCATCTCGAGGCAATCTAAAGGGAGAGAAAGGAGCGACACCATGCACGGAGATATTACCAAGTGCACCTGGAGTGGCATTGATTGAAAACTTTGATTCGTGCAGTTCTTCCACATATTGGCGAATTATAGGTTCAAACAACGGAGTATCCGTATTATTACCTCTATCACGTTTGACCCCCCATTCAGCTTTGAACGCTAATAAACTGCTCCATACAGTATCGAAAGAAACATCTACCATAGCGGGACGGCCTGACTTGATCTTAGCAACAAGCGGACGGCCAAGGAACGTTTCCCAGATACTTTGCTTTACAGAAATTCTTGTTTCTGAATAAGAATCAACACTGGCTCTAACAAACCCATCCCCAAGGCCATTAGTACGATCCATAACGACAATGTAATCATAATGGACCAAGTACTTCATATCATAATGCAAATAAGATAAATTGGAATGGTAGTTAGGATTTAAATGTCGTCGCTCGGCCTGAATATCAAGCGTTTCACCATCTTGGCGCGGAAGTCGTACGACGTCGCCTGCAGAATTATGGCAGATCATATTCCGAGACGCAAATCCATTATTGCCAGTAGGCACCGCTTCGACAGAGTTTGTGAGAGTACGTAACAGGAGATTATCCTCATACCTTACCGGGTAGCGACAAGCCAATACGTAAAGGCCGGATTGACTATTGTCTCCATTCAGACGACCGAAGAAGTGACTCATGAAATGATGCGTATCATCTTCCTGCTCGCCATTGATGACATGTTGGTCAGTCAATAAACTGAATTCGGTCGAATTGTAATGAGGACCTATAGGGAAGAAATACATTTCATTGCCCGTGGTATCGCCCGTGAGCCGTAATTCGTCCTGTTGAGCTATGATATTACCATCCGAAGGTTGACCAACCAAGACGGTACCTGGAGCTTCGGGAGTTCGATCGATTCTAGTGGAGCCGACGCGATTTTCTATACGAAAAGGTTCCTCAAGCCCCGACAACAACCATTGCCGGAATATTGTCATACGCTGGCTCAATGACTTCGTCCGCGAAGGATTATGAATGTCGGTTATCTGTAGAAGCATGGAAGCTATGACTTTTCGTAGTTGATCACACCAAACAATAGCTTGGTGATCCACACCAGCCCACACATTAGGAACGGTGGAGGTGAACACAGTAAACCCATTCGAATCAGGAACAATGGAGTTGACCGAAGTATGTTCAGGAGGAATCATCTGATCCAGTTTTCCACCAGCTATTGACACTAGTGAGACGTGCGATAAAGGATTTCCCACGACAGTCTGTTCCGAAAAGCTTTTTTCCCAATACTTGTTCACACGCTCGTAAATGCTAACGAGCTCTCTGTCGAATGCTAAAGGTGGCAGTAAATGGGGAGCAGCTAAAGTCACAATGGTGGTGACGGAGCCTGAGACATAGTTTGGCATGAGAAACATGGTCCTAGCGACTATCCCACCCATACTATGACCAATGAGAATTACGCTGCGCGGAGCAATGGCCTGAGAAAAAGAACTTGGGACAGATGATTGTTCGTAGAGCTCCAGGATATACGAGATCGCATCATTAAGGTACTCGGCCTGGTCCAGAAGGGTTTGGCCATGAAAAGCGGTGAGATCTTCACCGAAATCGGCGGAAAAGAAGTCCAAATGACCAACCGAAGGGCCCAAAACATCCCTTGCATACTGATACGAGCATTCCGATGCAATTGAGCGGACCTGGCGAAAAGAGCCGGCATTTCCTGGAATGAATATAACAGGTACACCAGTCAGAGAGTCCAGTACATCTGAGTCGACATTGGTCTCACGATACAGCTGCATTCGGTACTTGGAAGCGAAGCGAGTGCGGGACGAATTGAAACCATGCAATTCCATATAGGAAGGTGTCATATATGGCATTTGGCAGTGGGAGCCGTCGGACTGGGCATCGATACGAAGAAAACACACCGCACAGTACAGCAAAAAGGCGAATGTAAACGCACACAGCGCGTGAATAAGCACCCGGGGCACATTGGGGACGGGATATTTGCCGCCAAAGTGACGGCCGCCCGAAATGTAGCGAACGGCACTGTGCACGAGGTCCTCGGACGCAGATGAAGCGGGCCGAACGGGCTCAAATGCAGTATATGCCGGAGTCGGAGGAGCCTTCCTGGCATGATTGACCTTGTGCTCAACGGGAGTGGGCCAATCAATCTTTACCGACAACAGCGGGCTCGGCAAAGCAGGAGAAACCGGCTCGGGCTGCGGCTCGATCTGCTCAGCCCGGGCCCTAGGCGACTCGGCCGACCTCCGCTGCCTAGCAGTCGAAGCTTCCGGTCGCAGCTGCGCCATGTTAGTATTGGAACAGGGTTGTAGACGCAAAACAAAGAGGTTTGAGGGCTGCTGCGCGCTTTTCTGGGTGCTGTTGAGCGAATTCTCGCACACGAAAACAGCCCGAAATCGCTCATCTATTAAAAGGACGCACATGCCAGCACGCAGCACCTCTTCCAGTGCACAATTTGCAGTATACTTACATCCATGGCTTCGTGGATGGGTGGAGATGAAGTCAAAGACAGGTTTTTCAAGAGGCCTGTAAATCTCCCGGGCCCTAGCCCTAGGCACGGCTGGCGGCCTGCAAGTGCGTCATGGCAGACAGTACGAGAAGGAAAATTCGGGCAAAATTCATTCGATATATATGCCGTATAGTTTCTACATATCCAGCTCACATAAACATCAGACTGTTGTTGGAATCAAGGCTGTTGTTGTAGTTTTTGTTCATGTAAACAACTTGCTAATAGGCAGTGCAACTCAGCCGTTCAGGGGACAAGGGGCGTGCAGATAAGAGATATGGGGGCTGGACGACCGGGGGCTATGTGCTGTGGTCGTAAGATGGAGGTTTATTGGGGAAGGTGGATTTGTATTTTTGTTTTCGTATAGTTTAGTGATAGTATAGTCTTGGCTTGCTTGGCTATCAGACGAACCAATGGACTATCAGCAATATTGCGTACTGCGACATTTTAGACAGTGAATTAGCAACTATGTATTAAATATGATTTATTCAGTGATTCAGACGTTTCTTGTAACTGCTTATTTCAAGTAGTTCAAGCCTGTTTGTATTTGTGGGTTTTGGCGACCTCGAACTTGCTGGCATCCTATGACGTACAGACCAGGCACACTGCATATGTATAATTGTATGACTGAGCGATTACAACGCGAATGATTGTATAAACCATTAGATTACGCTATAGATAAGAATATACGCATGATTTCCCACAATCTCATTAGCAATTAATGAGCCTTTTTCTGCCATTGTGTTTCTTTACATATTACTAATATCAAATGCCGCGATGTCATTGGTCTCACCATCCAACATAACTGGACTCGTGTCATGACAACAGCCATGCCATTACAACAGTTATGTGATGCCATGGCAACCATAACAACGAGGTGCATCGTCAAACTATTCAGATGCAAATCCTAACAGTTATTCACGCTAACAGAAATACACGGATTTTGGCTTTACCGAACATTTGCTACTCCTACTCAGGCCAAACATTCTTCAGCACTTCCAAATCCACTCTATTCTCGTACATACCAGCTTGTCTTTGCCGTTTAACTCGCCATTTCTCATTCCCAGTGCCAATTCCTTGAAAAGCTTTGAAAATTTCTCGGCCGCATGAACTGAGGCTTAGCAAGGGGTCATACAGCACACACACTCATTCTTACCCCTAGATAGCTGCACAGCAGAACGCGACTCAGTTTTTACGAAGAACGCAAGGCGCGATACTCGGGTGTGGCGCAACGAGATTTTAAAGCTGGGCAGGTGGTCGACAGGTAAGATAACAGATCTCCGGGATTATGTTAACGAGAACCAATGCCAGCTGGCAATTAAAAGCCAAAATAAAAAGCATCAATCAAAATAATAATATATAATACATGCAAATACATATAAATTGAGTTATTATTTCAAGCGGCCCGTTTCTGCACAAGTCTCACCCCCTTCATTCATTCACTCCACAATATGCATATTCCCCCTTGCTTCGCAGCCAGCACCAATAACCTAAAATATTATACCCACAACTTGTCTTCCTCATATTCCATCAGTCATTCATTTTCACAGAGCGTCTAAGCTCGGGTTTCTTTCCACTTCTTTCGTTCTTTATTCTGGAAATCCCACAAATCCGCTATGGTAGGTGCTGACAAACAATTGCCTAAATCGGTATAGTAATTGGCTTCGCAGCTCAAACTAACATACCAGTACTTCATAGCTCTTGCCTGGCTTTTCAGTGCACTTTCCGTCGTTAGCGCAGCTCCGCAGTTGTCATATCCGTTTTATTCTCAGAATCCGCCCGTCGCGAGAAATGGCCGGTACTATTACTATGTTATCAACGACGATACCTTCACGTCGCGAGATTCGGCCATCACCTACTCGGCGTCCCAGTTGCCGTCCTGGCTAAGTTTCGATGATTCTTCACTCGCTCTCTCAGGCACTCCTTCGGCTGATGCATCCAATGCGTCGTTTGTGCTGACTGCCAGCGATTCGTCGGGCTCAACCAACCTGACTTGTCAGCTCGTGGTCACCAATGTCTCGGAACCCACTGTGAATTCCGCCGACTCGGTCCAATCGGTGCTTGCAGCTTCTGGAAACCTTTCTGCTACCGACTCGCTAGTTTTGAGCCCTGGGCAGACGTTTTCAATCACGTTTCCCAAGGACTTTTTCCAGGCGCCAGATGGCCGATCCTTGGACTACACGTTAGGACTGTCGAGTTCGCATGCCCCACTTCCTATTTGGGCGAACTTCGACGAAGCGGACCAAAAATTCTCAGGAACCGCTCCTTCGGTCAATTCACAAATTGCACCGTCGCAGTCGTTTTCTTTCCTGTTTGGAGTCACTGATTTCCCCGGATACACGTCTGCCTATGTCACGTTCAATATCGAGGTCGGAGCCCACCAATTTAGTAGCGATATGTCTTTTGACACGCTCAGTGTGGATGCTGGCGCTTCTTTTCAGTATGCAATTCCTTTGCAGAACCTCACCTTAGACGGATCTGCTCCAGTGGCCGCAAATATCTCGTCCATATCTGTCAACGGGTCGACCAGCTGGATTTCAGTAGACCAGTCCAAGCTCTCTTTGGTCGGACAAGTGCCTAGTGATCTTGAAGAGTCCACCGAATACTTCGAAGTGACTGTGTCGGACCAATTCAAGGATAATTTGTCGTATTCGTTGCAGTTGGACGTGCTAGGCTCGAATGCCACCATATTCACCAGCTCCTCGCTCAATCCCGTCAATGCTACTCCTGGCAACTACTTTGAGTACTCAATTGAGAAATTCATGAATAACAAGAATGTCGACATTACTGTCCATTATAATCCGGAAGCGGACTGGCTGTCTTATCATGAGTCTAATTTTACTTTTACAGGTCTAGTTCCCAAGAACTTCTCTGGTACTACAGTCACCTTGGATGGAAGCGTGAAAAATACCAAAAAGAGAGCAGTCGACACCGCTCAATTCAGAATTGACAGCTACACAAAACCGTCGACAACTTCCTCAGCAACACCTTCGGCAACAGCATCTTCCACAAGTACTGTCTCTGCTTCGTCAGACCAAGGAATCTCATCAAAAAAGCTTGCAATAATACTCGGAATAATTATTCCCGTGCTGTTCATCATTGCGCTGGTGCTGCTGTGGTTCTGTTTCTGCAGACCTCGGCAGCGAAAAGAAAGAACACCTCCCATCGATGATGAAAGGAATGGAAACCCGAATATCAGCGCTCCAATATTTAATCCTCATGATCCTGAAGGCTTTTTGTCAAGCACAGCCAGTGGTGAATCGCTTGCTGACAATGAAAAGAAGAGAAGTTGGAGTGAAACTTCACCTCAGAGAGCTTCCATGTATAACTACCTACAAATGGATCACGATAAACAACACGATGAAAAGACAAGCGTGTACTCTGGAGATACTCAAGCATATCAAGGCAGCTCCTCTGATTCTAACGGCCCATCGCCAGTTCGACCTCCTCCAGCAGCTGCAGCCATTGGAGCACCGTCAGTTCCTCCTGGCCCTTTCAGATATCGGCAGAATAGAGAGGCAGCTGGACAGCCTCAAGAGTCGCAGACAGCACCAGGCGAGACGCGAACCGGGCGACTCCCGCAATATTTCACGACGGGAGAAACAAAGAGATTTACGGTTCGGCCTCGCAACTCATGGCGCCAGACTGCCGTGTCCTCGGACAGGCATAAATCAGAGCACGAGTCGTCGGGATCGGTGGGCTCCATTGCTTCTGATGATTTGTTGACACTTCGTCTGGTAGACGACTCTGAGCCTCAGCAGCGCAGTGATCCTCATCAGCATGTCGTACGACCGTCAGATGCATCGTCAGGAATAATAAAGGAGTTTGGAGCACATTCCCAGTCTTCAAGTGTCAGTTCTGACAATACTACGACTCGGGAAGCACCTCACGTGATGCCAGCCGTCCGTGAAAGCGCATCGGAGTATCGTAAAGGCAGTGCTGGTACTATGGCAGGAATAACCACTTCAGATAGCGAGGCAGCATATAAGACGGCTGAGTCAGGAGGAGACTCTGATGAGCGTTCTGACGAAGATAACATCAGAGCATATAGAAACTCACTTGGCCAGCTCACGTGGCAGCAGGCACCAGGCGTGGGTGGAGCAGAAGAAGAAGATCTGTCCACAGCCTCTGAATACTCAGACGGAGAGAATGCCGGCGGATCGCGTCGAACAAGTTCGCGGAGAAACACGGTGCGACTTGTGGAGTTCACAAAAGCTAAGCGAGGAAGCGCACCGTCTCAGCCGGCACAGGAGACGACGGCAGTTCCGAAGCTCCCGCGTGAAAGTTCATCAGAAATAGCTTTTATATGAAGGCGCTTTGGATAACCTGTACTACTACTATTTATGATACCAATTTGAGATTACTAACAATTAATATAATATACACTAATATATGATGCAAAGATAATTAATATGAAAAGCACTGAAATTATAAAAGATATTATCGAAGATTAATTTTAAAAAATTAAATTTGTAGTTCTCGTCATCTTGTTCAGATCATCGATTACTCCCTAAATCTAAATTCCCCGACCAGACTAACCATACCCCAGTGTATTTCAGTCAAAATATTCCTTGTTTCCTCCTCCATTCTCATTTCGTGTCTTCCTATCCTCCTTATTTCCTATAATATTCCCGTTTGCTTTATTCTTTCTAACATATTTCATGCTGGTAATCTGTCAACAACAAAGTTTGAAGCCCAAATCCTCCACAACACCTAACCTCGCATTCCATCTTCCCCCGACTGTCTCATTCTTTCAATGCTCACATTAATATGGGTACTTGTAGCTCGTTATATAGCCATTAAAGCCTCGGCTGCGTCGTTTCCCCCGGCTGCTGCCTACTACGTGCCCACGCTGCCAGGGGTCGACTCGCACGATGCCCGATTCCCGGTGATGCACTCAGGAACCATAAATATCACGCGAGAACAGCACTCCGGCAGTCTTTTTTTCTGGCACGTCGAGGCCAATGCGTCCACGAATCCTCGTAAAACTGTAGTATGGCTCAACGGGGGTCCAGGTTGCTCGTCCATGGACGGCATGCTGATGGAAATCGGGCCATTTAGAATGCAGAAAGAAGGCAAGAACCTTAGATATAATCCTGGATCGTGGCATCAGCATGCAGATCTTGTATTTATTGATCAGCCCGTAGGCGTGGGGTTTTCATCGGTGGCAGAAGGTTATCTACATGAGTTGGCGGGCTCAGCAGCCGATCTCATGGTATTTATCGACGAATATTTTAGTATATTTCCGGAGCAACGTAGAAACGAGTTGTATATTGCAGGGGAATCATATGCTGGACAATATATTCCCTACTGGGCTAAAGCAATTCTGGATCGGAATAAGAAGATAAGCAGAGACGACGAAAAGTTTATCAATTTAGCCGGAGTCGTCATGGGAAACGCTTGGATAGACCCTGTACGACAATATATGGCATACTTGCCTTATAGCCAGCAACATGGCCTTCTCAAGGACGGCTCATCGCAGGCAAAGCAGTTTGAACAAGACCATCAGTCCTGCGTGGAGGTGCTCTCTGATCTTGTTGAAAAAAACAAACTTACCGCTCACGTAGGAAAATGCGAAGAGATGGTGAATCAGTTCCTTGCCAATTCTGGAGAAGGTAAAACATGCATCAATATGTATGATATTCGTTTGGAGGACAACTACCCTGCGTGTGGACTCAATTGGCCCCCTGATTTGAAAGATGTGATCCCCTATCTATCACGGGACGACGTCTTAGAAGCATTACATGTCGATGAGGGTACCAAAAATCAGCCTTGGGTGGAATGTGATCCTGGAGTAGGTGACAATTTCAAAGCGGCCAATTCGGTTCCTTCAATTGAATATTTGCCGGAGATTCTCGAAAACGTACCGGTGATGTTATTTGAAGGAGATCAGGATTTTATCTGCAATTACATGGGAATCGATATGATGATTGAGAATATGAAATGGGGCGGCTCGAAAGGTTTGGACATGTCTGGCTTAGAGGACTTCTTCATACAAGGACAAGATGAAGCAGTAGGCACAGTAATTTCACAGAGAAACCTTACACACGTGAAGTTATTCGGGACGTCGCACATGTCGCCTTACGATAAACCTGTGGTTAGTCAGAGCATGTTTCAGGCTTTTGCATTTAAGGAAAGCTGGAATGCTAACGAGACAGCGATTCCAGATTCGCCATCTAAAGATAAACTGATTAAAGATGCCACTTGGAGGGCGTACTACCAGGCAGGAGCGGTTGCTTTGATTGTTGTGGTTATTGCTGTAATTATACTTGTATTTCTGATATATCGAAGCAACCGTCGCCAGAACAGCTCTGTGCACTTCGGCGATTCTACTACCAATGTCGGAGACGTGGTGAAATCGGCTTTTCAGGGATTAACACGATGGGTGCCCAAACGCATGCGACATGGACGGTATGATACTATTATTGCATCGGAAGAAGAATTGGAGGAGTTGGATCATTCCTTTGAGGACGAGGTGGACGAAGAAGACGACTTGGAACTAGAAACTCCTAGAGAGGAGACACCATACGAGAATGGAGTCCAAGGATGACGGAGTAGAAGAAAACGATAAAACGGTACATTATAATCATCGATTCATTAGACAACGGCTATTACTCAGAGACAATATCGGTCTTGCCAGGATACCTTTCTCTATAAAATTCCTCAGTAGACTGGCATTTTCGGCGACCCTCGAGATATTCCATCATTTCGGTGTATGTTTGAGGAAGCAATTCGGGCTTAGGTTTGTTCGGTCCATGAGACGTGAAGTAAGAATAGGTGAATTGTCCAGTTGGCGTAGTTGTTCCATGATCCAACTCTTTGACCAGAGTATCGACTCGAACTTGCACCAAGACGCCAGGAACTGTGGTCATTTTGCCATCCTGCGCGATTTCTCGAGTGGTGTCTCTTGTATGAGCCACTACGGCCGTCAAGTAAAGAACTGACCCCACCGGGACAGGGTTACGGAAGGTGGTACTGTCCAAAGACACAAATCGAGGAGGAGCGTGAGAAAATGCAGCAGCGCATGAGTATGCCAGTTCAAATGTTTGCCTGAGCAGATAGCCTCCAAAAATGATGTAACTGTAGGCATTACGGTACTGCGGCTGCATGACCATGGTGGAATAGACCTTGGAATCGGCCATTGTCACCACGTTGGGTGGCCTTGACGATGGCTCCAGTTCATACTGATGCTGCCTTAGCCACATGGAATGAATGATTCGGCTTTCTTCCTCGGAAGGAGCCTTTAGTTCAAGGCCCGTCTTACTGGCAACGAGTTTCTTCGCGGCATTATACTTTTCTGCCCGTATGTATTCCAACTTTTCACGCGAGGTTGAAGGCACCAGCTTGTTTATAGGAAAAGCCTTGCCGGATTTAGGGTCTCGAGCAACCATAGTGAAGCTGGCCGTCAGAAAGACGTCCTCATCCCTAATATCGTCTTTTACCCAAACCTTTTCAGGGTCAATATGCTCGGGATGAGTGGCTGCTTTAATAACAATCTCCATGGACGAACGGCCTGACCAGGTGACATTTCCCGACAGACTGACGTTGAATGCACTGGGCTCATCGAGTCGTTTGAGCATGAAAATACGATCTACAGCAGCTGTGGCGACCTGTGGAGTAGCGGGAAAGCAGTGCTTTGAGGCAATCACTCCGGCCAATGCATCCAAGTCCTGGAAAATCTGGCCTATTCGCAGGCGTCCAAAGGCATTAACGTAGGCATCGAGGAACCATTCGTCGTCTTTGAACGGAAGAAACACACATGTAAAACTGTCGGCCACGCCGCGTTCCGAAACTTCACGGGTCTTAACATCTTGGAGCGGAATACGCAACGGAGGCTTCTCAGTAGAGTTAGGATTTGCCTTTCTCCACTCAGCAATGTCCTTTTCTTGAGCTCGGAGCGCAGTTACCCAGGTTACGGGTCTTCGCATGGGCGACACGGAGCCCCTGGCGGCAACGGGCTCGAACAAATGCTGGTCATTGGAGTAAGCTCTACGTAAAATACGGCTAACTACGACGTTTCTGCCAACTACCGGCTTCACGTTAGACAGCAAGCGTGCCATGTTTGATCTAAAGCGAAGATGGTTGGTTTAGAAAAAAAATTCAGCCGTGCAAGAAATGGAATGCGACGTGCCGGATTGCCGAACAGAACTGCAACAAGAGATGTAAATAGTGTAAGGGCGCAAGAATACTTCAGAAGAATAATGGTACTGTTTGACATAGTTAGGTGGTAATTGACGACTATGCTGTATAATTACTCGCCGATACTGGCTGCAGCATTATCAGCAGCCATGCTATATCATCGCCTAGTGCTTATCGAAGGTACTGTAAAGCACCGGTCAGAGATTCTGTAATATTTCTGTTATTTTTCCTCAATTATTTGGTATCTTGCGTTGATCCGGCTAAGAACGAAATGCCTAATTGACCTGCATAACTCTCTGAAAATAAAGAGCATTACGCAAAAAGATGTTAAAGATAAGATAACAAGTGCGCTATTTACCAAAGGTAAAGGCTAATCTCTAAAAATGCCAATGTGGCAATAAGGGTGGGTTCTATAAGGAGCACAGTATGAGCTATTTAAGAGGAACTCCTCCTCTCAGCAATTATAGTTCAGTCTGGTAACAGTATAGCTGACTAGCCATGCTGGTGGCAGTTTTCCATCTTCTAGGACTCATCTGCTGTGCTTCGGCTGCAGATTTATTACCTCTGTGCGCACCCCAGATTGAATTTGGCTATCCTCCTTCGGCAGTCACCACCGTTCAAACTGGAACTGACTGTACCGTTTACGGTGATCCTCCTGCAAAGGTCCGCAGCAATATTCTATCTCCAGATGGGCTCTTGCTGCTAATCAATGTCTGCAGCGGGACAGTTATAGAGATTGTCGATAATCTCGGGGCCACCAGGCAAGTCTGCATTTATGCAAACCCCAACTCAACGCCCGAAGCTCCGCTGCCTCTTGTAGTATGGCTTCATCCATCTCTCGTTCCTGCCTGGGTTGCATGGCCTTTAACGGGATGGGACCTGGCCAAAGACAGTGAGCCTCTAAACAATGAGTATTCAGATAGAGTGGGATTTAGCTATGCTATACCAGTTGGCCGAAACACAGAACACCAGTTTCCAATTCCCGACAAAGATGCAATTGGGTGGGATAATTGGTACCGGAACCTGAATAGGAGCTCGGCGGCTCTTAATGCGGACGTGTATCTGATTGACAGAGCGATTGAACTAGCAAAGTCCAAAGTGCCCGTCGATAACCGGCGAATATTTTTATCGGGATGGTCCAACGGAGCATCAATGGCTATTGAATACGGGCTTAACACAGTTGGTATAGCAGCTGTCAGTGTATATTCTGCACCAGACGCATACCGAGATTTGCAAGATCCCTGTACGCAAGTGCCATATCCAGAATTCGCAACTCCAATTCAGGATATTCACAATGACTGTGATATTGTAGGAACCTGTACAACTGCGCAATATTTCTACCATGATTTGCACAGGAGATATCCGAGCATGGATCTGTCATTTGTGGTGATTGACCAGCTTACTTCTGAAGTTCTAGGTATCAATGGCGAAGCTCAGTGCGATCCGGTCTGCCAAAGCGTATGCGAGCTGAGCACAGGAACATTGGCGCATATTAGGTTTCCTATTTTGAGAAATTCTGATACAATTTTTGAATTTTTACGCAATCACCCGTTGCCAGGTGCGTGAGAGTGGATTTGAAGGCATGGATATAATATCGATATGCATATGCTTATTTGAAGGATTATTGAAGATTATTTTGAAGATTATTTTGAGGAATTTAGATTTGATATAGTATTGCATTGTATTATAGCCACAGTGTTCTGGCTAAAATTGTTGCATAAATAACCGAATAACAAAAGTTTTACGATCCACTAGAGCGTCCAATTAGGTATTAGAAAATGCCTGGAATTATATACAAGGCGTCTGGTTATACGGTTTTGTCAAAATAGTGTAACATTGAAGACCGAAATCGGAGTTGCACAACCAGCCTTGAGATGAGCACTTCAGCTTTTTATTAGCACTCAATATTACAGTTATACACTCTTAACGTATTATAACAATTTCTTTATCCCTCTCATTCTTAATTCTCCCTTATTACTATATATTCCTCACTATTCGTATATCCTTAAACCCCTTATAGCTACAGCCAACTCAACTCCATGCATCTACTTCTGACGGCGCAACACGTGGGTGATTTGCAGGGGCCGAGCATTGGATTTTGCTGTTAAAACAAAGATGAAATAGCTTGACAAAGTTGGTTATTCTGAATAGGGTAGGAATTGTGTCAGCTAAGACAAGGAGAGACAACCAAGGAAATACAAGAACCAAGTAAACCGTAATATCTAATATCATACACTTATAACTACAACCTCTATCCAATACAGCCGAGTAAGACCCCCGCCGATCGCCGATCGATCGAGCCCTTCGCACGCAATCGCCGTTTCTGGTGATGTTTTGGCAACTCCAAACTTCCGTGCGAAGGTCACGTGCAAGCACCTCATTTCCACCCCTCGCCCTTCAAATTTTGATCGCCCCGTTTTAGTCAGCTTCCTTTTATACCGCTGATTTGCTCTTTTTTACTCTCCATTGTGACAGTAAAGGCATCGACCATTGATCAGTATTACACAGACGCCTGCTATGAGTAACAGCCGAGACATTTCGCATTTCATTGCCAACCTCAACTCCCTGGAGCCGGTCGACCACGGCAGCAACTTGCCTCGGAACGACGAGGAGCTCAGCATATTCAGCAATACAAACTTCTTTGACTTTGATGTGGGCCGATCCACAAACATAGCCGCTTCGGTGGACGATTTGCTCATGCAGCAGGAGCGCCAGCTGCAGGATTCGTCCAAGGGCAAGCTACCTTATTTACATGAGTCTCACGACAGTTCTTCGTCGTCGTCATCCAGTGACGTGCAGATGGTTCCTCTGGACTTTGCCAGTTTGCAGCAGTTCTCTCTAGCATCGGATCTCCTGTCGGGGAAACGCAACCATGAAAACGGCGACGGTAAGCAGGACGCTGCTTCATCGGCGCAGGTGGACGAGCTCATACGGTCAAGCAAGCGCAGACGAGCATCGACCAGAGCAGCAGCAGCATCGACTCCAGGGGACTTCTCAGAATCGCCCAGCGGCGATAGCCCCAAAGTCAGTCCGGAGGAGGACAAGCGACGTCGTAACACAGCAGCATCGGCTAGGTTCCGAATCAAGAAGAAGCTAAGGGAACAGGAGATGGAACGTAATACCAAGGAGCTACAGAATCACGTAGAGACACTACAGGGCCGAGTGCTGCAGTTGGAGATGGAAAACAGATGGCTCAAGAACCTGGTGGTGGAAAAGAACGAAGCAAGAGACATGACGGACTTGTTGGACATGAAGAAAAAGGTTCTTGGACAGGATTCGGTCAAGGCCGAGGAGTAAGTGGTGGACTTGTTGTAGTTACGAATGTTATGAATAGGAGTCTCGGTATATACTTTAAGTTTATCTTGTTACGTTGGAGTATCATCGCGTTAGTTATATGTGGTCTCTGTATGTTGCGCCCTGCTATTTGTTGTTTATGATCCTGTTATTTTGCTATGATGTCTTGTTTTAAACTTGTTAGTATCTTGTTACTATGCAGAGGTCAATTGTTATTGACAATAAACAAACGTTAGTTTGGCTATCGGCTATTGAAGACAGTTTCAGCCTAGTTATTATGTTCTACTGGGTTTTCCCCTAGGAATTCGTGGAAAAGGGCTAGCTTGACAAATGGAACCGTGGAACATTTGTCGATATTACCAGTTCTAAGGAAACTGACGTGGCTCTCAACGGCCTTAGGAGAATAATGGGCGAGTTTCCAGTGTCGTTTGAAGTGGTTAAAGAACTATGTGTACAGACTAGATGAATTCTCTTCCCGTTCGATGAGCAAGGAGGAATGTTTGTGCAACACCGCGAGATGCACACCTCTACGATCCCATTTTGTGCTGTTATGATGACGCTATCAGCAACTGCCCCCTCAGATGCCATAGTGTTAACTCTTCGTCTCATATTACTGTCTCTCAAGCGCAAATAATGGAAGAGTGACAACTTTATTACTTTCCCCTTTATTCTCTATGCTGTTCACACCTTTTGTTCAACTTTTTCTCTTTCTTCTCGGCAATTATAAACCATATTTCCTTATTGGGGCCATTCGATATATATTGCGGGGAGTCTTCTTGTGGTAGCATCATAAAATAATGCAGAAAAAGAGCTCAGACGGTAGAAGTATAGATAGATGGGCATCAAGTGTAAATATGTAGTTTAGTTAGTTGAGCTAGACGTAAATTCCAAACGCTATGTTCGGTAACCATACAGAGAATTAGCAATAATTATATAAAGAAATATAAGATTTGTTAGAAAATTAGAGCAGAAGGCTAGCTCCAAATTGCTTTAATCAATCGCATTAAAACTGAACTACATAGCAACAACTTTACTCTACACTAACTGCAACTTACCACTGAATTACCGCCGCCAATACCTCATATTATTCTGCAGTGATTCTTCCATTTTAACTCCAATTTGATTGGTTTGGCAGTATCTGCAGTATCGGGCTGGCTCCATTTTCCTCAATCAAATCAGTTTCGGGAGCCTCCTCTTGAGCAGTTTCAGAAACCTTTTCCTTTCCATCTTCCGCAGGATCTCCGACTACTCCTTAGTATCAAGGGCCTCTAATATTTATTCCTAACAACAACATTTATGCAGGTAAACACGCAGATGATGTTGGGCCTCAAACTGGCAGTGTAGTTCCACTTTGGGGTATGAGACAGCGGTGAAACGAGCAAAAGTTTGAAAACCTGCATATTTTAAGAGCAATGCTCGATTAGGATAAAATTCAAACAGGGGGAAAGTCCCAAAAAATCCGCAAACCTGGTGTTGTGGATCAATATAGTGAATTACCGTGACATTGCAGACACTTTCAGCATAACGAAATCTGAGAATGTCAATTATAAATATCAATTATTTTGCGTTTTCAATAAAAGCA
>JAJMJF010000019.1:0-208062 GCA_030563415.1 Casaregolazyma lundiana | reverse complement strand
TTACCGTGGCTGGAACACTATTACCATTGGAATCAGTCGTAGCAGGCACCGTACTGTCAGGGACTGTCGTACCAGGAACCACAGTAGTGATCGTCGAAGTCACACATGATGGCGTTGAAGACGGTGTAGACGATGGAGGACATGACTTTCCGGAAGATGTGACTGTCGTTATCGTCGTTTCAGGAACAGTTGAGCCTGTTATTACCGTGGCTGGAACACTATTACCATTGGAATCAGTCGTAGCAGGCACCGTACTATCAGGGACTGTCGTACCAGGAACCACAGTAGTAATCGTCGAAGTCACACATGATGGCGTTGAAGAGGAAGATGTCGTCGAAGGTTTGCTATTATCACACGTAGAAGGTGTGATGACCGTCGTTACGGTAGTTTCAGCCACAGTTGTACCAGGAATAGTGGTTTCAGGCACAGTATTACCGTCCAAAGTCGTCCCTGGAATTGTTTGATCGGGAACTGTTTGACCCGGAATGGTCTGGACAGTTGTAATAGGCGAGCACGTGTTGGAAACCCATGAGCTCGAGGATGCCCACGATGAGCTACTCGTGAAAGATGAAAAGCTTTGAAAATTCGAAGAGCTTTGGTATTGAGAAGAGCTGTAACCAGTGTAAGACGACGCCACAGCAGTGGACATCACGGGAGTAGGCGTCGTACATTGCTGCTGCCTTTGCTTACAGTAAGCATACCAGTTGATAAAGGTATTAGCAACAATGTGATTGAAAAATTCCGGAGAGCTGAAGAGCGTAGAGTTTTCCAAATTCAAATTGATGCTGCCTGAGAGAGACTTATCATAACATTGCTGACAGTCGCTGGCAGCCATAGAAACGTCATTGACCAGAGCGGAGCCGCCGCCAGTCAAAGTCGAACAGAGACATCCCATGGCACCACCACAGTTGCCTCCAAAGGTCAAAACCTTTTCACAACTGCTTGCGCAATCATCATTGATATTTTCCGATATGGCGCATGTTTGCGAGCCTCCACCGAAGCCGCCCAATTTGCCAAACGTAGCAACAGTCACTTGCAGCCAGAGAACCTGGCTAGCAACTGCTGCAATAACATAGTCGCGTCTCATAATTTAACGATTGACGAGTTTGGGGGAGGCGAAACTATCATCTTTATATGCCGTTGCAACTTTAACCGATTTCTATGAATCGCAATATAACCCTCTCAGAAGCGACTATCTAAGGTTGCTTTGTTAGATTTCCCATCGTCATTGGCATTTTGGCAGGCACTCATCAAAGGTAGTTTGTCAAAGGTAGTTTACTAAAAGGCACTAGTTCAATTTCCAGGCCCAGGTTGTTCCAGTTAAAGCTAAGCGCTTAACCAGGTCAGTGTGTTCTTGCCATTATTTGGGTATCGAAACATCTAGTCATCATAAATTACCGTGGGAATTAGTGATATTTTGTCTTGGATTCATCGTTGCCACTATGTCTGTGGATGCTTGAAACATTTCTTGCAATTGATTTAGTTTGATTAGTGTAATTCGTTCTTGCATCTTGCGAACGGCTGATGTCCGTTAAACATCAACTCTAAACGGGGAATTAATTATAAATGGAATCATTTAGGACACGGGAAATTCACCGGGATCAAATTATATTTTTATACAAGCAGAGATTGTATATTTACAGCAAACCGGTTTATTAATAGCGGTACGGTTCTCGGATCTCAAATAGGTTTGGCAGCATTTCTCATAGCTCTGATCATGTACTTTGGTGATATCGACCTTTTTTCTCATTTTTCATTCCATTTAGCGTTACTTAGCTTGTACTTCATAATTTTCCAATATGGGGAATTTGCAATATCAGAGCTGATCGGCCAATAAAGTTTCATGTGCCTAGATTGTTTTTCAAACGATAAGCCCCCGTGCCAATGTTCCATTTAAGTATAAGGTCTGGCCATTAAAATGGAAAATGAACGTCCCAGTATAGAAGCTGATTCATATAATAGAAAAACATCCGCCTTTACCGGTAAATGATGTTACATTCTATTATTCTCTATATTTACAATTGAATCGAACAAACTGGCATTCAACAAGCACACTTGATTGATTCGAGATTTGAGTACCGTCTAGTGTAAACTGAGTGTGTTACCATCGAGCGGGGAATCGCTCATTTCCCTCGAATAGAAGCCCGTATGCGCTAAGAAGTGTCCGTGCTTCTGGATCGACCTGGGCACTAGTATGCAAAGTTATGTCCAACCCAAACGTTGTCGGCCACAGTTCGAGATTTCCTTCAATTTCTGGAAAATTCCTAGCGTCCTGAGGGGTGATGCCGAACGTTATGTTACCATTACCGTCACCAGCACTGTTTGAAATTCCGGTAAAAGTCTTGGATCGTGGCAACACAATTTCAGTCAAGGTGGATAAAAACTGGCTCATTGGTCTGCCTTTGAGTATGACCTTGGCACCCATAGGCATTCCAGGGCGGATTTTCCACTGCTGCACACCGGTCTTCGAGTAGACGGTGCGAGGTTTCTGGCCAGATATCTGCTGGAGCTGCAGCTTAGCAGCCACCGCCAAGTCCGAATTCTCAGCAGCCCGTGCTACATATGAATGCAAGGTGATAGACAGAATGTCGGGGATGTTAGTCCAATCTCGTTTTTTGACGTCTTTGGTAGGAACAGCACGGCCCCGGGGGCTGCGAGGAGATCGATTCAAATGATACGGCGACGAGCCGTCCCACTCTCGCATCTTTAATCCTTGTTTATCGACACCATGGTGATTGTAGTTGATGAGCAGAAGATCAGATGCAATGGTATTGTGATGGTGATCTCGCACTCGGTCGGGGCTCGTAGTCCAAGGACGGAAGCCGGACGACAGCACCGATGATTTGGGAATTAGCAGCGATCTGTATTTTTCAGAAAGCTGTGCTTTTTTATATTTTATAGTATGGTGGACGGGGTGGACGATGGACACGCCAGGTTTGCCCATGGTGAAATGTTTGATGAGGTAAAATTTGATGTGAATTTTTCAGCGATATCAGCCAAACAATGCACATAGCATATTGTATTATCACTACTGTTGATTCGTAAATAGAACCGAGAAAGAGTGTTATTTTTGCATTTTTAACTGGAGCTATGCTAAGGTTGTTAATTTCTCAAGATATCTAAGATATGTGGATTGTATGTGTTTTGCTAGACTTCGAACTGTAACATGCAATTCAATCTTTGATTATATTTTCACAGATTATTCATATAAAGAGCATATAAAGAGCAATATTTCATATGTGACCGTAGTTAATCCAGATATAAAGGATTAAAACGCCATTATAACGTTGCCTTACTGCTAAATAATATATATGGTGCGTCACGTGCACAAGATCAAATTGATTCAAATATCAACTTCATTTACTCTTCTTCACTTGCATTCATCACACGCACTCATTACTTGCATTGTTTCATTCACTACTTGCATAACCATCACAGAACACCATGGCTTTGGAATCCAGCGAGTTCCAAGAGCAACTCAGCTTCAGTTTGCACGAGAAAACGCTTCAGGATGCGTTGTCGGGCTTATCCTTGGATGGTCAGAGCTTTGCCGTTGATGATTCGATCCTCCCTTACACTAGCACTGATTATTCATTGGCAAACGCTCATCGTATGACTGCTGATTTGCAAAACATTCAGGAGGAGTTTAGTCGTGTCGACAAAGTGGCCGCTGGTCTAACAAATTCTGTTCGAGACAAACTGTTGAAACTGCTGGACGATCAAGAAAAAGAAATTGCCAGACAGTCAAAGGCAGCTAAAACGGCAATTGAACAGGATTATCTAGCTATAGACATTAAATGCCGAGAAAACAAGCAGATCCATACCCAGTTTGTTGCAAAGGTCCGTGGAAAGGTGGTGCAGCAGCTCAACGAGAGGGAGAGAAAGAATCGTGAAAAACGCGAGGAAGAAGAGAGGCAACGCAAAATTGCTGAGATCAAACGTCAAGAAGAAGAGAAGGAGCATGAGAAAGCTCGCTTGCTTGCTGAGCAGAAGCTAAAGGAGGCTGAAGAGAAAGAGCGTCAAAAAATTGAAAAGGAGAAACAAGAGGCAGCTAGAATTAAAGCTCTTGAAGAACAAAAGCAGAAGTACTTGGAGGAACAGGACAAAAAGGCTGAGATGGCTCGCCAAAAGCAGGAAGAGGAAACGCGTTTGGCAAGGGAGAAGAAGGAAGCAGAGGCTAAAGAGGCAGCGGAGAAGAGCAGAGAGGCAAAAATGTATACGGACTGGGACAACGTGGACAAGGAATTTGCACGTTATAAGTCTATCATTCAAGATATGAAGAATATGACGACTCAGATAAACTCTGACAAAGCTTTAAAGAGTTGGTGCTTCAATAAACGCACAGAAATACGGCCCAAACTTGGTCAACTTACTACAAGTGTCGGTCATACGTTGCAGATTGCCAAAGAAATTGAAGGTATTTTGCAGGAAGCTTCTCAGCAAAATGCTCAAGTGCTTCCATATATAATGAACACGTTTGCTAAGATGATCGTCAAGCAGGCAGAAGTGGAAGTATCAAGTAACGTCCAACAAGCTCTGCCTCTTGGCATAATGATTGCCAATGTCATGGCTCACCATCCAGATCATATGGACGTTATCATAGCCAGATTTGTCAAGCGAGCTCCTCAGGTTATTGGATACTCTTGTGCTATTGATTCGGAAGAGGGCAGGAAAAAGATGGCATGGAAGAAGGAAGGAGATTCAAACAACTGGGAACCAGAATCCAAATACTTGGAGCGTATTGCTGGTATTTGTCAGGTTTGGTCAGTGTTGACGATGTCTAGAATCGAAGGTTATAAACTCCCTCATCCGTATCCGATAGCTAACTCATGGAAATTTTTGGCCAGGCATGCCAACAAGCAGGGCACGCAGCCTGCAGATTATCAAGCAGTGGCAGCTTGGTGGGAGATTGCTGCTGAAGAATTAATCAGAGTCTATGGGCGTCAAGCGCAGAAGTTGCTAAAACTCCTATGCACGGATTGGTGTGCTAACAAAACCAACGCGGCAGCGAAACGACTAACAATCATGGGCGAAGATTGGGCCAGGAACGGGAAACTGGCGCTTTCCTGGGAACCTCTAGGGCCGTAAAAATGTCATATATTTATTTTATAAAAAGCAGTACAATACACAGACTGCTTCAATACAAAAACCGGAATCCAGAGCTTGGTTCCATATCATCGACCTGTTCACCCCTATCGAACTTCTTATTCTGGAAGATTAGGAAGAACCGAATACACACAATAGTGATGATGGCACAAACAAGCATACTAATGCAGAAGCCAAAGCCTGCATAGAAATGCGGAGGTGCACTTGAGGCGTTGAACAGATAGGGGACGTACAGATTGGGTACGTTTGCGCCAATATTCATAACGGCTACAGCAGCAGCACGCTTGATCGGAGGACGAGGAAGATTGTTTACTCCCCATGTAAAAAAAAGCGAGTAAGATGCGTAGATTTGCAAAATAAGCAGCATGCAAACGTACCGAGGAGCAAATTTCAGAGTGGATATTCCTATAATGAAAGCAATGATCGAAACGCATGGACCGTACATGCAATGCCAAAAACGCTCGCCAGTTCTATCCGAGTGCCATGAATTGATGATCTGCCCAATAGCACAAAGAACCCATGGAGGAACCGTTAATAAAAGAGTCTTGGATCTGGAATAGCCTAAGGAGCCAACAATAGTAGGGAAGACAGCATTGATCCCTGCCGCAGATGCAATGAAAAAGACCAGCATCACATACATGTAAACCTTGGGATCCTTAAGAGAGAGCCAGACGCCTTCCCAGGCACTTTGCTCCTTACCACTAACGGCAGAGACATCCTCGTCGCGAGTCCCGATATCTTCAATCATTCGCAAAACACCAACCAGTCGCTCTTCTTTCGATAACCATTTGGTAGTGGCAGGCAACTCTGGCAAGACAATGATACAGATAATGGCCCATCCAATAGTTGCGACGCCTTCAATCAAGAAGAGCCAGCGCCAGGAAGCCAATCCATGTACCCCTTGGAGGTTTTCAAGAACACCATCAGCAATAAGGCCAGAAAAGGCTCCTGATAACCACGATCCACTAACATAAAGAGCAGCACGACTGGCCAGCTCTCTACGAGTATACCAGCATGACAAGTAGAAAAAGACGCCGGGATAAAAGGCAGCCTCGAATACTCCAATGAGTACTCGTAAGCCACAAAGAGCTCCGTACGAGTGAATTGCGGCAACGCAGGCAGATAAAACCCCCCACATTAACATTGCCAAGGACAAGTACCAGCGAGGCTTTCCAATCTTTTCTAATAAGACATTTGACGGAATAGTTGCAGGAATGTAGCCAGCAAATAGGATGATCTGACACGTGGAGAACTGCGAAGGATCGAGATGAAGATCGTCCATGATAGTTCCAAGCTTAGCAGCAGCAAGGTTATTTCTATCAAGATAGTTCAGAACGTACATGATAAACACACAGGGGATAATTGTCAAATCGAGTTTCCACTTGAGCTTGTTCTCGATCTTGAGACGCTCATCCGTCATGGGTGGAGGGGCTTCAACGTCCTTGAACAGTTCCTCATACTTGCCAAGAGGCGGACGTACGTATTTGCCCGTTTGAGCATCGTCCCTGTAAGACACGGTCGGTTTGAGAATTTCACTGTCCATAATAAATGTTACGAAGGAAAGATTGATCGACAGAGAAGTGGGGTATTATGATCTGCGTATGGGGTTGCTCAAAGGGGAAATTAGTCAGGTTGATAAGAGCAAAAGGGGCGACGGTAGCTGGTCCGAGCGCAAAAATAGGGTGAATTACAAGTGTATGTAAGTGGGCGGTAGCACTGGCTATGCCAGATGGCAGCACTTGCTAGTGCGTGGCATGGTTGTGGACGCGTAGCTCATGGGACGGCACGGGTATTTGTCGTAAAAGTACGGGGGTTTAGGTGTATCACGTGGGGGTAAAAGGTCCGTCCGTTGATATTGCGATTATATGATATATATAGCTTTTAGCTCAGTGATACCTAGTATTTAATCTCAAATTCTAATTCTAATCACTTGCGGTAGTTCTTGGCTCGGATAAATCAAACCTCAGCACCATGTAGTTGCCTATTCGGGCAGAGCCCAGTTTTCTGATAAGCATATCCCGTTAAAAGGGCTCCGTAATCATTTATATGGGCTTTGGCTTCTTTACATTGCTAGATCTCTTTTTGCACGTTCTCGTCGTTTCGCCTTCATCTCCATCTTGCTATGCTGATACTCCTTTTGGTGGCTATCTTAGTACACCATGGACTGGTCATCGGCTTAAACCTTGCACCTCCAAACATGCGGCCTTCTATCGTTGGACCCGACACGCCTGAAATCCCGTACCCAGTAGAATGCGATACGATTGTGATTGCAGGATATGGACGAGGATCGGCTCAGCTGGGCATTCCTACTGCCAATATTCCGCAGGAGAAGTTTGATTCGCTGACCATTGGTGAAGATACCGGAGTGTATTTCGGCTGGGCCCAGGTCCTGCGCAATGCAAATGTCGATCAGGATCGTGATACGGTGCGCCATGGCGGTAAAAAGGACGTCGATGTCAGTGGCGGCGCCGATCTGGGCCCTGACGATACTGCAGTATTCCCTATGGTCATGAGCGTCGGCTGGAATCCGTTTTACAATAACGAGAAAAAGTCGGCGGAAATCCACATAATGCATAAATTCAGTTCTAGCTTCTATGGAGCGCGTATAAAGTTCATGGTTCTTGGATATATTAGACAAGAGCAAAGTTATGAATCTTTGCAGGCTTTGATTGATGATATCAACACAGATATAGATGTTGCAACCAAGAGTCTGGAACGGCCAGAGTATGAGAAATTTCGGAGTTCATCGTTTTTTGAAAGGAGTTAGTGAGTGGTGAGATTACGCGGTTTAAATGAGCATGAAGATAGAGGATGGACATTAGAGAAACGTTAGACGAACGTTCAGATGAACATTGGATGGACATTTACTCAAGTATTAGACGATACACATTCTAGATGAAGATATACAAATCCACTTGCTTCCATTGCTTTTATCCTTACCTACCTCTATAGTACCTTAGTCCGTTTTGGCCTTCTTATAAGTGTTCGCAGCAGTCTTTATCATTTTGCCAAACCAATACACATTGAGCACATTCAACACGATATTGCAAGTCAATATAGACAACGGCACCCAAACAGGTACCAAATGCGACTTGACGTTGAAAAAATCAAATGCCAGATAAAAAGCTTGGTACAAGCCCCATACTAGGCGAGCAGAGAAAAACACCAAAATAAGAACGATCCCGTTGATGGTTTTGACAAAGTCCGGAATATATCCTTGAGGCAGATGACTGCTAAACCAGTGAATGTTTACAAAAGGCGTCGATGCTTCGAAAATCAGAAACGTTGGCGAATAATGTAGAATGAACGGGCGCATGCCCTGAAAAAAAACAAATGCTCCAATAGCCCCGTGCAACAGAAATGTGGGGCCAAATAAATTGACATGCACCAGGCAGATGCAAGTGTCCCATATAAAGTACCCCAGGCTAATTGCACATACGAAGCCTGCGTATGGTGTATAGCCATGTAGAGTGTCTTCGGCTAGAAATGGGTCTCTAAACAAGGGAAACGACAGCCATAAAAGAAGAATACAGTTGATCATAGAGACAACATGAATATTGAAGTTCGTCTGAGTGCGGCGACTCAATTGCGTATAAGGCTTGACGAGAATGGGCGATAGTACTCCGGAAATCAGGTACACCAAATGGTAACAGGCCAACGACAACAGCACCTCATGCCAATGTTCAGACAGCTTCGAAAAACCGAGGCTTTTGCCCACTACGTGAATATGGTCCTGAGGGAACGTCGGCCGAAGCCATGCCAGCGGGTCCTCGTACGGGACTGTCATTGGTGTGGTGGATGTGTTTGGGGTTGTTTGGTTGGGGATTTGCCGGTATCAAGCAGATTGCGAGCTGGAGCAAGGTGGAGCAACAGGTGAAACCACAAGTTGGTAAAAGTGTGGCGTGCAGTGGTTTTTGCACAATGGAAAGAAGGTTTGCTGCGATTTGTACCTTTTTGTACTGCAAGTGGGGCACATTATTTCATTTATGATGTCACTGGAAACGCAACATTTTACGAGCATGTGGACCGAGAAAAATACGAAAAGACCAGTCAAAAGGCCAATATTCTGCAAATTGAGACCCGCAAGTCTCCAAACTCGGTTAAGCGGCTCTGCTGCAAAATTCCTATTTCGGCATCCTGCTGCAATGTCCAAATACGGCAGATCTATCTTAAGCATATCTTGTTATCGTGGCTTGCACGTGAAGTTTTTTTCCTTCCCTTTAACAACCAACCATGGGATTCGACATTTTATGCCTAGGCAATCCACTGCTTGATCTGCAGGCCGACGTCAGTACTGAGTTTTTGCACAAGTACGGCCTTAAAGATAACGATGCTATTCTTGTAGAAGAGAAGCACATGCCTCTGTTTGCTGAGGTCCTGGCAATGCCCAATGTGCACAGTCTGGCTGGAGGGGCTGCCCAAAACGCTGCGCGAGGTGCTGCTTACCTGCTGCCCGAGCACTCAGTTGTGTACTTTGGGTCTGTTGGAGATGATGTCTATTCCAAAATGCTCAAAGAATCCAACGACAAGGCCGGTGTATTCTCCAATTACATGATCCACACCGATGTGTCCACTGGCAAATGCGCAGCCCTTATTACTGGCAAAAACAGATCTCTGGCCACTGACTTGGCCGCTGCAAACCATTATAAGGTTACACATCTCAAAGCTCCTGAGAACTGGAAACTCGTCGAGGAAGCCAAGCTCTTCTATGTAGGAGGCTTCCATTGGACGGTGTGCCCTGAGGCCATTGTTGAGCTTGGTAAACACGCTGCTGAGACCAACAAGCCTTTTGTAATCAACCTGTCGGCACCTTTCCTTTCGCAGTTTTTCAAAGAGGCTCAGGATAGCACTTCTCCATACTGGGACTACCTAATTGGCAACGAATCAGAAGCGTTGGCCTGGGGTGAGGCTCATGGTGTAGACAGTAAGAGCATCGAAGACATCGCCGTTGCGATTTCCAAGCTTCCCAAGGCCAATTCCAAGCGCAGCCGAACAGTGATTATCACGCAGGGTCTTGAGGAGACCATTGTGGTCAAAGACGGTAAGACATCCAAGTTCCCTGTGCGACCGCTTCCTGAGGACAAAGTCGTCGATACCAATGGTGCAGGAGATGCATTTGCCGGAGGTTTCATTGCTGCTCTCGTCCAAGGCAAAAGCCTAGCTGAGAGCGTTGATATGGGCCAGTGGCTCGCTGCTGAGAGTCTGCAAGAGATTGGGCCGTCTTTTCCTAAAACGAAGAAAACTTATGTTCCACGATCGTAGGTATTCAGGAAACAGATCTCTTTATATAGAAGCTCGTGTTCAACAGGTAATCGAGCATGTAGAATATATTAGTCCGAATCAGAAGGATAGTCTTCAACAAGACTAGTCCGAGCTGGTTCAGTTAGAGAAGCAGATTTTTTCAATTGTTCGGCTGGCTGTTCTTCCGCGTCTTTGTGTTTTTTTGATTGCTCGACCCCGGACAGTCGCTCGTCTTTGCCTGTTTTCGCTTCCTGCTGTTTTATCTTGACTGATACGCTCCGTTTAGATCTCACCTTGGGCTTGACGACTTTGGAAAACCGTGCCTTTTTGGCATCATTTTTCACTTCTACACTCTTCTGTATAGTCGGCTGAGAAAAGGCTTTCTTTATTTCTTCGTCAATGGCAGCCTGCTTGTCCCTCTTGGTCTTCTCCAGCTGTTCCAGGTACTCGACGTCCTCTTTTTCAAGGCGTTTCAAGCTATTTCGCTCAGCATATGCCTTCTGGTATTCTTCCTCAGCTTTAGCTCTGTTTTCTTGGAGCTGTGAGTATAAATCCATGGGCAGGCCGATATATGGAGTTGAAGTTAACTGAAGGTTTGGAACATAGAGCTTGATTTTATACTGACGAAACAGCCAACATGGCTAACCAAATAATTTACAATGGGCCGATTTCTTGGATTTCCGTCTAACGTACTTCCACTCCTAGCTTTTATGTATAATGACATTATCGTATCCTAAGGCTACATTTTATATTTTGCATTTTTTTGCTAGCATCTTATCGAGCCTGTCGTCGTCCAGTAGACTTAGTATGCTGTCCACGAACACGCAGTCCCCAGTAGTGTCGGAGACCACGGTGAGCTCTCATTCTCTTGAGTCGCTCAATATCATCTCGCATCTTGGTGTCGAGGTGGTTGACGAGGAGGTGAGAATCCTTGCCGTCAACAACGTCTCGCTGTCTGTTCAAAAACCATGCAGGAATCTTGTATTGCAATGGGCTCTGGATAATAGTCACGATTCGCTCGAGCTCTTCAACGGTCAGTTCACCGGCTCGCTTGCCCATGTCGACGTCTGCCTTTTTGCACACCAAGTTGGCATATCGTCGGCCAACACCCTTGATGGTCGTAAGGGCGTACATGATCTTGATTCGACCATCCACATTTGTGGACAGCAAACGCAGAATGTGCTGGAAGTTGCCCTTTTCTGTCACAACAAGAGACATGATGTGTGGTTGGTTATGTTATAGATGGTGAAAGAAGAGGATGTGGGAAATTTGAGTGGGTGCAATGAGTGTGTGGGACTGCGGGATGACAGTTACGCCGGGCCGTGAAATTTTGTCACGTGACTCTTCCGAACATGTACTAAACTTGATTTAACCCTTCTTCGTAGCTTGTGCATTATCCATGAAAGTCCTTGAGTCTCGTCATGCCTTGCTTTCAAACTATGAGGTCATGACGTTCTTGGAAAACCAGCGTAGGACCAGTATTAAGAACCATCGCACTATCAGTGTCGAAGTCATGGGCTATCTTCGAGATAGGCCTGCTGGAAATCCAGAAGCACCTCAGTCGGTCGAGGCAATTAACGAATTCATGATGGATATAAAGGAGTCAGGTTTACAGCTGGAAAAGGCTGAATTGCTTCAACTCATCAATTGTGCTCCTACATCTATGGCTGTTCTCTATAGTATTGTGGAAGAGTGCGAGCAACGCTTCTCGGTCGAACAGTTGGAGCAGCTACTGCAGTTGTGCTCGAAGCTTGGAAAGGAGCCTGTGCATCGTTGAGTTCTTTTATTTACTTTGAGATTGAGCTCGTACATTATTGGTTACGCATATCAGCTGTTCATTATTGAGCATTCCTGTTTAGGCTGCTTTTCGCACACCGCTGACTATATCGTCCACTCTTAGCAGAAGGCATGCGCTCTCCACGGCTGTTTTTATGCTTTGGAGCTTGACAGCCTCAGGCTCCCACACTCCGTACTGATTCATATCGACAATCTTGCCGGCCTCGCCGTCAATACCCCAGGTATGGAGTCCCTCTGCGTGCTTAGCTCGCAGCTGCGTGAGCACTCGAATAGGGTTTCCTCCGCAGTTCTGGATCAAAGTTCTAGGAATGACTTCCATGGCGTCGGCTACAGCCTTGTATGGCCACTGGCTGACGCCTTCGATGCTCTTTGCCTTTTCGGCAAGTTTAACACTGACAGCCATCTCTGTAGCACCACCTCCGGGTGATAGCCGCGGTTCGAACATGACGTTCCTGGCCACTCCCATAGCATCATGTAAATTACGTTCAATTTCACTCAGTATGTCTTTTGACGGTCCTCGTAACAAAATTGTGCAAGCACCTGGGTCAGGGCACTTGGTGAGAAATGTAAAGTACTCATCACCAATAAGTTCAATGTTGAAAAGCCCGCATTTGGTACCAATATCACTTTCCTTGATGTCGTCGACGCGGTTCACTATTGTAGCCCCAGTAGCACGAGCTATACGGTTATTGTCACTTTTCTTAACTCGTCGAAGGACAGAAATATTGGCCTTGACAAGATAATGCTGTGCCAGGTCCGACACACCCTTTTCGGTGATGACCAAATCAGGCTTGAAGGACGCTATTGTGTCGCATATAGAACGAATCTGGTCCTCTTCGATCTGCAGAATCTTGCTCCATTCGTCCTGCTTAGTGATCTCGATATTGGTTTGGGATTCACCCTTTTTGTACTCGAGAGGGCAGTCCAGCAGCATAATCCTAGGTTTCTCGATTCTTCTTCTCATTTTCGGGTGAACAATATCCTTGTTGAGCATAAGGCCATCCAAAACGCACGAGTCTTCAATTTCTCCACCAGGAATCTTCTCTACTCTAGCATACCTCTTGAGATCAATCTCTTTCTTGCCGGTAATGGGGTCAACGCGGGCAACAGTATTTACAGCTCGAAGAGCCAACTTGCACATCTGGTCCGAGTAGCGGGCAAGGAACTTGGTTCCAATTGATGCAGCAATCAGCTTGATCATGGCAGGCTCGTTGGTAGGATCAAGAGGCCGACTAACCTCCTCGATTACATTGAGAGCATCCTTCAACGCCTCCTTAAGTGCATTAATGATAATCACTGGATGGATATTCTTTTCAACGTACGGAAACGTCTGGGCCAGCACCTCGCCACTAAGAATGATGACCGAGGTGGTTCCATCGCCGACTTCCTCGTCCTGTGCACGACTCAGCTCGATCATGCTCTTTGCAGCAGGATGAGTGACTTCGATTTCTCGTAGAATGGCGTGGCCGTCGTTGGTCAGCACGATGCCTCCCATGGGATCAAGGAGCATCTTGAGCATGGCACGAGGCCCCAGACATGTTCGCACAAGGTCAGCGACGGTCTTGGCCGCCGTGATGTTGGACTCCTGTGCTTTTCTGCCTGTCTGCCGCTCCTGGCCGGCATTCATGACGATGACAGGTGCTTGCATGGTGTGTTGGTGGTAAAGTTGAAAGTTGGGTGGTGAAAAGTGCTAGTGCTGAAAAATGTGAGAAGTTCAGGAATTTTTCAACGAAGTCCGAGGAATTTGTCTAACATTAGTTGAGTTTTGATATTATATTAGTGGGAATTGTAATTGGAATAATTATATTGGTCATAACTAGATTTATCTATTATTTGTCGTCAATTAGAGTGGATTTATCTTGGTATGTGGTATTTGAGTTCTTAAGCATAGAATACGAGCCTGTCATGCACCGAGAAAATACAGCATTCCACATCTTAATAGGCAATTATACATGTCACATTATACATATCTTACACTGATAATAAATAGCTGCTCCAAATTAGGCTTACTGGCAACTTTAAACACTACTCTATACGCCAAGTTCCTTTCAATCATTCAAACATTCAATTCAAACCCTATTCTAATCTATCTTAAACGGTCATAACCTCAAAACAGCTACAACATGCTGTGATCGTCCTAGCAAGTTTATACTAGCTTCATCCTGCTTGTTTCTCGGCCGCTATCGTTAACTATGCTCTCCATTCCCCCGGCTTTCCCACCTACCTTGCTTCTGTTTCTGTCGCATGATCTCTGCATGGGCTTCCATGCGCTTTTTCGGGTCCCCCGATTGTTTCTTCTTCTCCTGGGATTGCTTCTTCAGGTTCTTTTCGCGCGCTTTCTCTCGCTGGTTTCCTCTAGTCATGGTTTGATGATAAATAATAATGCACTTTCACCTTGTTTATATAGGATCATCAACTCAATTTACCGTTCTCATCAACATACCTTGACATTGTTTCGTTATAGCACCTCAGACCGCACAGCAACAGAATGAGCGACCGCGAAAAGACCAAGGATGATCAATTAGCAGCTGCTAAGAAAAAGGTACGTTTGTTGTTGATAATGCTGAATATTATGTGCTAATTAGTCGTAGTATCAAGAGCTCAAGAAGAAACAGAAGAACAAGTCTCAGAAACAAAAGAACGACACGGTACCGATCGATGGCATTGATGCCGGCGTAGATCATGAGAAAGAGGAAGCTGTAGACAGCAACGAGAAGGAGGATGAGGTTGAAAACAGTAATGAGCAGGAAACTAATGAGAGCATTGATAATCTAGAAACAGCTACAGGCAGCCAAGTGGATAGTAGTGGCAATTCAGAGGTGAAGGAAGGTTCTGATTTAGAGACGGAAGGAGCTTCTGCTGGTTCTGAAGACAAGAAAGAGGAGCAAATAAAGGAGCCTGGTTCTCAAGTAGATCAAACGGCAGAGTCACAGGATATAAAACCATCAGAATCGTCTGAACCAGAGGATACAAAATCGTCTGAACCACAAGACAAAGGCTCCTCTGACTTAAAAAGTGAAGCAATCGATGCAGAGGTTCCGTTCCCGGAAATCGTATCAGTCCCCGAAGTCAACCTCGCAGAATCAGAATCTCCCGAAAAACAAATAGCCAGGCTCAAAGCACGGGTTGCAGAACTCGAGAGCCAAGTGCGGGCTCTTAAACTGGAAAATAACCAGCTCAAGTCTCTGGAAGAAGCAGAAGACGTTGCTCCGTTGCATCTGAGCCCTCCTCAATCTTCTTCAAGGTTCCTACCAAAACAGCGCAAGACTTCTTTTGTGGAGGTCGACTTATACGGAGAGGCATCTAAGATATCTGATATCCGCAAACAGATGGAGCAGTGGAAAGGTTGGCAGGTCGATATGAGAGACTGGAGATCACAGGGTATCGGCCCTGTATTCGATATTTAATGATACTCATTTTTTATAGGGTCGAACCCATAATGATATTTAAAGGTACTCTTTTTTTACCATATATGTACATAATACCATGCCGCAGCGTGGATTGTTCTATGATTGAATGCTTATCGGGCTCGGCACAGCAGCTGGCCTCCCAGTCGTTTCTTTGCCACCTCATGTATTTCTACAACTGAGCCGTCGGCAAGCTTTATGAACATGACTTCGCCCAATTGCAGAGGTTTTGTGATACCCACTGGTTTCCCTGATACAAGAAGTTGGATCTGCCGGCTGTCCATGTTGATTCTGCGCGAAGGCTTTGATATAAGATGTATTTCCTTCAGGACAGGCCGGAACCCGTGATATTTGAGCCCTATCCAAAGCCTGCGTGTGCTAATATTATCGAATGTTGTGGGTGTGAAGGTTTTGTCGGGTCCTTGGAGATCTCCTCTTTGCACCGAGCTGAGAAACCCTTCTCGATACAGCCCAAGCGTGATCTGTAGATGCAATTTTGTCATTGGTATTGAAGCATATGGACGATTGGCCCTTGTGACATTCTGTAGATGGCTGCACACGTGTGCCAGGTTCACCAAAGACATGGTGTTTGTAGAACGGAAGAAAAGTGAAATTTTGGAGGAAATTGAAAACTCAATCGGATCGATCACGTGACCATTTGAATACGGTTAACGGGCTGGATATCAATTAAAGTGAACTTGAACTACTGGGTATTAGCTGTGATATTTTGTTACTGTTGATTTCCACCGTATCACTAATATTGCACGTATATCCGTTTCCAGCTATTGTACTACTTTTCCATCATTAGCATTCGTTACTTGAAATCCACCTCACATGTTAAAACACACAGTTTTCACCAAGCAGACTGTCGCTACAGCTGCTAGATGGGCTCGTACGGGATATCCTCGTGTAGGCAATTTCCGGCAGTACTCTTCAAGTCGAGCTGACCCTCCTAAACTCCGCTATATTATAGCCATTGCTGTACTCTCCAGTGCTACTTTTATGTATTCAGTGCAAAGACTGGACAAAAAAGCCCCCAAAACGGAGATGACTTTAGACGAATATGAGGCTACTAAGAATCATGCATTGCGCTATAAAAGAACGTCGTTTGCTGCTGGAGAAGTGAATATCGTGCTAGCACCTGATGGCCTGAAAAAAGTACCGTCAGGTTATAAATATCTGGATGTGAACGCACTTATGCATTCCGAAGATTCCCGCATCAATAAATACTCACATGTTATACAGAGCTTTGAAAGAGACGGACTTCCAGTGCCGGGGTTGACGAAACAGGCCATTGTTCAAGATGCTTTGGCTTTCTATGTCAAGCAAGATCCGCAACAAAAAAATTATATCATTGCTGGCGGATATCCTTCTACAATTGATGAGGCTATAAAATTTGAGCAGGACATTTCACCGGTGTCATTGCTTATTAGCAGTGATGAGAAATCGCCTGTGACGCAGTATTTCAAAACTGTGAATAAGGTTAAGGATCGGCTGTAAGTGCTTGTATTTTTGGTCGAAAGTCGTCGAAATCAATGATGAATGTATATATGTACGAATTGTAAGTAAATTGTAATTAAGCAGTGATTGTAAGTAAACAGTGTAAAGAGTAATTGTAAGCAATGCTAGTCAAGAATAATTGCAACAGTAATTGCAAGCTAAATAATAATTCCAAATAAAACAGTAATTGCACGTAATAGATAATCAAGAATAATTGCTACAATTTACTTAAAAGTCAATTTACTTAAGTCAATATACACAAATGTTCTACTTTTCAGCCAATTGTCACCAGAAACGACTTTGGAGATCCATTCACAAATCCAGACTGATCCTGGCCCTCTGCGGCTGGAACATCGTCATACGGAAAAGCATAGCCTCGTCCGTCGATATTTGCTTCGTGAACTAGCCGAGAGTAGTGATTGGTGACATCGTTCTTGTAATATTCGGAAACCTTCTCCTTGTTAGGCTGTTCATTATTATTTAGAAGAGTCGACCTGTTCAGACTAGCACATATACGAGCAGTCAAAGGGCCTAGCGAACCTTCGTTGCTAACGAATGGGCCAGTGCTGCAGCTGAAAATATCGGCAGTTGACGGCTTAGCAAAGGACCCTTCGCCTTGAAACTTCAAAGCATTGCCCTCCACTTTGGCATTCAATGTGCCCCATTTTGCCTGGGTGTCAACTTTGAGGTCGCCGCCTGCGTACTTCTTCCAGCAATCGTTGACATAGGAATCGTAGTATCCCTTAAACATGTTTCCTCCAGTCATGACAATACCATTGTTAGGACTCAACACTCGTAGCGTTTTTCCACCAGATTTATAGATGAGCTTGTCCCAGTCGGCATGGTCACGTTTTGCCTGTTCCTCAAGACCATTGGAAATGTAAGATAGCCCGTCCTCCTTGAGACCGAGGACCTTTTGGGCAGCACCGTCCTTAGGAGTCATTGTCAACGAGACAGGCAAACTAACAAAGTCCACATAACTAATATTAGCATAGAGCGAGTCATTGGCAAAGGTGAATTCACAAAAAGCCCATTCAATGTTGATGTTCGGATCAGAGGGGTTGGTCACCGCCGGCTCCACAATGGCGGGGCCGGGATTGACGAGAAACGTGAGTTTTTTATCCACCGAGAACCATAGGCGCCCACCAGCCAGCTGAGGAACGGTGATTGTCGTCGTAGAGCCTTTTCCGCCGAGCGGAATCGCGCAGTCTTCCGACAATGGTGCACAGGGATGCGAGGGGGAGTCGGGGTAGTACGGAGTTTTGCCGTCAGACTTGATCAAGCAGACGTGATTGCCATTTTCCAGGGCCTGGCCAGTCACGTACGCATAGACTTTGCCGGAGCCGATTTTGTTTTGGATGTCAATGTTCAGAGAAGGCATAGAGGAGTGGACAAGTTGGATTGCTATGCAATGCCGAAATGAGAGATCACCGCAAGCAAGGGGGTCGGAAGGCAATGAGGGATTTTTGAGAGGAAAAGAACGAGGATGATTGCTGAACGAGGAGGCCGAAGTGAATGCAGCGGGAAGTACAGCGGAAAATCCAACGTATCAGTATAGTTGGCTCAAAGGGCCTGCGGAAGGCTTTCACGGCTTATCACCGAACGACGAAAACCCCATGATCCTGGCGACGTCGTTCTCGCCATTCTCATCATTTGCCGTCTCCTCCTTTTCCGTCTTCTCCTTTCCCACCGTCTCGCCCGTCCGCCTCCTCTTGGCCTTTCGCTGGCGGCTCTGCTCAATTCGCTCATGGATATCAAACTCTACCCGTTTACTCTTATACTTTTTCCGTAAAAACTCGAGCCGCTGCTGCACATCTTCCAGCGTCGCACGTCTCGTGACCAGCTCGATCCCAGCATTATTTGTATGTTGTCTGGAGATGAGATGATCCGAGTAGTCAATCGAGTCCGTAAACGTCAGATCGCAGAACTCACAATAGATTCCAGCTCCACGGCCCCTTTTACCGATACTTGCGCCAGCAGGAACAAGCGTGACCTCATTAACGCCCGAGTAAATCTCGCGGTTGACGTGCTTGGAGTCGTTCATGTGCAGCCCAACTTTATAAGATCAAGAAGCCCGTTTGGCACGTTTGCATCAATCCATGACCGACTACCGCGGTGCAACGGTCGAAGACCTCGACAGCCCGCCCGCATTGACGGTGACGCCGTCTATGATGCTTGGCGAGGCACTGGAGCTTTCGTATGAGATGTCATATTCGTATTTGCCAGTGGTGTCTGAGTCCAGCAAGCAGCTTCTGGGGTATTTGACGGCGGACCAGCTGCGAGCAGCCAACGACAAGGCGCTCAGTAGTCCTGTTAAAGATCATTATTATCGATTTGTTAAGAGCAAAAAGTTCCATCCAATCACCAACCAGACGCCGCTGGAGGATCTCGAGAGGTTTTTTGCTCGTGGAGAAGATTTTGCAGTCATCACTGATGGAAATGCACGGTTTATCATCGGTGTAGCCACCAAGGAGGATCTTGACAAGTTTATAGCGCATCGGCCTGTTATTAATGTATAAAATTGCATGGGGGAAAGTAGTATGGAAGAGTAGTGAGAGCCGGAAGAATACTGTTGATAGAAAACCTATTGATAGTGTGAATAAGAACGCCTATTGATACTGTTGAATAAGAAAACAATATTTGCTAGCTGTTAACCATGCCTAAGTGAAATAAATGACTGCTGCCAAAAAAAGATTGTCTACTAGACCGACTTTTATCTGATAATGTCACATACTGCAATGTCCGCATACTCTGTTCGTTCATGTTATACTCGTTCTTGCCCTACTTGGCAGGGCCATCTCCATCTCCACTGACAATATCCTTGTTCCGCGAGGCTGCCAGTACCACCTCCGCAAACCGGCTCTGCTTGCTGGACGAGCTGCTGCTAGTGGCAGTGTGGCTCACATTAGGACGTTCGGATGCATCGCTGTCGTCGTCCGAACCATCGTCGAGACCCAGCTGCTTCATGCGATTGGAAAGACGAATTGCATCAATAGCAAACCTGAATTTGCGGCGGGCATCGAATCCCTCGCGAATGCCAGGCAGTAAATCGCTCTCGCCATACTTGGCACCGGTGAGCCACTTATCCTTGAGCATTTCTGCTGCAGTGGGTCGTTTTGCCGGATCAACCTGGAGTGCCTTTGCAATAAACAGTTTAGCATCTTCAGAAATGTCCTTCCAATACTTGTGGTGGAATACGACCTGGAAACCGTCATCTACCTCTTTCAAGAACTCAGGCACTGTTTCTGATCGGAATGGGCTATAACCACATAACACCGTATAGGTGACGACGCCCAGACTCCAAATATCGCAGGGAAACCCATGGCCAGGCCCGCCCTGTTGTAAAACTTCAGGAGCAGCATATCCAAAACTACCTGCACTACTATACAGCTTCTCTTCGCTGCTGTTGAGATTCTTGGCAATACCGAAATCGGCCAGAACCAGGGGCGAGTTGGCGTCCTTGGTCACGTAAATCAGGTTCTCGGGCTTGATATCTCGGTGCACAATGCCTTTGCCGTGCAAGTACGCGACAGCATCCACCACTTGCGACACGCATGTCATGGCATCTCTCTCGGTGAATCGTCCCCGGTCGCAGATGCGATCAAACAGTTCGCCCCCAATGGCCAACTGCGTCACAATGTAGAACTTCTCTTTGCTTTCAAACCAGTCCTTGAACTCCACGATATGTGGATGACGCACCTGCTGCAGCATCTCTATTTCATGCAGTACCATGCCTTCATTACCGTGCAGTTTCTTCTTGAGAATGATCTTGACGGCAACCTGCTCCTTGGTATCCACGGCTGTAGCCTGACGAACTACCCCAAAGGTTCCTGCGCCCAGGACCTTGGAAAACACATAGTTCTTTTTCTTGGAATGCGAGGCCGGCTGTCCCGACACTTTGTCCAATAAGCCCATGGGGTGTGGTTTAAATCTCTCAATTTATTCAAAAATGTTCCTAACGTTCTTTATATAGTGCTTGGCTGTGATCCCACATTTCAGGGCTGAGCAGCAACGATTACTCATACGGCTACGGAAACGCAGATCGCGACAACTGATAAAGCCACAATTGTGCAGACGGACATGCGCCTGGAAGATCTGCCGCTGGACGCCTGGCTGGCTGCGGACGACGCACTGCTGGTGCTTGCGGAGCTCCGTTTGGCTGAAACCGCCGAGCACGTGACCGCCTTGGCAGCCGAAGACGTTGACGACGAACTAAGCGTGCTGGCAGTTGCTTTGGCGTCAAATATGTCTGTGTACCAGGGGAATTGTGTTATGAGATCGTAAAGAGCGGTAACCAGTCCGGGTGAGTCCGACATGAGCTCCGTATAATCGGCTCCACCAAAGATCTCGTTGAAATCCTGCGTATATGTGGGGTTAGCACTGAACGAATGTGTCTCCAAATACCCCCGATACTCCGAGTAATAAGCTGTGTATTCTTCGATAAATGATATTACGGTGGCTTCCATTGAAAATGGTATGTCTAAAGAGGAATTGCGGTTCTGCTTGTTTGTATATTTATTATCATGGCTATTACCAGATCGGGGTTCACTTAGAGCACTTGCAGCACCAAGAAACCCTCAAAAAGCCGTCTCAAAGCGGACAGATGCATTAGTGAGCGGTTTTTGTGCTGTTCAAACACTTGGGGAAGTTTTATGTCTATTTGAATGTAAAAAAATTGAATTATTCAAGGTATTTAACTTTTTTCCGGTATGGTGGGGTTGATTTACATAGACAGACCATTAAGGGCACTAGTCTTTTCGATAACAGCTGCCTTGTTATGCACAACTACTGCTTCATGCTCGTTAGAGATCATTGGTGTATAAATTTAGGAGAGAACGAGCTTATATTATGCGTGGAGTGCTGGCAAATTGCTATACGGCCGGAACATTCAGGTTGAACGGCCTCCAGCATCAATAGGGGACGGATACTACAGACCTACACATGTATCCGATCGGTAAACCCCGCCATGTACTCGTAAATATACATATTTTACTATGTATTTTATATCTCAACGTTTTCTCAAACTAGTTCAATATTATGAATGGGCTTATTTTTTCGCCAGAAATACCAAGCAACGGCAGCACTGGCCAATGGCACCACGAAGCCAAACTCATCGATAGCGTATGCAGTCTTGCGACCGGTTGGTATAGTAAAAGGCGTTCCAAATGCCTGAATATATAAATTGTGGCTGGCATGTAGCACTGTGCATGGCCATAAACTGCCTGAGTTTAGCCTAAGGTATGTCAAGAGAACAGATTGAGCCAAAACAGCTACCGAAAAGCACGTCATTTCATACAACCAAAATGTTCCATTATTATAGTTGGCGAAAACTAGAATAGGGAAATGCCATATTGCCCAAATTATTCCTGAAATGATGCTACCTTTGTCGAATCCATAAAGTTCTACAAATCGAGGAGCCATGAGCCCCCGCCAACCAATTTCCTCGCCAAGGGCGGCTGTCATGTTCACTAAGATACCCGCAGAGCCACGAATTAAGATATCCCATATCAGTATAAACCACACCGGCTGAGTGAGCCAGCCATAGCTTTCACGAAGCCGCTCGATGAAATCAGGGTTGCCAAACTTGCCTAAACCAGTAATCCAGATCAATGAATAAGAGAACAAGACATAAATGAAAGGAATTGCCCATCCATAAATGATCCAAACAGTTTTCGGCCATTTCCATCCAAAGGTACTGATAGCTATTCCATGCCTTTTTGCAGTGATGAGTGCTGCTAGCCCAGGAGACCACATAAGCAGCATGCCATACTCAGCAACAGGTTTGAGAAAAATCCAGCAGAGGTACCATGGTACGCTTAGAGCTGCAGTACAAACCACATAGAAAATGAGAATTCTTTTTGGCTGCTCCATTTAGAAAAGTTGACGGGCGGTGTAGTCGGATATACGAAGGCAAATCTTGAATTGAGAAAGATGTCGCAGCTTTTGGATTCTTCGTGGTCCGAAAAGAATCCAATGCTGATAAGATCCGGTCACGTGTCTCTGTTCTTCTACGGCTTCATGCCAACAACAGCTACAATCTACCTGCGTAAACGGATATCCTAGCTTCGTCTGCACTTTCAGATAAACCTATAACTCTCATTTAAAGCTCATATAGTTATCGGCATTATTCAATGCATTTCTTTCCCTACCATTCAAAAGCGCAATCACGTGTAACCCCACGTTTCGCTTGCTTCTTTTCATTCAACCCAAGTTGCCACTTTGCCACTTATTATCAACTTAACTACCATGTCGTCAGAAGAACAAAAGTATTCTCATACTGTGATGCCTAAAGAAGACCAGCACCAAAACCTGGGTGGTCCGGGGCTTCATATTCCGGAGAATTCAGAGCAAATAAAGGAGTTTTCGGAAATCCGCAACGTTGATGCCAAGGAGCTCAATGCGAAAATCAAGGCTGAAGCTGAGGCAAAGTTTAAGGACAAATAAGAAGCTGAAAGGGGCCCTTATTACCGGTGATATTCCACGGGATGTGATATGCCGGATATATAGCCCAGTTTCTAATCACCTTGGACATATTACACAACCTACACTTTTAAGTATATAGCGTGAAATTGCCGGGCTATACAGCTCTTCATATAAATATACGTTTACCACATTTTACATTGAATTGAACCACCTCCACTCCATATGCCCGGCTCTGGAGCTCTCGTGACCTGTTGCTCTTGTTCTGCCTCATCTGATTACATACACACATTAACCTTCAAACTTACCACGCAACTACGCAAACAATGGGCTTCCAAGACGAACTGCGGACGCGCAACTTCAGTATATATGGCCAGTGGATAGGTGTACTGTGTATTTTTCTGTGCATTGCTTTGGGAATTGCCAACATATTCCACGCCAATCTGGTTGTTATATTCAGCATTATTTGCATGTAAGTATAAACATAACAGCCCCCCAACTATACTAACGTTAAGAGTCCAAGGTGGACTGCTGATATTTGTCGAAATCCCGTTTCTTCTTCGAATATGCCCAATCACCGATAGGTTCATCAATTTTGTCAGACTTTTTAACCAGAATCTGCCGCGAGCTGGCTTTTATGCCATCATGGCTCTCATCCAGTACCTCAGCTGTATTCTCATGGTGACCAGTCTGCTGGCCTGTGCCATTCTCCTCACATTATCTGCGCTGTGCTACCTACTTGCTGCTGTGAAACACCAGGAATTCACAGGAAGCTCCACTCTGGGCGGTGCCGGCATCGCCAGGCAGATTCTGTAGTGATCAGGCGATGCTTTTATAGAAAATAACAACCTAATTTTTGCCTTCTTCTACACAACTGCACTCAATGCTCACACGAACCCAGGATGCCTCCTCGTAGACATTTCCGCGCACTGCCATTGGAGCCTACGCTGCGGTCGTCGCAGTGGTCTGTCGCTGTGAAATGCATTTGTCCAGTGGCTCTGGACGACGACGTCAACCTCATGGGCCAGTTTGACGCGCTGAGAACCATGGACGATCGTGCCGAGGCCGAAGATCTGATTGATCAGCTCGATGGCATATACCTTGGTGGTGGGAGATGGCTTCGGGCAGACTTTCGTGGCCGAGATCTTGCGCTTGCTCAAGAGCCAGTCGACTTGAATATCATGCGAACTATCAACATGACTGTCGAGAATATCGTAGTTCATGGCTGGCCGTTTCTGAGACATATTATGATGAATGAATTCTATAATGCTCGTTTTTCGTTCCTGTTCGACTCTACTTCGACTGCTCATGCCTACTACATGGATCAATTACGGGTGCTTACATCGAAAAAAAGGCCGGATGGAGAAGTCACAAAAACAGACGCAATTACGAAAAGAGCACGAAAGCGCATTAGGGCATCCAATCTGCCTAACGTGCTGGGAATCGTGGATCATTTGCATTTGCAGGTTCTCCTACAGCATGCATCTACTCGAAGAGGATCTATCGCTCGAATAATGGGCTTTGCATTACAACATACAGACTGTGCCAGCGAGGTTGTCGACATGATATATCAAAGTATTGTGCATGATCCTGCTCCTGCGGATACTGGTGAGATTCGGAGGCGCATGGCTAGAGTATATGCCATTCATGATATTCTTGCCAACCAACCTCCGGTAGCGCCATATTCAAAGTTGTTTGCAGCCGTACGCCCGTTCATTTACAGCTTTTTCCACAATTTGCCGTGCTCAGGGGCGACCAAAGACCGGTTGTCGCGTCAGCTCGACGGTCTAACGATTTCATGATTTGATCTCTACCAGCACTAATGCATTTTATACCAGTTGCACGACTGCATATTATATTCATAGAGGGTGTGTTTCACAGAGTTGCCCGTGATGTTAGCCTTCATTTAGCGCATCAATTGATTGATTAATCTATTTTCATTTACGCATCACTGGATCTGATAATTATGAGATATTCCAAGATTGGCTCTTATCCTTGGAAACAGTGTGTACTGTAGCCCCAATGCTATTGCGATTCGATATTCAATTTTTATATATAGGCCATATAAACACCAAAAGGTGGGTTCATTACTGGTCATACGAGAACTTAACCTCCTGAAGTTTAATTCAAATTGAAGAAAATACACACCTGGAACTATAACATACATTAAAGCCAGCTTCACTATAAGAAATAAAAAAAATGTCAATCCCAATTATACCAGGCTACACGATTGCCGAGGGAGCGCAGCCTTTTGTAAGAGACTATCAGCGCCTGCGCAGCGAAGCTGGGTTATCGCCACGAAGCGCAGGTCAGGCAGATGCTGCAATGAACGGAAGCTGGTACGTATGCAGCGTCCTGTACAGTGAAAAAACTGAGCTCGAATTTGCGATCGTCGGTATGGGCCGTATCATTAGCGATGGTGGTTGGTATTTCCATATCGTCGATGTGGCTGTGTTACCGGAGCATCAGAGGCAAGGTCTGGGGGATGCAATTCTGAAGCATCTCTTGGACAAAATACGAACACACGCTTCAGAGATGGAGAGACAGTCAAGAGAGATAATGCCTCTCCCTTACGTGAGCTTGCTTGCAGACGAGGCCGGCCGAAAGCTGTATTCCCGTAACGGGTTTGTCGATTCCATGCCGAAATCTATGGGCATGGTACTACAGTGGAATCGAGCGTGAAATTGCCGTTGCGTGTTTCTCAAGTCACAGCATAGTTAGATAAAATCCTACATGAAAATAAATACATCCCGTCCAAACGCGTCCTCTTCGGTTCACGAAAAACTTCCATCAACTGAGATCCTTCACATAAGCATTACGACCACCTTCCTTCATGTGCGTTCTCCTGTGGGCTCGTAAGTTGTCAGACCTGCTGAATCGCCGGCCACAGGAGGGCACATCGCATGTAAAAGGACGTTCGGCTGTATGAGTCTTGGCATGTCGCCGTAGATGCTCTAAACGCCTAAACATCTTCCTACACTGTTCACACTGATGAATCCTGTCGGGGCCGCCTTCCATGAGCGCCCTGTTAGGTGTTTTGGTAGACAGCTTCTTCTTCTTCGTAGCCCTCGCTCGCTTGCCTCCATCAACAGAAGCAGTCGGCGGCGTCTTGGATATCATCGGCTGGTCCAGATACTCGTGGTATTCGGCAGATGAAGCTGGCGACGATATCATAGACGGCTCATCAAAAGAGCCATCTGAATCGCCAGAAAGATAGTTCGGGTGCGAAAATGAGTTTATTTCTAAGGCAGCTGCAGCGGCAGAAGCCACCTGTATTTTTCTGTCATTCTTCAGAGGCACAGAATCGCTTCTTTCAGGAGAAGCATGCATGTTGCTAATAGTTGAGCCAACTGGCACAACGTTCATCATGTATGAAGGGGGGGAATAAAACGGATTCACCCCAGATTGGTCAGGGCTTCGTAGAGCAGAGCTGTTATTGCCATCGAATTCCAACTTTACACCGGCGGCTTCTTTACCAGAAGACACGCTAGTAGGCGTGACGGGAGTGAGGAAAAGAGAATTGTCAATGTGATGATCCTCAGGGAAACGATGAACGCTCGAAGAATGGTTCTGTAGAACATTAGGACTCGAGCGTTTCCTTGCACTAGGAATAGATGATGCAGGAGTCAGCAGCCCGTTGGTCTGAATTGGCGTGGTGTAAAATGCAGATCGTGCCTTGACAGCAGACTGATAAGGACTGGTGGTCGGCGGAGTCACGGACGGCGTATATTGTTGCTGTTGCATGCCAGCAGCAGCATAATACGGCACGCTATAGCTCCTATTCAACGGTGTTGAAGGCATATCCATGTCTGTCATACTGTCATTTGACAGAAAGAGGAGATTCGGAGTGACTGTTTTAGTGTCCTGCTCGTCGTGCTCCGGCACCTGAGAAAGCAGGTCGGCAGAATCGAAAAAATGATTATGCAAATCCACAGAAGGAGTCGAAATCGTCCTTCTGAGAGGCAAAGGCTCTAGGAACTGGGACATTGTTCTTCGAAGAGTCTTTTTTTGATATAAGTGTTGAAAATAGGCAGTTGTGCCTTTTAAGGTTGGTAGTAAAAAAAAAGACTAACACAAAATCTAGATGCAGTTTCAAGCAACAATCAAATGTAGCCGATGCAGATGCAAACAGATGCAAGGTCACTACAGACAAGCTTTTTTTGAATTAGAGTAGATGAGGGCCCTTGCGTTGTTCAATAAAAAAAAATCGTGCTAATGAAAGAGATTTTTCTTTGCTTCAACGCAGAGTGGTGTTTTAGCTGAGTGTATTTTTTTGCCTTGTTAAGTCCTGACTCACCTGTTTGAGACGTAGAAAATAACACACAACCAAATGCCGAAAAGTATAGGAATATCTAAAAAAAAATAAACCTAAATAGAATTCCACAGCCAACTACCGATCAACCAACCTCAGGAGTACAGCTCCTGTTCCGCAACCACCGACGTACGTGTAGTAGGGGCAAAAAGCGAGGGGCCTCCTTGATAATTTATATGATACAATTTTTTGGCCAAGCCGCGTTTATTGAAAAAGAAAAATAACCACTATTGGCAGTAAAGCGCCATGTGGAAAGAAAAAGCTCGCAGAAAAAGAAACCTGTAAACAAAGAAAGCTGTGTAAGCCGCCTGAAAGCAACAGCAAAGAAGCCCCGATTTGAAAATGGCACCTACCCATCGAATGGCTTCCCAAGACGCGTCGCGTTGCGTTTTCCACCCACCACCTCAGGGGGGTTGCCGTTTTGAGTGGTTGGAGCACGGCCATCTTTGGGTAATTTTGCCCAAAACGGAAAAGTGATTAGTTTTCGCGATGATGACAGCATACGACATCAGATAGACGCAGGTGAGCAAGCCTCTTTATTTAGCTGTATTATCATGTATGACGATGATTCTGCCTTGTGCGTACGAAATCTTGTTAGAATTACGTCTTGTGGCGCTTTTTTTCCACCCTTCTTTCGCTGTATTCATTCTTGCCAACCAATGAAATTTTGCAAAACCCACCGGAAGTCATAGTGTCCGATCACCGGCCACTTTTGCACAAAAAAGAAAAAAAATAACGCGACCGTAGCAATCAACCTATTTTGCTAGTTTGACTGGCCTGATTGTCGGTCAGAATTACCTAGAAGAAAAAAAAAGGATATTGACTGGGGTACCTATTTTTATTTTCTGCCTTGCAGCGGCATATTGCTCTAAGTAACCGACTATGTCATTTCATATTAACAATTAGTTTATACATGTGGCATCCTAAAATAAACTACTGTAGCATTGACTATACAATGGCCAGATAAATAGCCGAATAATACCCATTGTTCGTCATTCATGCTAAGGCGTTTACCCAGAACGCCTCGATCGGCCGTAGCGAGCACCAAGGCTTTTCGGCAACCGATCGTCCCAGCCTGGACTCTCCGCAACCCTAAAATGCTACAAATTGGGCTCAATTCGGCCGCGCCGTCATACAAGCGGAACAATGAAACTTTTCAAAAGATATTGCATAAAAGCAATCATAGATGGAGATATGCTCCGTATTGGCTAACTGTGGGCCGCAGTCTGCATACGTAGCCGAATCCTAAAAGCGCATTGCATAAACGATTCAACCAATTAAAGTTTAGATGTTAGATGGATATGAAGATTGATTGATCTCTTACGTTGGCGATTTGAAAAATACTTGTTATCTTGTAGGACTAATGTTACATGGTCATCAAACCTTTCTTTCGTCTAGTACGGTCAACTTATAGCATTACTGTTTACCTATAGAATGGATACCTTTCATATCTTTTAAGGGTTCTGAGCCACAAAAGTCTCGCCTTTGGCAATGTTCTTCTTGAGATCGGCCTTGGCTGCTGTAACCAACTCCTCCTCGTATTTGGTCAATGAGCCCAGAGGATGAATCTCTTCCACTCCGCCGGGACCAAGAGTAACCTTAGACGAGAAAAATTCAATGCCCTCATCCTTGAATAGAGGAGAGTCCACAAAGGTGGGCTCGACAACGTCCTTGGCTCCACCCAGAGCTTTGAGCAAGGATGAAGCAAATCGAGCACCAGCAAAGGCCATTGACAAAGTAGCAGAACCAGCACCATCCTTGGCCTTGACTACCTCGTCACCTCCAAACTGGATACGGTTGGTGAGCTTATCGAGAGCCTCGCCAGAAATATCCGGGTGGTTAGACTGGCTAATCAAAGGAACAATGGTAATTCCCGAATGACCACCCACGACAGGAACAAATTCTCCATCAGGGTCAGTGCCCTTGATCTGAGAAATGAATCTAGAAGCTCGTACAACATCCAGAGTGGTAACACCAAACAATCGCTTGGGGTCATAAACTCCCTTTGATTTGTAGACCTCGGCCACAATGGGGACAGTCGAATTGACAGGGTTTGAAATAACACCGACCAAAGACTTGGGTGCATAGTCTGCGACGGCCTTGGCAAGGTCTCGTACAATGGACGCATTGGTGTTAAACAGATCGTCCCGTGTCATTCCGGGCTTTCTGGGGACTCCGGCAGGGATCAGAACAACATCGGCTCCAGTCAAAGTCTTCTCCAGACCCTCAGCATCAGGAGTGAATCCAGTTACGACTGACTTGGTATTGATGTGTGAGACATCGGCGGCTACACCTGGAGTGCCTCGCAGATCGTACAAAGACAGTGCAGTAACGTCCTTGTTGAGCTTGAGCAACAGCGACAATGGCTGGCCAATACCGCCGTTGGCACCCAAAACAGCCACCTTGAAGGCGCTTGGTGCAGTGGACGAGAAGAATCGGCGTCCGACAGTAGATCGGGCAGTTCGTGAGAGCATTTTTTTTAGTTTATAAATTAGTCTTCTATAACTGTGCAAAGATGATGGGGAGTTGGCACTTTATAATACCCAATTCAGCCAATCAAAACTATTTTCGGTTACGACGGAGTCGGGTAACTGGTGGGTTTTCGGCAGCAAGCGCTATTTTCCGGAACGTCTTCCGTATTTATTATGAAGAAGTTGATGTGAGCTTTCTAAGAGACGATTCCACGATGCTGACGTAGTAAATTGTGCAATTGACGTGCTTTAAAGGCGATAATTAGCAATTTTCACAGTTCATCAACCCCACAAAGTCCGGATGTACGGCAGCTAAGGTAGACAATTCAATATTTCAAACAAAACTCAATTATACTCATACATGTTATGAATCACTTATATCGGAGGACGAGACTTCTTTGGTAGATAAAATGTAACGATGTGGATTACCTTGGAGGAACCAGTCCTCAGGAAGTGGCTTAAATAACGCCACTGTGTAATAAGTTCTTTTGAAATATGACATCCGTTACTGCACGGATGACAAACTTCATGCTAGTTGTGTCGGTTGCGCAGGTTTTGTGGAAGTAAATAGGTCTGGACGGCATTCGATTAACCGACTGGAACACTTTGCGTAGATAACCACACACTTCTGCTACATTCGTAGGATCCCCATTATATGATTGGAAATAGTTGCCGAAATTTCCTCTTGTTTGTAGCTTCTTTTCGAGAACGTCTGTCTTGTTGAGAAATAGAATGACTGGAGTGTTTGCAAAAAGGTGGCTGTTAATGATTTGATCAAACAGCACAAAACTTTCCTGCATACGATTAACTGTGTTGTCCTCGAAAAGCACTTCGTCGTATTCACTAATGGCAACCACGAATAGCAGGACTGTGACATTGTCGAAGCAATGGATCCATTTTCTGCGCTCGCTTCGTTGACCACCAACGTCGACAACTCTCAAAATCGACCCCGCGATTTCAAACTTTCGTTCAGCAATACCGGTGGTTTTTATTCGTCCCGTCAAGATATCTTGGTCGCTTGCCTGGTAGTCGTGCTTGCAATATTCATTGACGTTTTCAAAGTAATATTCAGCGTTGACTTCTAGCTGGAACTCATTGGACCGGGTCAATGCCCGCTTCACGCCGGAATCGTACTTCCATAGATGCCAGATGGCTTCTGCGACCTCCTCCCTTGAATGCGATGATGCAGACTGCGGTTCTGTCAGCGTGGTGTCGTCACCAGAAACACGGTCGCCGGCCTCGTCGTAATAATAGTCGACGATTTCTTTGGCACTGGCCGCTTCTTTAGCTGCCAGCACGGCCTGTTGATAAACGTCTGTGGCAAAATCCAAGTTATAATCCGACAAGAATTTCTTCTCGTCTGGGCCTGCGCTCTCTCTTTCAAACCCCTCATTGGCCTCAAGCACAATCTTTCGGTATTCCAACAGATCGGGATCGTCGACAGCAGGACCGTACCTGCCAGCATAACTGATTAGTATCTTCATGCTTTTCACGCAGTCACTCCAGATAACTTTCGTGTACTGAATGCGCTCAAACTCGGAGAATTCAGGGCCATGGATGAGGCGCATCTGCTTGACCACCGTTGACTTGCCAGATTCCCCCGTTCCCAGCAGCAGAATCTTGATGGTGTTTCGCTCGACCTTCTGCACCTGCTGCAGCCGTTTCTCTATATCTGCATTGCGGTCAATGGCTTCCTTGGAGAATATGTTCGTCCGAAACGGCCCCGACTTGACTCTGGCTACACTGACTCCACAGCCCATTTGTAGCCTTCAGATACGTATTTCTAGTTAAATGCCAAGTTTGTCAGTAGATGGAGCCTCTGTAATCTCGGGATACTTCTGGTTTTCGCCGCCTTGGAATCTTCTCAAGTAATTGTCCAGGTGTCAGGTTGTTTGTGGTGTTTGAGTTCCTCATATTTGCGTTTGGCATGGTGAGGTTTTGTGGAGCCTCAAAAAGATCCCCATATCCACTGTCGCTGTTTCGGGTAATGCTTACTAAGATCTTAGTCAGCGCAGGCCACGGGGTTTCCATAGAAGTCTCGCCAAGCAAATGTTGCTGATAACGGAAGATAGGGAGAAGGATATGTCAAGAAAAGCTCCAAAAATCAATAAAACATATTCCGGATACCTTTTGTAAACACTTTAATTAATAGATTATTTTACAACCTAAACTATCCTAACTATTATGAATTGTCACCAAGCCGTGGTTGGTGTTTTGCCCCTTTCCTGACTAGCATCAACGTTTAGAAAACACCTGCAAGTTAGAACTCATTCCTTTTGCTATAGCTTTTTTCAATGTCATCTAGAGGTACTTACAAGATAAAGAGCATAAAGTGATCTAAATTGAGATCCAGTTAGTATATCATCGAATGGTCATGCCAATGCTTCCAATTGAAACCGGCAAATCTCAATGCAACTTACCCAGGGAACCACGCAAAACAGCAGAGAATCACATCAATAAGAAGTTCTCCGCCACATCCGCATTCAAGGAATACAGATAAAGGGGGCAAGAAAATCGCTGGAGGTCGAGTTAGTCTCGAGTGAAACAATCCCGAATGTCGGGCAAACCAGCCAATCAGTTTTGCGGAGTCTCCGGCTCGGCCTATTATTAGCATTACTTACCTAGAATTATAGCAACAATTTGCTCAGAGCTGACCATTGTCTATTATGTAAAAGAAAAGAGTATAAGTTGTTGCAAGTTCGTTGTTTAGTGGATTGTGTGCTTGACAAATGAATCTGGGTTTGAGTCGACTTTGTTCAGGGTAATTGCGGATATCTTGGCAACCTGTTGTCGAATCTCGCAAAACGCAGATTCAGGCTTTTTACTCGTGTATATGATGCAATTTTTCGGATCTTGCGTTTCACAGGGCTTTAGTTATCGGTTCAACTTTATTTCTTGTATAACGGCATGACGTAATGGGCCAGGTTCAGATGAGATCCTTTTTACGTCTGTTTGCCCTATATATATATATATGGTTGTTTAATTGGTGAATTTGCCGCCATTGTTTCATTGAATTGTAGATTATGTCGTTGTTATTTGTTGTTTCGGCTTGAAACGAGGCAAATTAGGCATTTTTTTCTGAAATGCTCCGCAGTATGGACGCTAATTAAATAGCATACGCAGGCAGAATTTCGCGACTTTTACATTTGAGGTTTTTTTGGTCACGAAATGAAAAACTCAGTCATACAAATACGATAACAAAAGAAGATAATACGAATTGATTATATTAGAAAGCCACATTTTGTGGTTGACGAGTAATAACAAAGTGAGAAGACTAACACTGATTGGCAACGAACTCCGTGTGGTCCAACACGAAATTCTGCGTACGATGAACGAGATAAGGTAGGTGCCTGTTACTTGATTTAATACTTAATAAAATAGCCAAGGAATAAATTACAATCTTGCTTGAAGCGTCGTATCTTGTATCTACTATTTCTACACAAGGCACTGAACAAACACGACTGCATTATCTCCACATATTCCCAGAGGAATTAATTATTGTCCTCAAATCTAACTGCAGGGTTATTTTCAATGAAATCCAGCTGAACTTTGTGACCCACCAGATCTCGAATATTACTGAGTCCATATTTGATCATAGTAGGTCGCTCTAGCGACAAGCCGAAGCCATGGACTCGCATGTTCTTAGGCAGACCCATAGTCTCCAGCATTTCTGGACGGAACATACCCGAGTTTCCAATCTCTACCCACTTCTTTAGGCCCTCATGATATCCGAAAATCTCCATCGAGGGTTCTGTGTAGGGGTTATAAGCTGGCTTGAATCGCAGACGATGGACGCCCATGCCAGAAAAGTACCGCTGCATAAATCCAATAAGATCGCCCAAAGTCAAGTTATAGTCAGCAATGACACCTTCCACCTGATGGAACTCTGCCAAATGCGTCGCATCGACAGCCTCGTTTCTAAATACTCTATCGATTGAAAAATAGCGTGCAGGACGCGGGTCGGCCGCAAGTTTGTGCAGCATATTTGCAGAGATGGCAGTTGTGTGTGTTCGAAGAACCAGCTTCGTAGATTCCTCTGCCTTCCAAGGATAGCGATAGCCAATAGAGCCGTACTTGCCCTCCTCATGCACCTGTCTTACATTTTCCCAATACGTCTTATCTTCTGGCTCATGTGCCTTGATTGGATCTTTGATGTAAAAGGTATCCTGAAGATCTCGGGCTGGGTGCTGCTGGGGGACAAACAATGTGTCGAAGTTCCAGAAGCCTGACTCAACGTACTGGTTAGTCGGCATCTCGGTGAATCCCATGGAAAAGAAGATATCACGGAACACCTGGCGTACCTTGTACAGAGGATGAAGGGAACCAGCATGAGGATCAATGCCTTCGGCTTTGAAATTGTATGGCTTGAATTGAGCGTCTTTCCATTTTCCGGATGCAATCAGGTCCGACGTGATGTCAGTCTCGTACTTAGTGATAGTGAGCGAGAAGTCGGGGCCCTTTGCTATGTGGAAATAAATCCGTTTGGACTTGGTGACCAGCTTTCTCTTCTTGAGCTCAGCCAAGTCCTTTTCATTGCCGGCCTCTTTGAGTGTTCCCGAGGCGCTGATTTCTTTGAGCTGAACCCTGGTCTCATCCTGTGGCTGTTTATCGGTTGAAACCACCAGAGTATCGCCGTCTTTCTTGACCCAGCCGTTCTTGAATGCTCTCTGCTGGCCGATTTTTCCTGCCGGGCCCATTTTAGCGCCCACGTCGCTGAGTTTCAGCCCGTCGAGCTGCTTGACTAGCTCGTATAAACGGACCTCATGAGATCCATGCTCCAGAATATCCCGAGCTTCATCTGTAAGAGCCCAGGTGTCGAGCTCGACGGCCCTGAACTTGACCATTTGGCGAGCACTAAGCGACGTCACGGCAGCCTGGACCTGCTGCGAATCCACATCGGGAAACGCTACGCTGCTGTTGGCTATTTCGCCCTCCTTGTCGAGTTTCTGTAGAATCGACAATGGCAAATTCGACATTGTTGTAGATATTGTTGCAGGGAGAAGAGAACAAAATGTGTCATGAAAATTTCAGTGGGTTTTTGGGAACAAACGTTGATCTGTGCCAAACGGGCAAAACTACGCAACACCATGTCTTCTGATTCTGACACAATCAGCGAAGACTCGTTTGGCGAGGTGCCGGGGATGTCGGAGCCCGACGAGCCGACCGGCCCCAAGTCGCTGGTATGCCGCTGGGAAGGCTGCAACGAGGTCCAGCCTGATCTCAACACGTTTGTCCAGCACCTGCAGGATGCTCACTTCGGTGTGCGCAAGTCCAGATATACGTGCGAATGGGTCGATTGTCCTCGTAAGGGCATTGCACAGCCGTCGAGGTTTGCGCTCGTTTCGCACATGCGTTCGCATACTGGCGAGAAGCCCTTTTACTGTACGGTTCCTGAGTGTGATCGAACTTTCACTCGGAGCGATGCTTTAGCAAAGCACATGCGCACTGTTCATGAGACTGAATTCGCACTGAAACAAGAAGATGCCAAGCAGCTGCGGGCTGTTTCATCACAGGCCGTTGCCAATGGCAGAAGTGCTTCACAGCCGGTTATTGCTGGAGGAGGCAGCTTGAGCAGATATACAGACGACGAGCAGCAGTCTGAGCAACCATCTGACGACCAATTGGTGGATCGTCTCGACTACGGAGCTTTGGACAAGCGTCTGGCATGGATATCTGAATTGCAGGCGCAATTGGATGAAGAATACGCAGCTGTTCAGCAGGAGCACCATCGAGAACTACTATCCAAAGAGCAGCTGCTGGACCAGGTGCTTCACAAAGAGATTGAATATCCACGATTACTACAACAGTAGATGAAACCACTGCGAAAACTATATTTATTATAAACTCGGCGGCGCAACATAGAAGCAACATAAAACGTACCGAGTTCAAGTCGGCAGCAGAAAGAAGAATACCTGCCCTGCATTTTTCATTTTCTTATTATCACTGTCTTTTAATAGCCTTCTTCACTATATCCTCCACCTCTGCCCAGTCGTCGGTAGGCAGCCGAGTGAGTTTGACTGACCCCTTGAAATATGCCTGTATAGCTTCCAAATCCTTTAGACTCTTTTCATCATGAACAAACGATATAGAAACACCCACACGCCCAAACCGTCCGGTTCGGCCAATTCTGTGCAGATATGTCGACGGGTCTGGCTCGCCGTTTTGGTCCACGGGCAGATCATAGTTGACCACAATGCTGACCGAGGCTATGTCTACACCTCGAGCTAGCACATTCGTACTGATAAGAACCTTGGATTTGCCGCTCCTGAAGTCACTCATGAGTTGATCTCTATCTTGGGGCCTAAGACTACCGTGGAGCAATGACACCTTGTGGCCCATCTTCGTCATCGTCTTGTACAGTTCTTCAGCACTGGCCTTTGTCCTGACAAATATAATCGATGAACCGATAGTCATAATGTTGTAGAGATGGACAAGCTTGTCTATCTTATCGTTCTCATTGTCGCAGTCCATGTAAAGCTGCCTGATGCTATTGACATTAAGCTCATTCTGTTGAAGACGGATTTCGTTGGATTGCGGGACAAGTATCTTGGCGAACGCTTCAACACTCTGGGGAAATGTAGCACTGAATAGTACCATCTGCACTTTCTCAGGCATGAGCTTACGAATACGTGCCACGGACGGCGCCATGTTGGCTTCAAGCATATCATCGGCCTCATCAAGAACCATGACTTTGACCGCTTGCAAGTTACACTTCTTCGACTGGACCAAGCTCAGCAGCCGTCCTGGAGTGCATACAAGCACCTGCGCTGACACTTCCGGAGCTGCACTTCTAGCAGGGCGCCGGGAACCCTTTTCTTCTTCGTCAGCAGGTACAATGGCCTCAACGGTAATATCAGTGTACTTGGCCATTGTTTTGGCGACCTCGGCATTCTGATTAGCCAGCTCCCGGGTAGGCGCGAGACATATCGCCTGAGGAGCTTTGAGCGAACTATCGACTCTGCTCAGCATGGTCAATGTGAAAGCAGCAGTCTTGCCGGTTCCAGATTGCGACTGGCCAATGAAGTTCTGTGGCGGATTGGCGAGCAACAGCGGCAATGCTCGCTCCTGAATCTTCGAAGGCTTGACGAATTTCATCATGCTGAGTCCTCTCAGTAACTCCTCCGACAAACCGAGATCCGAGAAAGCTTTCGCAGAATATAGAGGCGAATTGGGGTCGGCCTGCAAGTCCGCCAGCTTGACCTGCACCTCATACGAGGACTCTATGAGCTGCGATCGCAGCTCTTCATCCTGTTTTTTCTCCTCAGCAGTCTCATGCTCCTCCTCCTCTTTTGTTTCAGGCTTGGAATCGCTTGTGTTGTCGGCGTCAGTGGCTGCTGGACTCGCCTCCTTGCCATCAGCAATCGATAAACCGCCCAAATCCAACGCCGAATCCTCCTTACCACCAGCCGTCTTAAGAGCACTGGTGACTTCGTTATCTGGTCGCGGATTGAACCTGTTTTTCAATCCGTCCATTCTATTGTGATGTGATGGTTTGTGTTTTGGGAAATTTTGATCTGAAAAAGTTGCAGCAGCTTCGATGAGCGAGACAAATTACAGATTGAAGAGGGAGAACGGTGAATGAAGAGAGCAAATGAGTAGCGATAAAGATACGATACTAATAGAAAGGCTATTTATGATGTATCGAGAGAGTTAAGGAGTGTACCAATAGAAAATACCAATGTAAAGAATCAATACTAATACGGTCCAACATAAAAAAAAACCAACAGTTATACAATAAAACATGAATACCAGTCATAGAAATACCTTTAGTGCCAGCACGATTAAATATTAACTACAGAATTCAGTATGAACTATGTTAAGGACCCAGGACCACTTTGACTTCCCACACCCGGCGACCAAGCCAAATAAATATTACATTTTTACCACCCTTCAATCAAACTGGTCCGGCTGCCAGTTGAGTCCAAGCCGTTGGTATAGAGCCTCCTGGACTTTGACCCATACCTGCTGCTTCTCCTCCAAAGTCAAGCTAGTCTTTTTCTTCTGCACATTCAACAGTCGATCCCGTAAGTAATCAGGGACATTTGGAGAGGTGGACAGACTCGTCATAATGGCCTGTCGAAGAAGCGGAGATGTTGAGGGGGCATTTCCATTGTTACCAAAGTGAAAATAGCTATCACCGTTTGCCTCACGGGCATCGGCCTTCTTTGCCTTTTTCAGAATGCTGCAGGCTCGGCGGTAGTCCTGCCGGCATTGAGCCTCGCATGCTATGTTTAATAAATAATTTTCAACGACGTTGCGCCATTCCCGCTTGGTGAGTGAGTCCAGGCTGTCTTTTCGGGTCGCCTCCAGAGTGTACAGGGCCGTCTGGAGTCGGAACATATCATCAAGATCATGTTCTCGGTATAGGTCACTTGAGGCCAGAATGGTGGCCAACTCGATATTGTTGCCTTTTCTAGGAAGGTGCACAATCCGGAAGCCCGGCTCAGCCAGCGGCGGAACGACACCACCCCACTGTTCGGGAATCTCGTCCACAATAAGCAGAGAGCGCAGGTCGTTGAGATGCCAATCGACCAACTCTCTCTGAGTGAATTTCGGCCGGCCGGTATGAGTGGTTTCGCCAGAGACTAGAGCTTCTGGTGGATACCACTCAGAAAAGTCCTGAGGTATGACTGCAGAAAGCGCCAGAGCCATGACAGCGGTATGATATGATCGACAAAATACCCAGCGGTTATCCAGCACCTATTTTCTCAGTTGAATAGCTTCAAAATATATTAAATGTACTCGTTTGTAAGGGTTGTTTCTGGGGCTGTGCCACCGGTTGTTGTCCTTATATATATGTTACATGACACACCTTTGCGTGTGGGGTAAAAGCTTATTATTTTTCCGACCTCATTGCGATATTTGGAGCCGGGATTTTACGCTGATGAAGCACCACCCGGCAACGTGCCGAGGCCCCAATTAAGGCAGATATATATGCCGAGCGTATTTTGCATAAATGTATTAAAATATTAATATTCATATGGATACGTATAACTGTAAAACTCCATTTCTATTCTTCTCGTTTTCTCCACTTTGTCGCTCGGCATAAGTTTTTTCTCCTCCGCAGTCTCTCCACTACATGGGTGTTTTACGTTTCTTTTTCGGGGAAGAGGGAGCGGACCGGATAACCAAATGAACAGCCGATTTATAGAGGACCGAGGACCGAGGACCTTAGAATACACAGCAGAACCTATAATCACTCTAAGGTATTTTTTACTGGCTTTTATTTCCATCTCATATTTACCTTGTTGATTCCACATTCCCGTTAGCGAACCCCACCCAATGTTGTTGCTCACCGGATATTTTGTGGTGCTTCTGCAATTTTTTACCCCACTCGTCCATTTACCCTGCAAATTTGCATCCACCATGGGATTATTCCAACATTCCGATATTTTCCTATCGGCCGAGAAATGGGCGGGTGTGCGCTACGGAAGGCGTAGATGGTATGGTTATAGAGATGATATTGCTGTTAGATGGTATAGTTCTTAGGCTAGAGATACAGACTATGGACACTATGGCTTCAAATATCATATTCAACCGTTGAGTATCGCACTGACCTTATCATTCGAAGCACTGCCACTACTATGTTACTGCATGGCTCCCAGAATGGCCCAATCTCCCAAATTGCTGGTGGCGCCCGTTGCGTTTCAACTTGGAGGCAAATGTGGTGTAATCCTACCTTTAAACTCGTATTCTAACGCAACGGCCATTTGCACGTACAGCGCAAGCATGTTTCGCTAATTCGCTCGGTATTATTTAGTTATGGCTATATGAAGTAATTGATCCAATTTCTAGACCTTGTTCCATTTCCAGATCTCGTCATTCATTAGACTATTTAAGCGCTACTTGTAGCAAGCGATTAATGGTTCCTTTCAGCCGCACTCGCCAGGAGAAAAAAAAGGTAGTATTATGAACACGGTGAAAAATGGAAAAACATTATCTATCAAAGCATGCAGAAAGTGTTTATAGCTGGCTATTCTTCTCTAGCGACATTTCCCACGTGGGTTTAGTGCAAGTTACAAATTACAGATCGGGCATTGTTGTTCACCTTGACCAAAGATGAAAAAGCCTCAAAACCGGGGTTCCATTGGACAAATCCTTCTGCACGTGGTGGACTCAAGTAAAAAAGTAGACTCTTTGACCAATTTGAACCATTGAAAAGCTTTTAAAAGATTTTATACGTCTATATGAGCAATTCAAAAACTTCTAGTTATACCGTCTATGCTTTTTATCAGGGGTGTTGTGTGAATGATCGACGCTTTCGACTTAGATAGCTTATCTATTGAGAGCCGTGCCAAAAGATCGGCAGAATAAAATGCACGTTTCTGCGCTATATATATAGCGGAATAGGCACCTGTATAATCCTCCATCTGATTGATAAAATACATGTCTCTGATCTCCGACATCAAAAAGGAAATCTACATTGGTAGACAGGGCGTTGTTTCTGAAATTGAGGAGCAGATACAATCAGCTCGACAAGCAGATTTGGACTATGATAATGATAACAAAAATGTCATTCTCACAAACGAGGTCGAGATCGAGGACGAGGAGTCTGAGGGATATGGACGTGCTTGGGCCATAATAACTAGCGGAGCGGGCCTGTTTAGCGACGGTTATATCAACCAAGGTATTTCAGAAGTGCTGACCATTCTGGAAACTCTGTACCCCAAGGAATATGGTGAATCAGCCGCCTCTTCTAATATTAGCTCAATTGCTTTTGTTGGTATTGTTGTAGGCATGCTAGTCTTCGGATACGTTGCAGATCAGTACTCTCGAAAGTCCGGCATGCTCGTTTCTACGGGAATCTTGATATTATTCAGTATTCTCGCTGCAGGATCTTGGGGAAAAGATGGCTCAATATACGGCATGCTCGCAGCTCTGACTACCTTTCGGTTCTTTATTGGTGTCGGACTTGGAGGAGAGTATCCTGCAGGTTCGACTGCCAGTGCCGAGGCAGCGGCCACCCTCAAGCTGGGCCGTCGAAACAGATATGTCATCCTAGCTACCGACACAGTTATTGACTTTGGATTTGTAATTGCGTCATTTGTGCCTTTGGTTTTGTTGTGGATCTTTTCTGAGCGTCATTTAACTGCTGTATGGAGACTGACGATCGGCCTTGGAGCATTTCCAGCTAGCGTGCTGTTTGTGCTGCGTTTGCGTTATCATGAATCAAAGCGATTCCGCAAACTGCATACTAAAAGATCAGGAATCCCTTGGCTGCTCTTTATAAAATTCTACTGGTACCGTATGGCAGTCATTTCATTCATCTGGTTCATCTACGACTATAGTGTATACTCATTTGGAGTATACTCTTCCAATTTAATTGCCGCAGTTCTTGGACAACAAGGAGTCAATGACATGTATAAGAACTTTGGCTGGAACGTCGTTGTCAACCTGTTCTACATGCCAGGAACAATACTGGGTGCTTTTGCATCCGACTGGATTGGTCCCCGTCTATGTCTGTTTTTGGGGCTGCTGATCCAGGGCATCGTGGGCTTCATCATCGCATCCCAATACGGCAGCCTGAAAGATTCCATTGCAGGATTTGTAGTGGCCTTTGGAATATTTCTGTCTTTTGGGGAATTTGGCCCTGGTGACCAAACCATTCTGTTGGCCGCTCGAACATCGGCCACTCCTATTAGGGGCAAGTACTACGCGGTATGTGCAGCCATGGCGAAAATTGGAGCATTTGTTGGTAACAAGACGTTCCCGATCATGATAAATCATGCGTCTCATAATGGAGCGGATCCAGTTCGAGGTATGCAGGTTCCTTTTTACGTATCTTCTGGCCTGTGCCTTCTGTCCGCATTTGTATCGCTGTTTTTGTTGCCAAAAATGACTCAGGAGAGCACTCAGGAAGAGGATATCAAATTCACGCAATATCTTGCAGACAATGGGTTTGACATCTCACTTCTAGGAGACGCTCCAGATGGGGCAGCTGCTGGAGTCCATGGGTAACTGGTATATTATTACTATGTTTGAGTTACTATGTTTAAGTTTACTTTTGTTAGTTTGAAATACAAATGATGGCTATCAGTACTACAACGAGAACGCTGGAAAACAGGCGGCATTAATTCAGCAGTAAGAAATCAGAAAGAAGCTATTTCTCCATCTTTCTTATTCAAATCCCTCTCTTCGTCGTTTGACCCCCATGCGGTTATCCGTGCACGTGATACATTTAATTAATTTCAACCCACAACTTCTCGATTGGGAAACACAGCTCTTCCTTAGTGCTTCTTCATGCAAAGCCCGACGATTTTCACCAGCAATGGCACTCAGCACCGCCAGGCTCTGTATATGAAGGTGAACTCCAAGGTACTGGACTCAGTAATCCAGGGCCGGTCCAAGTTGAGTCTTGTTGTGGGCCAGGAAGTGGTGAGTAAGCCCCGATATTGCATGTGCAGCCGGTTGGATCCATCTCAACTAACCCACATTTAGTCGCTTCAGGTCGATGACCAGCTCTACAAAAGTACTCTATCGCCCGAGCCATCGAGCGTCGATGTCTACAAAGGAAAGGACGGCTCTTTTGGCGAAATCGGCCGCCTTTCCCACCGCATTTTGGTTCAGAATGTAGCCTCTGCAACCAATGTCTCGACTTCGGATCGCACTGCCATTTTGCATATTCTAGCTATTCAGCCTGCAGCAATCTCCGACCTTGCTACTCGTACTAAGATCGATGCTGACAAAGTTGTTTCTATTTTGAAACAGTTTGGTATATCACCTGACGGCTCTTCTGGCTTGTACACTCTGCCTAAACCGGCCCTATCGAGAGTTAACCCCAATTGGCCCGGTTACACTGAGCAGGAACGTCTAACTGTTCAGTTGGCCACTAAAGCTTGGCTATCAGGAGTCAATTCTAGTCCTTCGCTTGCTAAAGGGAATATAGCCCGCCGTGCTGCTACGCCTGTGGTTGATGGACGCTCTACGCCGACGGTAGCCACCCCCAAACGGCCCAGAGAAGACCATGCCGATTTGATTCAACTGGCCAAAAAGTTCAAACATCAATATACAGAATACGCCAAACTTTATACAGCAGTCAAATCGCAGCAAAGTGGAGACCAGCTTCAACGGTTGTTGAGCTTGCATAAACGGCTTGCTGCTTGGAAACAACGGCTATGGGAGCATGGAAATGCCCGTGCGAACAAGGTAATTGGGCCCTCAACTAAAAAGATCAAGTAGGCAATGGCTCAGAAACAGTCGCAAGACTGCCAGTGACATGGCGAACAGGCATATTTCAAATTAAATCTAGCAGCATGGCTGCAATTTCAAACCAAACTCAGGAACATTTAAACTACGCTGACATATTTCAAACTAAAATCAGTAACATCATAGATTAAAAGGTGACATGATATGTAGATGATATATTTAAAAGAACAGTAGCGCGACTTTCACAGTCTTCTTCCAGGTACAAGGGCAAATATTATGACAAAAATGGCTGCGCATATTATAATGACTAATAGCACATAAAGGGATCGTTTGATTAGAAGACGTCGGACGTACGACTCTCTTATTCGTTGCAGGAGCATGGTTTTCTGGGGCGACTCAGTGTAGCCCAATATAGCCATAATAGGGTCCAAATTGTACAAGCTGGCAAATATCATGTAGGCGGCTACTCCAAACGGAAGTATAAGCCAGCATCTTGTAGCTTTGGGTTTCCAATCCAGAAATATGAGGACAAAGCCGACCCAGAAGGCAGCAAACAGAGAAAAAATACCGATAATGAGTCTGAACAGGGACCCTACTGGACTCGTGTTTCCCAGTGCTCTTGAGGCCAAAAAACCCGGCAGAGCATCCCGTTCCATAGCCTGAAAGACATACTCACGGGACTCGTCAAACACTTCAGGGTCATCACGGCCCTCGACTTCGATTGCCTGCTTGACGGCCTTGACGATGCGAGGCGGCAATTGTAGCTCGCGCTCGGCGCCAGGAATAAAGTACGTCACGAGAATACGATGCGAAGACTGTCTAATATCATGACGGGTGACAAAATTGTGGCCGTCGTTTATGTCGTTCTCTCGTCTAGGAAACAGCCGTTCAATCGCATCGGCAGCATTAGGCGCCAAAATAGCGCCACCGGTACCCTGAGTAACAGCATAGCCGGTTGCAGGATAATAAGACGATGGTTCTCGCTCCCCGGTTGCTGTGGAAATGGGACGCGGTTCAGCAGGCGGAGGGGCAGCTGCAAAAGATTGGGCCGCAGTTTGTCGTCGCGAATCATAATCGTAATTTGAATCTGAGACTTGAGATTGATGCTTGTCGGTGTAAATGGCACTGGGTTGGCCCATAAGTGAACGGTCTTGTTCGAGATTGGACACATTGGACGCGGAGTCATTTTTTTCCACATTCTGGGCAAAACGCTCCGATCGCGTAGCACCCATGCTACTATGCAAATCTTCAATTCCTTGCTCCTTGACCGACATGGCGTCTAGCAGCGCTGACAGTCGGTATAATGCACCACTTCCACTGGCATCCTCACCCCTGAGGAACATTGATAAGCGGTGGGAGTCAGTGTCATCAAGAGTTCCTTCCTGGATTAATGTGTCAAGAAGAACAGAAGAGTTCCTCGAAGAGCTGTGATTTTCGCTGCTGGCCAGAATGCTCATGCGTAGGCCACGGACGTAGTGTCGACAGAGGGACAAATGCTGTACAACGTCAAGCCAGAAGTCCAGATACTCCACAGCACGGAACTGTTCGCGCATAAACACATAGAAACTCCACAGGTCTACAGGCGCCTGTGTCTTCCTGTTGAGGATCTCGGCCAGGTTCGGCAGCCGGCTTCTGTCGCGGAACCTGCTCTTTGACCGCCCTGACATGGCTGGTTGTGAACGTGATGGTGTGTTTTGGGAGGTGAATATTTTGCTCAAAAGGTTATCAAAATAACAAAAAACTAGCATAATAAGAGTGTGGTGGTGGGAGACCGAGCATGCGGCGCGAGCCTACAAACGTAAATACAAGCTGCGAAAAAGCATGAAATTTGGTCTTGGAACATTATTTGCTAGTGTCCATGGATGAAAGCTAAAAATAATGAAGATTAGCTTTTGCATTGTGTTTTTTTTCTCTTCTAAATGACTGGTGCTCTGGAGTTGGCTGATGATCGGCAAGATCTGAAACATTGAGCCAACCGTTAAATATGTATCACTTCCATTTTTACCATCAGAGAATAGGGGATATGGGGTGTCCAGTTTAGTTACAGGTTCAAGTTAGCTATGGCTTCAAGGTTACACTATAACTTTAATAATTAGCATTACCAAGGCTGTTCTTGTTTTAAGTGTAATTATATGTGTGTTTATTTTTGTCATGGTATCACCATCAGCTTGACAAGTCTCGATCGACAAACACAGGCATTTTTTTATGAAAAGTCATTGGTTGCTTCTAATAGTTAAGTATCGTTCATAACAAGTGATATTTAACCAAGGTAGCGGTTTATTTAACATGTTGTAATGTTTTGCTCTTGGCTTTGGCGAATTTAGCTATAAAATAAAGCTACCAGCTGCCCAGGCTAGCAAATGCACAAGGTAAAAGTGCGACGTTTGTCCATTTAAGTTTCCCACGGTAATTCAGTGTATGCTGTATTCAAATTAATTCTTGTAACGGCAATGCAGCCGGAACTGGCAAAGGCTCGTCCCTAGTGCTGCTGAAGCATAGCTACGTTTGAATTACGGAGCCAATTGTGGAAACACCAAAAATTTAAGCATCGGACTTAAAGCAAGTAAGCAAGAGTACTGCTATAAGTCTAATGTAAGTAGTCATGTCCAATGCGGAAAAGTATTTCTATAGTACTGATTGTCATACTGTGAGTAGCCATCCACTTAAAACAGCCTTCTATTTACATCCAAATCCTCCCTAGAAAAACCACCCACCCCATTTCTGTCGATTGGTGGGTGGCGTACCAAACCTTGGCGCACTTTGGCCTATTTTGAACCCCCAGCTTTGCAATTTCTTTGCAGCCCATGGTGTTATAGCTGCTGCTGCAGGAACTCGGAAAAGAAGAAATACACTCTTGTGAATTGCATATGCCAAAGCAAACTCAGTGAGGAACAGACTCCAATTCGACGAGTCGCTCTTTGCATCCGCAGGCTTTTCGCTGTCAGGGTCTGCAGACACGGTAACCATATCATCGCTGTCCGTGCTCATCCCCAGCCATCCCTTGATCTTCTTTTCTAGTTCCTGGATTTTCTCTTTACCCGCAGAGTGTACAATGAGAAAAGCCACGGGAATATCAAGTGCCGATAAGGTCAAATATACTCCGAGAGCAGTCCAACCGTACTTTTTCATGAGTGCTTTGAGGGAAGAGCTGTTCTTTGAACTCTGTGCGCCTTGTGATCCTTGTGATCCTTGTGATCCTTGAAAACCCTGTAAATTCGCTGGTACTTTCTTTTCCGGGAATCCCTTGGTCTCGTTCAGCCAGTTGCTGCTTTGGTGAAACGTCCTTCTCCAGTTTAACAGACCCATTCCCATTCCACTATATCTGGGACTGGAAAGGGAGCTACAGAATCCTCTATACATCAAACGACTGGGCCGTTTCAGCAACTGGTGTTGAACCCGAAGCATTATAATGTCAATGGTGGCTGAAATTTCAATTTGTTTCGATCCAACATCGCAAAAATGTATGCTGGGCAGCCAAAAACGAACAACATATCAACGAACGGATATGCCAAAGGCGATTTTCATTTAGACTTATAATTAGTGATATTCAGTATGAGAGTATTGCATTAGATACGATATTCCCCCATTAGGTACGATATTGGCCTTGATTATTTCAGCTATTGGAACATGGCCACAAGCTGCTCAAAATTGGCAAAGCAGCAGTGTCAGCGTACAGCTAATAGCAAGAAAAGTTACTGAGGAAACATGATTTGTTTTGTACTCTTGATATACTCTGATTTGTGACCACGAGGCGCCAATACGAGAGGGGTTATGTGGAGATTGGCCGAGAAGAATGCTCCTTTTGGCAAAGCTATTTGCGGCGAAAGACTTTTTTTTCCTGATATGGAATCACAATTTGCGGAAATATCTAGTTAGCCGCAAACTTTGCGCTTCCGTAGAAGGCGCTGCAGGAGCATGATATATCGCAAATTGATGCAGGAACACGCTTAAATTAGACACAACCTTTGCTGCTGTCCAATGATGCGACAAATTTATCCCACAGCCAAGAGCGATTTACACCTGATGTTTCGGTTACTTTTTTGTAGCAGGTTCGGCAAAGTCTTAGGTGGGGTACGGCATCTAACGCAAGGGGACTGGTACAGTGAGATATTACTTCGGTTCAATTGAGATATACACAATGAATTTATATACCGGGTTGCATAGTTGATGCCAGTAAAGTTGATAAAGTTATTTTCAAACCAAATATATGCTCTTTATACAATGTTACGGGTGTTTTCGTCTTTTTTTTCCATGCCTTTCCAAGGAAGGGTGCGAAAACCCCACAACAAGCGGCTCATTGATTAAAGTTTGCTCGCGAACCTTTATGGGGTCAGGGCAATACCGTTTTGTAACAACAAACAAGTTGTATTATCAATATAAATCATTGTTTGAGATAGTGTTTTAAAAATATACAGTGTCTCAGAGCTATGGGCAAGGATATTTGTAATCTTGTTGAATACGTAAGGAGTATTTGTATGTAATGAAAGCAATAACCAATATGTTACCAAATATACGACCAATAGCTATTTTCTCTAAAAACGGCTTGATACGAAAGGCACCGGACCGTTTCTTAAGCCGTTTCAAGAGCCATTTATCTCCTTATTAAAGTTAGCGCCACGCAGCCGAGGGTTAAATATAGGTGACGTTGTTTATAATCATGTCTGATTCGTTGCACACCCCTTCGAAAAAGTACGCGTACTTCGCGTAGGCGTGCAAAATAATACAACATCCAGCCTTATGTACATATAGAAACCAGGGAATTCCATCATTTATTCAATTATCCGGCTCATATGTCATATACGATATTAAATATTTTAGCTCCTTCCTGCCCGTTGCGACCATCTTGCCGAAACATGTTGTCTTGTGCTTTTTGCAAGGAGCCCCTGCGGCCCACCAATTAAGCCAAAAAATCACCACCCCTTGATTCAATCAAGGGCAACACCTGCCGTGCAACCTCTTATATAACACACAAGGGGTGCATATGAGAACCACCCAACTGACTTTTGTCTGTCCATCGGGCCCGGTTCAGGCGTATTCTTGGTTCTCTTCGCTCTTTTCTCTGTCGTTCATTACCTACGTTCATTCATTTCACGCCTTGTTACCAAGTCATATCGTAGCTTTTTTTCCGGAAAACACCCCTATCACCCTAACTCAGGTCAAATATTAGCGTCGGTTGTTTTCTTCTATTTAACCTGTCTACTTCTAACTGGGAATTCAATGTCTTACATGAAGAACGAGCCCGATATGCTGCTTCCGTCGGCCCTGGAGCTCACGCCGCCTGATTCCGGTCGGAAGCACGATTCGTTAGGCCGCGCTCCTCGTGTGACTATAAGCGAAACAAATGGCTTTGTTACTACCGTTAATGTTCATGAAGGCATTCCTGGCGATCACCTGAATCAGCCAAAGCCTATGCTTAATCACCTCGTATCGCCCATGGAACCCGATACTCCACTGAGCATATTCAAAAGCGTGTCAGCCGGTCATACCGACGCTGGAAAATCCGACCTGAAGGCTCCCGTGTCTAATCTGGAGGCCTATAATGCCTATCTTTCGCGGCAGAAGCGGGATAGCTCTGCCAATGATAAAAGTGGAGCAAGCACCACCGTTTGGAGCAAGGAGGTCGAGGCCGCCTTCATGGAAGCTCTGATAAAGATTCCTAGCGTGGGTCGCCGCAAAATTGCCAATGGCGGAAAGCCTTATGGCCGCAATGAGCTCATCTCCGAGTATATTTATCAGAAAACTGGCAAGGTCCGAACTCGTAAACAGGTGTCAAGCCATATTCAGGTTCTCAAGCATTTGCTGAAAAACGACGCTGAATTCATGGCTTTGGTTTCAGACAAGCCAGCCGTCAATTCCACTGTCATGCTATCTCCGATATTTGCGGAAAACTCCTCCGGTCCATCTAGAAAGAAAGCCCGAACTGAAACGTACTCTGACACACCGACACGCCTTGTTCCTGTAGCTGCCTCAGGACGTACCTCTGATGAGAGACCATTGACTCCAGTCACCTTCTGCATCTGGAAAAAGGTTGTCAATGGTTCGACTCCTCAAAAGATATACAGCCACTTGGTGCAGCCTCAGTTCGAGCCTGCCTTACAGGGCAAGTCATTTCACAAGCTAGCTAAACGGTTTCCCTTGGTGAGAAACTATTTGGTTTCAAACAACACTGCTCATTCTCGTCCTCTCATCATCCACGGAAAAGTAGGTCTGAACGTCAACGAGCATGAAGAAGATCATCTCACTGGACCCCTCAAGACTGATATAATATTTGCAGCCCCAAGGTCGCCAGAGCCGACCAGATGGGAATGCGTAACTAATGTGTGTACAATGGGCCGGGAATTACTTCAGCTAAAAGATCCTATTAATACTGACGGCGGTTATACGGACAAGACTGAAAAGCTATCGTTGCCTTTTGCATCCGATTTCTGGGCACCTTTTATCGACGGATTTAAGGCAAGTAAAAATTCTGGAAAGCTCAAACGCAACCCATCTGCGGCCATTGCTGCTATAACTGTAACGCAGAGGCTGTTCCGGAACGTCGGCAACAGCACTATGTTGCATGCCATCATTTTGTACGAGTTCGAGCTGGCAACTGATGCGTACGCGGCACGAACGGAATTTACTCCTCTATCATTCACACCGGATGTGCCATTATTCGAAAGTCCTCTTTCTGCCAAAGCAACGTTCCCTGTTCAGCCTGGGCCTGTAGGGCCACAAGCAAGTGCAGCAACACCAAAGTTTGGATTCAGTCCGCCAGGGACTAACAACAGAGGAAACTTGCAACCGATCATGATGCAAAGGTCCATGTCTGTAGCCGGCCACGTTCCTCCTACTCCGCCGTCTTTAATGAATCTGCCAGTCAATAATGTAATGGCCAACGGGCCGCTCTCGGCTGGTGCAGGCTCATTTGAAATGTTTCATAGACCACAGGAATCTTATGGGCACGACTTCGATGGAGACGCTATTATGCGGTCAGCATCTGTGTTTGAGCCGACACGAACGAATGCAGTGCCTTATCATGCAGCATTGGACCAGCAGATGAACAGCACTAACTGGTTCAAATCGCCGGGAAACGATTTCTATGACCATCCAATGATGAGGAGCATGACGGAACCTGACAAACTTAATTTCTGAAGAGTGTAAACTTTGTTGATGATTAGCATGCATCTTTTTTCGACCATTTTATCTATGCATCGGCTTCTGCCTGACGGGGATTTTCGTGCCGCAAGTATCTTTATATAATATACAAGAACTAATATATGCAAGAATACAATAATTAATTCGCCTTGATCTTAATCGACCATCTGACGAACGTTGATATTTATTCTTTTGTGTTGAAGCCACTCAAAGTGGGGTGGTGATAGCCACGGAGTAAGGTCTGGACAAGTGTCAGGAATGACCCGCCCGACACCATGAAAGGCGGTCCGGCTCTCGCCAGACATGACAACGACGTCTCCGGAGCGTAAAAGAATGGCTAAAGGCGTAGAGGAGCGATCAAGACCGATGTAGAATACACAAGAGCAGCCGAGGCTGATCGAGATCAACGGAGCGGCAGATTTCTCAGCAACATCCTGATGAGGAGACAAAATATCTCCAGGAGAATAAAAATTGACAATGGCCGCCTGCGGTACCATAGATGCATAAGAGGCTAGTTTTTGCTTAAAAAACTTAGCCAACGGGGCAGGAAATAATGGCCATGCTTCATCGCCCTCGTTCCATGATGGATAAATCTTATTCGTCCAGTCGTACTGGCCGCCCAACGTGATCCATCGCAACTGCTTGTTACGAAGTCTGGCCATGGGAACGGGCCGGTGTTCCGGTTTAGTATAAGCTACACAACTGTCATCAAATAAGTTGAACGGATTAGGCAAGTCCAGATGTGGAGATAAGTTAGACTTATGGAAAGGATGCGGCACCAGTTCCTCTACAGTATATCGAACTAGATAAGCACAGTCTATCGGAGCTAACGCTTTGCTCACAAAGGTTAAACCTGGTATCTGCTCAACGGTAACCATAGAGTTTCTGTCTATCGAGCAATTATACGAGCCCTCGTATAACCCAGCGTTGCAAATATCAAAGACCCTTCCATCTGTCCCGATGGATTCCAGTGTGCCACGCCTATGATCCTTAAAGAGCGATTTGAAACCTCCTGCGGCATCAATGGCCATAGTTTTGCCGGTTATAGTGTCAAATCGGTCCGATCCCCAATTACAACAAAGCCTGTGCAGAAATGCAGGACAAGATGCCAAAAAGGGCCAGAAGCGACTGCAAATTTAGGTTTGCAAGAAAAAAGCTTCAAAAAAGTTTGATTTTTTTATATCCAGCCTTGACGTCTATTAAGAATTAAGAAAAACTTTTACAAACGGACCCATGGTTTATTTTTATTTTTGTTGGTCTAGAAATTCCCGCCACAGTACGCCTTTGTTGCTTTTTCCATCGAAAATGATTAGATTAGGTAGCTAAACCCATGATCTCAAAGTCGTAGCACGGCATCGCCTTTTCTAGGCAGCCGCAATGCCGTGCCCATAGTCTGAATCAAGAATTCAGGCTATATATGAAGCGGGATGGAATAGTGGGCCCTTCATCTTTTCCAACCAGGAGATCATCCTATGCATCCTGTTGATTACTATTCTCCGCCAGTTTTGGAGCCTAATAGTGATCAAATAGCTGCACAAGACGACGACGACCCCTTCGTGCATCATCAACCTCCCTTCAAATCGGTCCATGACACAATGAAGTCGCCAGCTGCTGACCAGCGCGTCAAAAGGTCGCATAATCATCATTCCAAGCAGACTAATCCTATGCATGCAACTGAGAATCAGGCACCAAACAGTCTATTTCCTCCTATTTCTACAAAACAGTTCACTAAACAAGCATTTCCACTTCAGCCCGATTTCTCGGTGTCTGGAAGTTAAAAGCATTCGGAGGATGAGGAGTCGCACTAGTGTAAAATTGCGCTAGGATATTTATTATTCCTATATATGTTGAAATATAACAGGTGACTGATAACTGGATATTTAATTTTTAAGTATAACAGCTGATTGCAGCTTGAGGTTTAATTCAGAGGTGATGTATCATTTCCATAGACCGGAAAAATGTTGAGGCATTTTTGGTCCCCATATGCATGATAAGTTGCCTTTTATTGGTGTACCACATGGTGTGAGCGGCGTGAGATTCCGACCGCATTCGTAGATGTATCCGTTTTAGGCCGATAGCTAGGTCGATGCTATTTAGGCTGATACTGTTTAGGCTGATGCTGTTTAGCGAGACGGTTGCCATTGAGAATGGGTGTGTATTGTCCACGAAAATATTGGCCAATTGATCTAAAATGGTGTAATACTAAATTGTCCATTTGTCTCTCTAAACGAATCCTTTGAATAGAAATGCTATGCGTTTTATTTTAACCGTACGGTGAGCTTTTGCCAATCTCCTCCATTACTTGAACTCAATATCTACACAATCACCAGCTTATCCCTTTGATCCTGTTCGCAGCTGTAATCCATGCCATTTACTAATTTCATCTTTCAGAATCTCATTAACCAATCGATGCTGTTTTATAGTGGTTAAGCCTTCAAACTTTTTGGCTATTATGTTAATAGCAAACATCGATCCACATCCACCACTAACATCTCTCACTTCTAGCTGTTCTGGTTCTAATTCAGACTGAAGTTTCCGATAGATAGTGTTCTCATATTCTGTACCTGTATCACCGCTTGACATGAAGGCCATTTGATAGCCTGTTCGCCCTGCCATTTGCTTAGTAAAAGGCATACCAGACCGCCCGTTGATCAGACGCCTCATCATTTTTAAATTATAAGCGACTATATACAATATAGCCGTAGTTCGAATAAACTGATGAATGAATCTACAGGACGACCAGCTTTGGTTTGGTGACAAATGTTTGTAAAATCACTGGCTGGGTGGGACAGCTCAAAAAAGCGGACCTACGACATATATTTAGCACAATACGCAAAGCCTGGCATTCCTTTAATATATGGATATATAAATGGATTTACCACTGGTATACAAAGAAATCACTTTACAAACTGGAGATTGGAATCCTACTTCATTGCAAATGGACGACTAAGAAGTATACAACTGCATCAACACTGCAGGAGGGGCCGATACGACGAACAAAAATACAACTGTTCATAGCTTCCTCGTTTGATATCATTACTGCTTTGCGATGACATAAACTGTATTGCTTGTTACATGAAATTATTTTGGTATCGGATTTTCCTCCAAAGGTCAGTTCCAAGCCAGACTTTGACCAATCCTGCTTAGTCCTCTCGAAGAAGAGCCTCTCGCTTCTCAGCAGCACGCTGCTCCTTTCGTTCCCTAGCAGCTCTGTTCTTGGCACGTCGGGCATCAGCTTCTTCCTTGAGAGCCCTTTCTCGTGCAGCCTGGGCCTTGGCCTTAATAACATGCTCAACCACCTGTCGCTTGTGCTTGAAGGTGTTACCCTTAGCAAGCTTATACAGCTCATGATACAAATGCTTATCGATTTTACCGGAAGCTCGGTACTTGGCCAAAAGACGTCGGACAACTCGGAGTCGTCGCATCCACACAACCTGCGTAGGCATTCGTGCATTGGCAGTACCCTTTCGCTTACCATAGCCAGTATGTCGACCGGCTCGTCGAGCCTCATGAAGAGCTCTAGTTCGAGCTCGAGAGTGGCCGGTGGCCGGTTTGTGGATAATAAGACCGTTGGCAATCAACTTTCGCACCGCCTGTCGAGAGTTGCCGGCGCTGATCTCAGTAGCCTCTGCAGGATCGCACCATACTTTTCGCTCACCGCATCCAAGGACACTGGCAGCCAAACGTTTCTGAAGTCGAAGATTAGGCATAGCTTCTAGATGTTTGGTTAAAACTTTGTGGATGAAGGTGCGCTTTTGAGTGAAGTTGGGAGAGTAATGCACATCATGAGTGAGAATGAGCAATGGTTGCATCACAAAAGTGACTGCTACACAACTAGGGTTTGACCTAATTACGCTTAGGTAATTTTTTCCAAAAAAAAAAAAAAATTAGTAGACTTCGATAACATCGAAATATAAGTGACATTGATATTACAATAACATGGCTAAATCTCTAAGAGCTAAAACAGCTACAAGAGCCAGAGCTGCTCTTAGGAAAAAAGTATTTGAGCCTCATCAGAAACAGAGGGAATTGCGTTTGGCTGCAAAACTAGGCACCTTGAAACCACAGGACGACATGCAAATCGACGACGGCAATTCCCCTGCTGCAGACGAGACCAAGCCTAAAGTTTCGACTTCCGGTTGGAGAGGGTCGAGGCATGGGAACCGCAAGAAGAGGCTTTCGCGCAAGAACAAGGCATTGAAGTTTTGACTCACAAGACTGACATATTTTGCATAATCAACTAGAAAGAAACAGCATTCAGTTAACGCTAATAGTACAATTTATATGCATTTTAAATAATATTATACATTAGAAACGACATGGTATTCGTGAAGCATCCTGGCAGTGAACTATACTACCATTTATGGCTCAGCTCAGACAAATGCTGCTAACAACCCCAATAACAGTACCGGATGGCTCACTAAAGCACTGTGGCCCCCACTACCGCTGCCTGTCGCTGCAGCAGTGAACCTGGGAGCAGCATGAGTGGTTGTAGGCGATGTACTTGTAGAAGCGGTATTCGTGATCCCCATGTTGAGCATGGTAGTTAGATTGGAAATATTTTTGAAATGTAGCAAAGGAAATGAGTTTCCATAGTCAGTAAAGTTACTCTGAGCAAAAGACACGCTGGCAGTTACTTGAGTAGTCTCTGTAACATAAGATCCTCCTTTATAGAGGCTTAACGCGCTGACAGCTTCCACGCTTCCTGTAGAAATTGCAGACGAACTAGACGGTGTTAAAACCTCTTCATATATTGATGCTATTCCCAACTGCTGATTGTTCAAATCAACAGCGAGATACATTTGTTTAAGTACGTTCATTCCCAGAGCATTGAAACCAAGGTCGTCAGAAGCCAAAAACGTCAGCATACACAGTGGCTGCGAGTTTGATACATTTACAGGGCTCCCATCTGGTCCATATATAGGTGTGAGAAGCGAACTCAAGGGTACTCTAATGTTAGCACCCCCAGGAAACGTAAGAAATATCATTCCTTGCATCTCTCTATAGTCGCAAGTCTGCGTCCAAATTTTCAAATATTTATCGTAAGAGGCTCCTACCTGTACAGCTATGTTGACCACCATTTCAAAAGGAAGATAGCTGAATAAATTTGCGGTATTAAGCAAAACTGGTACGTATAGGGAGCCTTCCACTGAAGTTATGGCTGACGCATCTTTGGAAACTGTGATATTATCAAGCGGAGCAAATATCATGGCACTGAACCAGGGACTACCATAGATGTTACTAGATGTCTGCGTCACAGGAAGCATGTCATAGATGTACATTTTCGAGAAATAGGCATTGTCGATTGCCCCAACCAGTAGCTGAGCAGTATTCCCACCAGTGTCCGGAAAAAGCGAATAAACAGAAGTGTCTGCTCGATGAAAAAGGCCAGTCATTATCGCGCTACCCGTTTCTGCTAGACCAATGCCAACTTCACCAGGAATGCTTAAAGTGCCAGATGTCATAGCGGCCACCGAGATGAGCTGTTCCGTTAACTCACCCCCTTGCGTAGGAATGGTGATATTATCCAAATACCAAAAACCGCCAATCGTGTCCCCATCGGGAAGATGGAAGCTAAAGTTGTTATATATAATATCTGGTCTTTGGGCATGCGAAGTGTTATATGTGTTACCGAACGTGCAGTTGTTCGTCTTCACCGTGTGGCAGGTGGCATAGCTACTGGCATCATATAATACAGTTTCCTCTCCTGCTGTGTTCAGCATTATAGAATGGAATGATTGATTGCCAACCGTCATATTCATGGTATAAAAATCGCCATGATCCAGTGGGATCGCGAAATACTTTTTACCGCTACTTGCACGTTCGTGTAATTCGAAACCGGTCTCTGAGCGATCGTCATTAGGTATATTTTCCGAGGCAGAATTAGAATATTCCAATGATTCGGCTTGCAGACTGTCCAAAGGGCCTATATTTGAAGATTCTGGTTTTAGTGCTCCGTCGGCTGCAGCACAACCGATTGTATAAAAATAAATAAAAACCCAAAATAGCCAGCCTCGCCATCGCGATCTGTTGATGGCCATCTCGCAAGTTTGTAGGCTTTGGGTCCGTGCTGGATAGTTATGCAATTCCAAACGGTGCTATATTTGGTATATATTTGGTTGAGGTGTTATGGGGAGTTTAAACACGCTTGAGAATGACATCATAAAGACTGCCTGCTTGGTCTCTCCCAGTTCGGGATTGGAAATGGGCTCTGCTCTTAAGTAGACGATCTCGAGACGAAATTGTATTTATGTTACGTATAGCCAAGCGGAATGTGAAACCTTAGAGCATTCCTTCGAAGTGTCTTCATGTATAGGAATATTGCCGCCGATCCATTTCTACTCACATATTCATTCATTCTGAAACGTCACATGACCGCCCGAAGTAGTCCCGAGACTCCGTTATTATCCGGTAATCCAAAAAAGAACGCCCAGAAAACGCCCCACCATTTTTCTAATGTGCCGAATTTCCGTAGTGCAATTAGACCTTCATTGCTGTTAATTAGTTTACCGAATCTGGCCATATCCTTGTTCGCCCAGTTAGTATCAATCGCATGCAGCCCATCGACCATATCCGCAGAGTCTGACTGGCTGATTGCCTTAAAACTAGAAATCACCTCTCTGACCCCCGCCGAAGTGGGTGAAATTTGGGGATGTGAATAAAATATTTCCTCTTTAGGAAATGGTTTCCCAGGGCCAGCCTTCCCGTTTAGGCAGGTCTGATATCTTTCCTGACCCCAGGTAGATGCACAAATAACCTTTACGGTGGGCTAATGCTGCCGTATGCCATTGTTTTGTCCGGAATTTTGCCAAAAGTCGCATACTGGATGCAGTACTATCTAATAGATTCCTCCATAGCTGTCTTGTAGGACGCAAATACCTCTGTTGCTCTCGCCAGCCTTTTCCCGCGGTGCATTCCGCCGCTGGAGGCGCCTTTCCTAAATAGTCCGTTACCCTGCTCCAAAAAGAAAACATGCGGCATCGGCAGTCTACCTGGGTTCCTACAGCAAACTCTTTTATCAGACCTCCTGACATCCCACCTACTTATCTATTTCTACTTGGTCAAACAATCATATATCAACTGCTAGTATTGTCGATAGAACCAAGCGTTTAGTCTGTGTTCTGCCAGGGTATTTTTCAACACTTGAGTTGTTCCCGTGATTGGTATTTTCACCGACCGATACTTTTTTGCCAAGGTCCTTTTTTTGCCGTGCTTTTACACATTGTTTCTACCAAACGGACGGATCACATTCGTTTAAACGTGTTTCCGAAGACATTTGGTTTATAGATACGTTTACTCTCGTCTTCCTACTACCTAAGAGGTGTTTCTTGAGGTAGTACTTGTTTGTTTCGTTTAGCAAGCGTTGGAACGCGAAGTTACTCATAATTTGCCAAGCCCTCCAATTGCTTTATCAAACCGTGGTACTTTGAAAAAGTTCTTTTGTAACATCATCATCATGGGCTCCTCTACTATATTTGACAGTTTCGTGAATATCCTTGTGCCGCTTAGTGCTGCTGCTGGTATTGACCGCATTTGGAAACTGGTCTCGACCGTCTTTGTCGGTTCTCTCGGCCTTTTAGACGGCTCGAAGTCATCTCATTCTAAGTCTCTTCGTACGAAGGATGACCAAAAGAGTCAGAAGCTCAACTCGACTGAATCGGTGATCACCGAGCGCTCTTTGTTCCCTCCCGGCTCTCCCACAATCGAGAGCTTCACTGCAACTGGCAGATGTTCATCCCCTGTTCCTTGTGCAACTGAGGATGATTTTGATATTCTTCCTGTGCGAAATAGCAATGGAGGTGTGATTGGTTGGAACTTCCGTGAAAACCAGGCTCTGGATATGGATTTAGATTCTGGGATGGGCCCTCAATCCGGTGGCATGTCTTTGGAACAGACGTTGCAGTCAGTTGACAACAATGGGCAACAACCCAGAGTTCATGTGCATTACGGAAATTTTGCGTACGAATCTTCTGTTCCACAAGGGTTGGAGTTGCCTATAGATATGGACCAATATGCCATGTATTCTCATGAACAATCTCAACATCGAAGCTCTTCTCAAGTGAGTAACAGCTACACTGTGGGACGTGGCAGTGTGACAGGACAGCAGAGACATTCAGTGGTCTCTAATGACTCACCTATTTCTGCTTATCCATATTCATTGCCTACTGGTGCTGGCAATGATGGTCATTACTTGAGATCAGGTAGCATGTCATCGTCATCGGCTCTAGAGTCTCCTGAGAAAACCCCGCCACAGCAATATGTGCCTTATATTGCTACTCAGCAACCTCTATTCACTGCTCCACATGAGGACGTTTACCCTTTGATGGAACAAGTTCCAGTTACTTTTGACAAGCTTGGTAGTGGCGGAGAAACAGGCCCCTTGTATGGTCAAGGAGCGTTTGGTGGGCAATGGGAGCTTAGTCATGATTTAATTCCATCTACTACCAGTGATGGAGGATCATCTGATGATTTTGAAGTTCCTATGTCGTCAATCCCGCCACACGACAATGATGACGACTATTATACAAGCATGAAAGAAGGATCTATAAAGTCAGGAGATTCTTGGAGCTTTGAACAGGAGTACTCTTTCAATACTTCAGGTAACATGTCGACTATTTCAAGCTCTAGGTCACCCGAGAGCATAAAGGATATGAAGGTGGCTGTAAAGCCAGTTGCCAAAAACCGTGGTCGAAAAGCAAAGTTCAGGGGATCGGAAAACTCAGCAGATGCGCGATTTGTGTGTCCAGAATGTGATGCTGTATTCAGGATCAAGGGCTATCTCACAAGACATTTGAAGAAACATGCACTTGTAAAGGCTTATACTTGTCCCTTTTTCGACCCAGAGTCGGATCACCCTTGCCATCCCAATGGAGGATTCTCTCGTCGTGATACATACAAGACGCATCTTAAGGCTCGACATTTTATATACCCTCCTGGCACTCGTTGCCAGAGTCGTGGCAAGATGCAAGGTAAATGCCAGGGATGTGGTATGCATTTCGACAGCAACGACGATTGGATCGATCAACATGTTCACAAAGGCGTTTGCGCTGGTACACCGGCAAACCGAAAACAAAAGAAGGCTGCTGCTGCCGGCGACATTGATAGAAGTCGGGTTTCTCCTGGTCCAGATCGATGTCTATCTAGTGGTATTCATGCAATGCCTTCGGACCCGGCATTGTTCCACGCTAATATCCACGATAATAATTTTCCAGCGGTGCTTAGTATTTAATTTATGATGCATATAATGTTAAGACAGGATAAAATGAAATGCGTTTATTATATTATAAAAGTCTGCTCTTTGCAAGTCACGTGTGACTCTCATATTACCACAAATCCTTCCAGTTTTAAAAACTTTTCTTTCTTCGGATTTGGATAAATAATTGCTTCGAAGCTTACAAAAGACGATGGAAACACCGTCAACCATGCTTTGGGGAAAGTCTCCGGTCATCTTCAATATGGAAACATATCGCTGCAATATCAGCGAGTAGAGTTTTTTTTTTGTTTACTCTTTGACAGTGATTTGTGAATAGTTATGCAATTGGTTCCGGTATCCCTGGATCTAACCCAATGGAGCTTAGTCTCTTCCAAGTCCCCTCAATTTTTCCAAAGTCTGGAGGCATTTGTTACAAATGGCCTCGAGCATTGTCGAAGGTGCCAGACTGTTAACTAGGGTTGTACTGGAACAAGAGATAGGCATTGGTTAAATGATGATATATGCATTTTTATAGAGTCAAGCTCTTAGATGAAATTTCGCTTCATCCTTGACGATTTGCAAGTAATCTGAATATACAAAGCCAAAACTATCACTGTGAACCAGTTGGTATGGTATATATTGTTTGTATATCTATGCACTTAAGTTAATACTAGCCAACGCGTCCTCCCATCTAATCTTGCTTCAACCGATTATCTATCAAATTGGTATCGCCATAAATCATTTCAAATGCATATAACGTTAGAAAAGTAATGATATTAACCCATCCCCATAGCTGCCACGATGCAACAGAAATGCGCCAAATGTCATTTTCAGCAAACCATTTCTGATAGCCAGCCTCAGCAAAGCTCAGACCCCTATTGCTGTTTTGGCGGTCAATATGCTGCATGAGCAGATGCGTATATTCGGCTATGATGATGATTGGTGCATATGAATAAAGCAGATATAAAGCCGGTTTTGACTTGGAGACCCGACGAGGAGAACCACCGTTATTGGATGCCAAGACAGGAATAATGCGAGTGGCCGCATAGAAAACCGCAAGTCGATATAATAAACTGAAGACGACGCTCGGGCTAACGGTGGAGATAACAGCCACGAAAAACTCGCCCACAGTCAGAAAACTGTGAGGTATCATGCTAGCTATAGATGCAGAAATACTTGAGTAGCCATTCACAAGAAGAGGAGGCAACGGCGGCACAACCAGATCTGAGGAACCGGCCAGAAATGTCGATGAGAAACTCCAGGGCTGATGTGACTGCTGGAAGTCGGTGTACATGACATATAGGCAATACACCACATAAGAAATGAGCAAGGAGCCCTCGATTGGAGAGCCCCTGGCAGATAGAATGCCAAATAGACTAAGGCCGACAGCGATTGTGAAGACCATGCCAATGAGCGTTGCAGAGGCCAGGTCGATTTCGTCGGGAAATGTGTAGATGCGATAACCAAAGTATAATGACACAGAAAGAAACGCCCCGGACAGGGCGATCTGTGTGAACATCCAAATGTCGCTTTTGCGAGAAAGGCGTCTGATGATCTGGCCAGTGGCCTGGATGCATAAAAGAGTGCAAAAGCCCTCGGTGGTGGTAAATAATGGAGTGGAGAACTGCACAAACATCCTCCAAGGCACCACCATCCAGGGAATGAGCCCCGGCAGAAACGCAGCAGCACCAGACGGCTTGCTATGCTGCTGCGAAATACTCAGATGCACGACCAGCAGGGTCGGCAGTACAATATGCTGACTATAATACAATAAGCTGCCCAAGACAGCAAGCTTGGTATTCCTCATGGCGATACGCAAAGTAGTCATCACCACATAGTATACTATAAGCGTACAGGTATACCCTATTCCACAGTCTACACCACTCACGTCAAAAGCCAGGGGAACTGTGATGATGATGAGCACCATGTACATCAAGGACAGTGCGCTGGACAGAGCCCGGCCCATCATAGCTCGGGAATGTCTCAATAACAATCTGAAGAAACGTATTCCACTGTCCAATACCAACTACTCGAGCAGTGTCTGCGATACTGGCTGTTGGTTAATTTGAGAGTTGCGATGACCTACGCGTTTTCGGTTAGGGACGAAAGGCAAAAAAAATGGCGGAAAGTTCCAAAATTTAGCAAGCCGTTGGAAAAAAAAAATCTGGTGCAAAACCCAAACAAACCATCTAAGACAAAATGGCCATAGTAGGCAGGAAAAGGCACCGATCCGCCGACGATGACGGTGATACCGATAATAGGGCATATGGAGCATTGATGACGCTGCTCAAGAGACCTGACGGTGACAGAAATGAGCGAAAAGTGCCCAAAAAAACGGCCAAATCCGACATCATAGAAGGACTTGACTCCGAACCTGTGGCAGATCAAGCTATTGAGGACGACGAAGATACCATTGATTTGGACGATCATGAAGATAATGACGATCCATTTGAGTTCCATTTTGCGCATCCTCATTTGGATGCGAGCTTCTTGAAAAGCACCTCCAAAGTCTCGTTGCCCGCCCTCAACGGTGACCGGTCCGTTTTAGCTCAATATACCCCTAGTCTGGGCTCGATCAATGTCAAATCTTTGGCTGATCTCAAGCTGAAATACAGACTGGAAGCTCCTTTCAAGAAACATTGGGCAGTCACTGAAAAAGATCTCACCTTTGCTCAGTTCCTCTTCAACTATCAGGATATTCTGTATCCATGCCAGGATCTCACAGAATCTGATAAAGGCATCCAGCGTATGTATATTCTGCATGTGCTGAATCATATTTATAAGACTCGTGATCGTGTTCTCAAAAACAATGCCAGATCTGCTGCTGATGCGGACCTGGAACTCCGTGACCAGGGCTTTACTCGGCCCAAGGTCCTGCTGATGGCACCTTCGCGAAACATGGCTTTTGATATTGTTAATGAACTTATAGCAATCTCTGGTTTGAACCAGGTAGAGAACAAAAAGCGATTCACGGATGCTTTTTATGACCCTGGGCAGCCCCCGGAGTCCAAACCCACCGATTTCCGCAACATTTTCCACGGCAATACCGATGACTTATTTTGCCTTGGCATAAAACTCACCCGACAGTCATTCAAGTTATATTCGAGCTTCTACATGTCTGACTTGATTGTTGCTAGTCCATTGGGGCTCCGGCTGATCATCGAAAAAGGCGACTATGACTTCCTGTCTTCGATCGAAATTGCGGTCATTGACAATGCTGATATCATCAACATGCAGTCATGGGAAAACGTCGATAAGGTGCTGAGGCATATGAATAAAATTCCAAAGGAGAGCCATGGATGCGATTTCAGTAGAGTCAGGCACTGGTATCTGGATGATGAGGCTGCTAAGCTTCGCCAGACTGTTGTAATATCACAATACACCACACCAGAAATCATATCGGTCTTGTCCTCTAGTGAGAACGTTGCCGGCAGCATCAGAATCAGGTCGGTGATCTCAGATGAAAAAGCGGCCATTGCCAATATTGGAATGCAACTGACGCAACAATTCACACGGATCAACTCCAGCACTCCAGTTGCGGACGCTGATGTCAGATTCAAGTATTTCTGTACAGCTGTATTGCCTTCTATCATGAGAAGTGCATCGCATAGTGGTACATTGATCTTTGTATCGTCATACTTGGATTTTGTGCGACTACGAAACTTCCTGGACGAGAATAACTACAGCTACGCTGGGTTGTCGGAATATTCGTCGCAATCGGATACGGCCCGGTCAAGGACTTTGTTTTCTACTGACAGAATCTCTTTGATGTTGTACACTGAACGGTTGCATCATTTTCGAAGGTATTCCATCAAAGGAGTCAGGCAGGTCGTTTTATATTCGTTACCGGACAACCCGCTCTTCTACAAAGAGCTGTTGCGCTTCCTGGTACGAACACACGTGGAAATGAATGTCGACACGAACTTGCTTCGAGTAAGGTCGCTGTATTCCAAATGGGATAGCCAGAAACTCGAGAGAATTGTTGGCACTAATCGCGTGGGCCAGCTAATGCAAGGTGTCAACGAGAACTACGAGTTTCAGTAAAACAGTCAAATTTGCATCGTCGTTTTTCTAACATTACAATTGAAAACGCTCATTATAAATTAGTGTCATTTATCTGTACATTAAAGTACAATCATTGCATCAGTAGAGTAGTCTAATGAACAGTTAGAAACCAACACAAGTACTAGCACAACGTCAAAAAACCACATACCGCCATAATAATGCAACATATAGATACGTATGGACTCAATCTTTCACCTATGCGAGCAGCTTTCCAGAAGACGCCTAGGAGGCCAGTTTTATTCCGATCAACAAGAGTCGGAACCAGCGCCCTAGCATACGTGCTTGTACAAATCAGCAGCAGCAAAACCAATAGGAGCGATTGGAAATTGAAAACCGCAGACTGCAAGGTTAATAAGCGCGGATACCGCTGTCTTTCTATACGTACCATTTGATGCTAGTGCTGGGAAGGTTGCAAAGTTGAACATCACACAAATCATCAACATCATATTCCGTTAAATATGTCTATAATTACAATAAATATTCTATGCTATATTATCATCAATCTCGACAAAAGTCCATGCACTCGGTATTGAAGAAGATCGTCTTTACTGGAATTGAATTGTTCTTCCAGCATGGAAATTGGTGCCATTTTATTGGGGCATAGCTGCTTGTAGGCAGCTAGAGCACTTTTAGCCATGGATCGTGTACACAATTCGGAGGAATTTGCAACTCGATCAAGATTACACACAGTCTCTGTAATGTAGTCGAGCCCTTTTTTGGAGTGTGAGAATTTGCCCTCTGCATATGCTTGGTATACCTGATAGAAAGCGTATTTATCGGGCACGACTCCCTGCGACAACATTATATGTATCATATCAATGCACGATTCTTCTTGTCTCGTACGACAGTAATGTGTTATAAAGCTGCCGTATGTGAACATATCGGGAATAGTTGGCAAAGCATATCGACTGCGCCCAGCAGTGGTCGGCTGTTGCTTGTGCAATATAGATAGCAAGAAATCCATGAGATCCACACTTTTTTGAAAACTCGATAATATCGGGGCTCTTTCAGACATGACAGGTGTCGCAACTTTATACTGAAGCAATGAGCGGAGCATTTTCTCGGCCACGGGCTGTAATCCGCATGCCAGCAAACATTTCAGAACCAAGTTGAGCAGAGTCATGTCCAGAACAAAGGGACCCTGGACAAAATCTTTATAAATAGATTTGACCGCATGCTGATCTTTGGTTATGAGGGCTTCATATAGCATGCAAGTAGCAAGAGTGGCTCGATTTGGTGTGAGATTCGACTTCTTCAGTCCGTCCACTACCTGAGCCATGAGAGTTTTATTTTTCGATGCAAATGCCACGCCCAATAGAGCATTGAACGTAGAAATATTAGTAGGACTTAGTAGCGAAGATTGGTCGTGGCCCTGCCCTCTCTTTCTCCTCAGCGACTCGTACCTATTCTGAAGAGGCTGCCAGGAATCCATGGTCGAGCTCAATGTTTTGCCAAGCTTGTACAATGCGACGACTTGTTCTCTGGAAGAGATGGGCAGATTGCAGTCGACGAGATCCAGCAGAACCGTCAGCAGATGGTTTGGATTCGCAGCACTTGACATGAACAATGAAACCAAGTCTTCGAGATGCTCGGCCTGAATAAATAAAGGTGCAGGGACTGGAAACCGGCAGTAGTGTTTATACACTTGTGCACAATACTGAGCTGATCCAACAGCAGTTCCGTCAACGGGGTACAGATTGCGCATGAATTCGTCATATAACTCTACTGGACACTCCGATTTGACATGATTACTACGAACACGGCGTACTTCGTCATATTCACTGTTAATTGCACCGAGGGCTTTGGCACGGATGCGCTCAACGGCAATTTGGTCTTCATTGAGGGTGGAATTGCTCAACCACGCCGAGTCCTGAGGCCACCAATCGTCAGATGTGCTTTCTGTTGGCGAGTTGACCGTTATATCAAAATACTCCTGGAACATCGGCAAATTGTCTCTGATAATACGGTCGACTGTCCTATTGTACTCCTTTTTCAAATCCACCACCTCCAGTTGGCCCACGGTGAACGACGAGAACCTCTTCGGCGGCCGCTTCAGTGTGTTCCATGCACTGCAAGCAGGTCTTCGAAAAGACCGCAGCGCCGATTTCATGGGCAGTTGACCGGTAGTTTGTGATAGTTTGGGTTTCTCAGTTTTGATTTGAATTCCAGTTGTGATTTTTCCTTACCACTTGATTTTCACTTCCCTTTGATTTACAGCATTTCATGAGACTCCAAACCGAGGCCATCCAGGTGGCCAGCCGGACAGGCAGCCTGCTGGAGAAGTCGGTGACTCGCGGAGGAAAAACCGTCAGAGCAATTCAGGAGCCGTCGTGGTTCCGAATCGTTGCGTCCAATCCGCCAGTGCAGAATTTGGCTCATAAACCCCACAATTACAAACAATATGTCGACCAGAGACAGAGCGACGGGTTTGGCGAATTAGAAAGTGGCATGTACATTACAAGGAATCGGAACCGTGGAGCGTTTCGTGTTAATTCGAAGCATTTGTACCGGTTCCGGTCCATCAGATACGATGAAGACAAGATCAGAAAACTCTTTTATTCACAGCATCCATGGGAACTAGCTAGGCCACGAGTCATGGTGGAAAAAAGCGGCAACGACAGAGATCGTGAGGACTGGTCGAGCATTTTGCAGCTCGATCGCCCTCTAGATGGTGAATCGGTAGTGCAGCGCACCCTATGGCTATGGGAAAAGGCCAAACAACTCGACCCCAATGCCACTTGGCTGCCCCACTACGATCAGGCCCGTTTGGAGCTGTACCGATTGCGCATGAGGGAAGAGTCCGAGACTCAGGTTGCTGCAGAGGAGGCCGGTTTGTTTGGCAGTGTGTTTGGAAAGTCGGCAATTGATCACGGCATTGAGGAAGAGCAGCAAATGATAGACAAATGGACAGTCGACGCTGTCGCGGCGACGAAGTTGAAACGATCTCGATTTGCTCCTGCCGTCGTCACTTCCGAGCCTGCTGAAGAAGAGCAGAAGGAGGGTTCAGCATGAGGAGTTACTGTAAAAACTGTAAATATGTGTCATTATATTACAATTAAGATATCATCACTGTAAAACTGTAAACGTGTCGTTATTAAACGCATACGATTGTCACCTTACAAGAAAGGACACCATCCATAGTATATCAAGGCCAAATTCTTTGACGAAGTCGCCTGTTGTATCAGGTCTCGCGTCAGGGCCTCACTGCTCAAGTTCCGAGACAGCTTCTTTTTCACAGACGTCAAAGCTCTGTCCGCTTCCGAAACCGATGAAGCAAGTGACTGTTCGTCATCTTGCTGAGTAATTGATATGGGATCTCGGGAATCGCCAGTTTGCAGTCGGCGCTTGAGAGGGGTGACCGTCCAGCTATACAGCGGATCGTACTTGAATACATTGAATATCGTCAGAACACTCGATGTCTCCTTCCTTAGCACATCTAATGTGAGTTCACAGCATCTCTGAAACGTACCGCTAGTTTTAGCGATGCCCATAGCATCAACCAAATCCCTGGTGAGTCGGAAAGGCACCGTTTCAGGAATCCTCAGCGATCTGCCCTGATCAAATGCAATTCCCAGATCAATATGTACAATCTCACCTGATTTGGAGTCTAGCAGAACATTGCGGCAGTGGCGATCTCCTAACCCGATAATATAACCTAATATGCTTGCCGTGGCATTAGATCGTGTATAATTCGTTCTTCTCGAAAACCATTCATCAGGACTAAAAAACTGCTCAAGGAAAAATTTGCTTAACACTGGCTTCAAGCCCCGTTCAATACTCAAGTAGGTTTCTATCCGCGAGTTTACAGAACCCGTCTGAACTTCGCTCATCATTCGCCTCGCCTGATCAATAGTAATATCTCTTGTCCGATATTTGGAATGCAACGGTTCCAGCAGGTCAGCAAGAGCAACAGCTCCCTTAACAAACTCTAAAATGCCGACCTGTGGGCTTAAAGGAACCACTCGGTATGTCCGAACATTGAGATTTCTCCTTCTCGTATGGCCATCTCGCAAAAGAAACCCATTGACATGCTCAAACACCTGTTCCATAATAGCGTCTTGTCGCAAATCATCCACTCCACTTTTCATCACCATTGTGAATGTTGTTCCATCGCTCATGAGACTGTTCAGAATCATTGGCCGACTCAAACCGTTGGCCAGAGTAACGTCATTATCCATTCTAACCATTGTAGGCGTTGAGGAGTAATCGCAATCGGGCCTCAGAGGGATTTGCAGTGCAGGTGGTGGCAGACTCAGTGCAGATAAACCGGAACCTAGCCACCACTGGCCGTCAGCAATGTTTTCCAGAAATAGCTCTGTCGAACGACTTCGGGGTCGCGAAGCGACCAATTTCCGCCGTTTCTTACCTGTTGCATCCTGTACAGTGACAGTTGGAGCATCCTTAGACGCTTTCGAAAGGTTCAGTATCTTTAAAACCAAGTTCTCCATGCTGGATAACAATTTTCTAAGAGCAGGAGAGTTTTTGTTCTTCAGTTGCCGCCACACTCTTGAGCCCGCGTCCCATCGATTGACCGAAGCTCGATCTGAATCATCGGACGGAATCATTCTGAGTGAAAGAATCTGGTACAGACCATGATGAGGATGATCACAGCACAGTTTGACTATCAAGGCATTGACGTTAGAGTTGAAATCAACTCCGTTGTTTCCTTCAGTTTTTCTTTTGCTCGCAGTCAGCAGCGATGCTAACTGGTTAATCCACGGAACAAAACGAATACTAGGCACATCCAACAAGTACTTAGCTACACTTCGGTTGACAGCACCATCACTTGAGTGATCTAACCATAATACAAAAAACCTAGACGTATCTTCAGGGAATTTCTCACTGAGAGTCATAGACATGAGGTAGTTTTCGATACTGTTTCTCAAGATGACGACCCTTCTAGAGCACAGTTCCACATACTCCTTTTTATCACTGTCGCGGAACTTGATGAGCTGTCTAAGGTGCTTTTGCAAATCGGCCTTCTCTCCTCCCAAGCTTTCGGCGACCATTGACTGCAGTGCACCTATCTCTTTTTCTTTTATCTTAATCTGTTTTTCAAGAGTTTTCACATCTTCTTGGGCTGATGAGTCGTCCAATTGGTTATGACAAAATAGTGCAAATGTATGGTGCACTAGAGCCGATGAGGAGTTGACAACATCAAAAGGCACAATGTAATCCGGGGTTTTCTTACTGCCATCATTTTTCCATTTCTGGACCATCAAAAGAGCCGGATCAAGAAAGTCAGACTTGATGGTCTCATAGCTACTGCTTCTAGCCCGGTCCGACCAATCTACTAGCTCGCAGAAAACATCAACGTCATTAAACATAAACCACCAAAAGGCAGGACGCGATTCAAGTGGAACCGCAGAAATAACAGCAGTCTTCAAGACTTCAATTGAGTGCGACTGATGTCCATTGTTCCACATCACTTTGGCAGCTGCCCGCCGAGACGCAACGTCCGTTATATTGCCCGATTTTGACTTTGAAAGCATCTCTGCAACGCTTTCTAATTGAACGGTAGACGACATAGATAAATGTGACTGTTCTCCTGACCACGCGTAGCCAAGACCGTTATTTAAGCTCAGAGCTAAACAATAGTTGAATAGATCTTTTTTCTCTGCCGATGAATATTGAGATTGCATACGCCAAGATACCTGGCGTGCGAGAATAAGATCATCTATGTCTCTAGCAGCTTGGAAACGCATCCATTTGTCCCCTGTGGTACAACCTTTCACGAAATCTGACACGACAGAATCCTTCCCTGAGAAGATCAGTTCGCATTCTCTGACAATGGCCATTGTCGATAAATCCATTGACGGCATCGGATATAATTCATCATACGCATTGGAAAATATCTGTGCTTTTCCGAGCTCGAAATCAGAGCTATCGACGTGATGATTCTGCGCTGAAGAATACAGTACATCTAGAGATTTAAACATCCTGAACAATACTTCATGCCGTTCAGGCTTATTATCACTCGTAGCCGCAGGCATAGGTATGTCCCATTGAAGAACTTTCCAAGCGTACGAATACTGCTTGCTATCACTGCTTGGCAGTCCATCCTTCCATTCATTTACGATTTTGGACATTCCATTCATGCCAATATCCCCAAACGATTTAGACAGTCTGCTGAAATTAAAGCTGTCACGCTGAGACATCAAATGATCGTCTAGAAGTGCCGTTTGATAACTTAGTTTGTGCCAATAAGTGTTATACTCGTCCTTGATATTAATAGATCTCGCCAGAGTCTGCGTTTGCGGAATAATATAGCTGAGATCTGGATCGTCCACCTCTTTAGATGAACATATCTCCCACAGTAGCTCTAACTTCAATGAATCAGGTGAGATCTTATCGATCTCGAGAAGTAATAGCGCTGTTTTAGACATTCCGATCTCTGAAGCCGTTCTAGTTACATCCAGCAGAGATAAAGGCTCTTGAACTTCAATTGAATCTGCGTCTCTCAAATTGCACAGTAACTCAACCATTTTCTTTCTCTTTCGATCATAGTCCGTAGGGATTTGTTCGAAATCCTGCATTGGCTTAAGGTAGAAAGCGAGAAGAAGATAAATTAGAGGTATATCCTCCTCCTCCCATGGCGCTTGCAGCATTACCGGCAGGACGTTGTCAGAAAAGGAAGACGATAATTCGAGAAGAGGCCGCAAAGCAGCAATTCCAGGTATTGCATTGGAGATACAGGGAAGGAAGTTCACGCACATTTGCCTGATCCACGATTCATAAGGAAGATCCGGCAAAGGATGAAGGATTTTTTCGGGCAATGGATAGATTGTAGGTTCCTTATCGAGCAGCATACCCATTGCTCCACTATCAACAATATCTGACGCTACACTATTAGTAGTGACACTGTTAACAGAGAGTTGCTGGATAGCTTTTCTAACTGCCGAGATAATCTGCATGCTTCCAGAGCTAAGTAAATCCATAGCCATAGAAATCATTTTGCCTGTAACATCTTCCTTCACATCTTCAACTTGGCATTCACCATCTGATTCACGGATTTTTCCATACCGGAGATATGCAGAGGCAAGAACTCTCGTCAGCCAGCCGCTGAACTCTTTCCCCGGGTCAACGTAGGAATTCAGCTGATTGCACAATTTCATGGCCTGGGATGGAGACAGCCGATAAGAATCATCCCCTATAAACAAAGAGGGATTTTCTGCCACTGCTTGAGAAAGCATTTGGTAAAAGTCTTTAAGACGCACAAAATCTGAGTCAATGAGAACGACCACATCTGACTCTGTAATTTCACGTTTCTCACCTTTGAGTTTCTGGCCACAAGCTCGTAGAACATCTATAACTTGTTCCAGTGATTTTAGTTCGCCCGGGCCCACGGAAATAACTACTGCTCCCCAAACGGCATCCAACACATTACTTGTCATATAATCCACAATAGGCTGAACTATGGCGGCACCATTGGGGATGGTTTTAACAACAATTGAACACGTATCGATGATTGCAGTATACAATCCCACAAATTTGGTAATGTCTTCAGCTAAAGAAGCTGTGCCTTTCTGAAGCACCCATAGGATAACGCTAACCACCTCCCTACAGATCTCGGGGTCAGACATCCAAAATATGAATCCTTGAATAGTAACACTGGTCACCAAAAGATTTCTAAATGGGTTCGCACCAGAGAATGATATTAGAAGCATCGCTTGTCGGACTCGCATGTAGCATTCCTCAGAATCGACATAAACTGGATTGATATCTAGCAACTTCGAGAAAGCGTAGAGGAAAATAGGACCCGAGTCAAGATAGATCGCACAGCTTCCCACTGAATACAGAGGGCACAAAGCACTCAATACTTTCTGACAGACATTGAAAGAGATAGAGTGATTAAATATTTTTGCAAGCATTCTGACGTTATCGGAAGCCTGCCAGAACAGACTTTTTTCGATCAGAGACTTATGGATTTCCGATACATCTGTCAATAGCAAAATTTCAACAATCATGTCCACTAATGGCACATCCGTTGGATCAAAAGATATAACCGAGTTGCTGATGAGCCGTTTGACGCTTTTAACGTCGGACACTTCGGTCAAGCGGTACGCAAAGTATCGTGGAAAAAGAACATGCTGCAGTGTATCAATACTAACCTCGATATCTTCGCCCACTTTTCCCACATATTGTAATGCTTGTTCCTTAGTGTTCTTCCACACAAACAGCGATGCTGCCTCAAGATAATTTTCGCGTTCAAATTCAAGGTCTGTGTCGTATCCGCACAGTTCAAAAGGAAATTTTTCTAAATTGATGTTAAAATCAAACCAGTGCCTCAGCACAACAGGCATCGTGCCTTTAAAAAGATCATGCAAAGATGCAGCATCCAAAATTTTCTGTAGCTGTACAGCTGCTATCAAGACATATGGTCTTGATATTGCTTCTGTTGAAGCAAGTTCAACCAGGCGACTGCATAGCCATGAAACATGAAAATCATGCTTAGCCAAAACAGATATATAGTACACTTGTAGCACAACCGGCCGTTGTTCAAAATCAGCATTCACAGTGAAAAGTTCATCATAGAGTGGCAGCTGATTCAGGGGGGATGTCTTAGTCAGTAGCTCAGCCAGCATTGGCGTAGCGTGGAAGGTGAAAACATCGTCTCGATGTTTCATTAATGCACTCAGTTGTCCACGGGCAGTAATGTCAATTATGTCAAATTTGAATTCCAAAGAGCGTTCGAGAGTGTTGCACAGAAGTTTGGCAAGAGCAAGTTTAAAGCTCAGGGGCATGTATACTAGTTTGTTCATATGATTCATAATGTATCTAATCAGATCCTGTATATCCGCTAGCAAGACCCCAGATATCATCACGTCAGCAGTAGTCATTTTTGCTGCAGCCCAGTATTTTGCAGATTCAGCGATGTAGAATACAATCAAATTGATGGCAGCAGTTGAATGCTTCCAATGATAGCTTGTAAACAGACTCTCGCCAAGGGCTCTTAGTATATGCTTGTAATGAGATTCAGAAAAGGAAAGCGCAATCGGAAAATCGTTAGAACGCGAGTGAGCTTGCTGTTGGTATTGAAATTCTTTAACTAGCGGAACCATCCAAACCATTAGATTGTCAGAAGAAAGCTCAGTGATACAATGTACCATATACTCGAAGACCGAAGATGATGTATGATCAAGTCTATGTAGTTTCAGACGAAGTTGGATCAGCCAGCGAGCTCTCTGTATTATTTTATCACTAGCCAGTTGTTCAGCGCTGTGGAGCCGACATACAAAATCCATAGAAATAGGCTGAACATCGCCAAATATTTTCACGGCCTCGCTCTGTTTATCAGTATCCAAATGATTTTCATCCTGTGGTTTATAAAACATATCCAGAAGCTTTATAATGCAGTTTCCAAGAGAAGAATAGCACTGACGAGTAACGGGGCCAGACGATGTCAAATCCAGATTACCCAGAATACCGGAAAACTCATGCAATAGAGCGATACTAGTTTCGTCCATTTTGGATATCTCTTTCTGACTTGTTTTATCACATAGCTCATTATAAATGCCTGCCAACTGCCCCACGTTTCTCCCACTGACTTCAACGGTATGAATAAACAGAAGACACGAAGTCATAGAATGAACAGCCTGGCGATGATATACCTCTGGTGACCCTAGCAGATACTTTAAAACATTCTCACAGTCATAGATCAACGAGGAGCGATTATAACTAGAGACTGGCTGCGGAGCTGGAACCAGCTGTTTTTCATCCACAGTGTAGTCTTCCTTCATGTGCAAATATCTCCACACGCTGTAAGTTTTGCTGTTACGAATATCATGATAAGCCTCATAGCCACTAAAGCAATATAATGATCCACGTAAAATGCCATTGGAAGGCGTAAACCCGGACAAAAGAGACAGGCATGTGGCGATATCGGAAGACAAATCCGGATCGGATACGGAAAGAACTGCACTCTTCCAGGCATTGCTAAACCACTCATGAAGCCTGGAGTATGAAAGCCGTAAAACTGATGGTGAATTGACTTGTAACTGTAATAGCCGAGCACACAGTTTTAGTGAGGAGGAGGATATAGGAGGCGTGTGAATATCCCAGAGACTAACAAACGATTCAATGTCAGAAACGTGGAATTTCAGATATCCAGAGGGTGCCTCCAGCATCATATTCACAAGGAAGGTCGTTGCAAATGATGCGTTTGCAACAAAAAGCCACTTTTTGGCTCTATCCCATAGCTTTGTTATAATTCCGCTGTGGTCTTCCATAGACTGACCATCAGTAACAGAATGCATAATGCACCCACAGCACACCATGGCCCACGATAACACATCGGAATTCGTGGACGAGATGGTATCGATAATACTGTTTATAAGTATTTCACTGTTAGAGTCCGGGATTGAGTGCTCCTGGCAGCAAAGAGCCATGATTTGATAATATAGGAGAGTGAAATGAATATTTCGAGAGACGAGGAATTCATGAACGTTCAGATATGAGGAAGAAAACGACTGAGACTGATGCTTGTTTGCTACCATGCGACCGGCCGTACAAAGCATGGCCAGTCGCGTGGTGGCCAGGACATACAGCCACCTATCATAGCTGCTCTTAGGATTGAGTCGAAAGAGACGAAACTCAAGAAACCCCGTATGATTCCCAATTCGGGTATCAATATCAGTAATATCTAAACAGATGTTTGCTGATTGCCGCTGTGAGAGTTTGTAGAAGAGGCTCTCGAGCAACAGACAAATATCGTCCGCAGGCTCCGCCTGGAGATCCAAACTCTGTTTCATGAAACCATAGTAAAGAACAGGATAACAATGGCAGATAAATAAATATATTTCATTCCTGAGAGAAAGAGACTTGCAATCGAGCAAGGTACCGAGATTGTCCAGACCTAGCAGAGCTATTCTTTCACAGACTTCAGAATGCGTAACAGACATGGCCAATAGAATCTCATTAAGCGATGAAAAAACATGAGAATGGCCCTGACTCTCTTCAGGAAAAGTCTGCAAAAAAGTGTGAATCATGGACAGAATGCTGTTGAAGACCTCATGAATGGACTCTGGCCGAGCAGATAACAGCTGCACTAACGACGTGAGAAGTTCGACCATGGGCAGAGATACGCGTGGGTTACGACGCGGATGAGATGCTTCGCTACTTATAACATTCTGAATGGTGATATTGATGAAATTGACCGCGTCTGACCACTCAGTGAAAGAGAGATGATCCAGATTGTAGCGAGTCTGAACCAAACAGAGCCATATTTTCGAATAAGACGGCAATAGCGGCATGCAAATTGAGCCTGAAGAGTCCAGAAACACGTTCTGAAGATGCCTAAAAAGATAGCGTACGGATTTGATGCGGAAACTCGTGTGCAAAGTGTCAACGAGCTTCTTCAGAAGCTCACCGGCAATGACAAGACGGTCCTTAGCGGACTCGGCATCTGACAGCAGCTCCTTTTCAGCAATCACTGCAAAGCATACAGATCGGATGATGTCCATACATTCGTCATCAGACCATTCGTGTATTTTGGTATTGGCCAAATACGCCTGCAGATGGTTGTAAGCCGTCAGTCTGAACTTGACCCTATTGGACTCAAGCATTTCTTACCAGTCAGCATTATTAATTAAACGAGAATATATGTACCTACGCTTGATATCCACCAGAGTCAACTGCGACATGGCTTGGATGCGCGGTTGTTAAGGTTTGGTATTGGATGCTATGTTTTGGTTTTACGAACTATGTTGAAGAGATAGACCGAGTTGGACGAGTACAACTGGTAATCGGCGTGATCCTTGATCTACAGAGTTAGCACCAAAGAAAACAAAGACGACTGTGGTAACATACCTCGGTAATGATAAAGTTTTTCCGCATTGCCTATGTTGTTAGTTTGAAAAGCAGACAGCATTTGTCCAACCCACCTTGAAGAACCGGCTGTCGGCCTTTCTTCTCTTCTTATATGCCATAATAATAGGAGTTCCGCTTTCCGACAAAAGAAGCAGCGTATGTTCCAGTAAAGGGAACGCTGATTCTAAATAAACACAGTCTGCAGCAAGAACGAGGTCGGTAGATTTGGCGAACTCCGGCAGATCATGGCCCCTTCTGTTAGATACTGAAAACAGCACGCTAGATAGACCACTTACCAGTCAAGAACTTCGGCTTTCACCATATCGTTCAGACCATTCAAATCGATATTTCTCTGCATCAATGGCACCATTTGTTCCTGATCTGTTACATATATCTCGGGCTTGTCAACCTCATGCCTCTCATTGTATGCTATAGCCAGTCTGCTAGTTAACACCAGAGCAAAGGACACTATATCACCAGTCATAATGGGACTAGTATTAACACCATAAACATACCCTACAAGACCTGTACCACTGCCTAGCTCAACGATCTTCCTGTATTTCTTCAACCCACTCCGTATCATGTACTTCGATAGCAGTTCGCCTGCAGGCCATAGCTTTCCACCACAACCAGTTGAGCCTCCATCTTCATAAACCGTGAGACCTGGAGCTTCTAGCAAGCCACCAAAGTCCAAATGAGACTCCCCAACCATGCGTTCTTCTGGTTCAGGAGCATACTCGACAAGCGAGTCGAAGAAGTCGCTCATGGTGAAAAATAGCCGTACGGTCAGGAATCTTTCAGTAGTCGATCAGCAGAGTAATACGATTTACAAATGCTGTATAAGGAAGAAATGAGAAGTACAATGGTAATAAATGGGACGGACAAACAGAGGACAGTTACATAAATGGAATGGTGAGAATGGCATTAGACGGCCAGATCTACGTACTAGTCCTAATATTGACTATGCAGCACTGTAGTTTCCACCCAACCACCCTCAATTCTAAAACATCACTTAATTCATGCGTAGCGTGTTAAAAATTACATATTTTTTGGTTTCTTCAATGCCTTGACGTTTAGACAACGACGCCCGAGTTGGAGGCAATTCGAGGCCACAAGTCAGCACATTCCTTGGCAACAGGACCAGTAATAGCAGAACCCTTCATTTCACCCTTGGGATTGACAATGACTCCAGCGTTATCTTCAAAGTAAAGGTAGACACCGTCCTTCCTTCTCCAGGGCTTGGACTGTCGGACAACAATGGCAGGCATCACCTTCTTTCTCAGTTCTGGCTTACCCTTCTTGACAGAGGCCATGACCATGTCACCAACACCAGCAGCAGGAAGCCGGTTCAGTCGTGCACCCCATCCCTTGACAGCGATGATGTATAGGTTTCGGGCACCAGTGTTATCAGCACAGTTGAGAATGGCTCCGGTAGGAAGACCGAGCTAGAGACAGTTAACACCAAATAATAATATACGCTGGCACAATTTAGTCCTACTTACCGAAACTCTGTATTTGTTACCAGAAGCGCTAGCTTTCTGTGACATTGTGGTTGTGTTGAAGGAAGATGAAAAGTGAAGTTGCACACATTCAATCTTGAGTTGAGTGGTGATGAAATTTACGCAGCGGACAACAAATCACGGAACAACTTCAAGCTCTAGCTCCGGAATAGTTGGCTATAGATAACAAGGGTAAAATTACTGGGATAAAAAGCCATAAATGATCATTTTAATTATATAAGGAGTTAATGCATTACTGTGACATTTTTCACGGGCCAAAAAGTCGAGCTTTTCAGACCATCCAATGCTATATACAGGCTTTATCGATGGATTGTAACGCTCACACATCCAAATGCCAGTCATATGTCCAAATACGCTTCGTATGTCCAAATTGCAGGCTAAGCAATGTGCCCTGCCAAAGAGCCTTGCTCCCCTGGACTGACGGCTAATGGTGACCGGACGACGGGGCCATCTGCTCATAAGCCGTGTACAAAATGAAGGCTGTCACGCCTATGCCAAAACCGGGCAATGCTCCTTTATATCTCTGGAAACGTGTGAACGGACCTTTATATCTCCAGGCATCTCTTTGTATACGAGTTAGAAGGTTGAATGGACCAAGTAGCCTGCAAGATTATAATTGCATTACCATAATGACCAACAACAACGTCGCAACATAGCAGCGCATCCAATTACCAGCAGGCCTAATACATATTTAACTTACCGTCTGGCCCACGGGTCTTTAATTGATGAGGCCATTGTTTGGATGAATTGGATAGAAAGGACCGGTGTTAATTGGTGGGAGCAGTTCGTTTCGAAAACCGCATCACGTGTTGGATTGCAAATCAAATCAAATAACTGGACTAACTTCCTCCTTTAAAAGAGCGTACATAAGCAAACATATCGTATTGGTATATTTAATATCACCAGCTTGCATTTACGACTGGTTTCTTGATCTCGCGTTTCTTATTTTTTGCTTCCTGCACCTGTTGCTCTTCGCTTATTTTGCTTGTTCCTTCCGCTTCTTGCTCTTCAAGTGCATGAGTAATAAAGCTATGATATCCTTGAAGACATCTATAATACTGCAATAAACTACGATACTTTCTCTCCTCCTCTACGCGCCTTTTCTTCGCATCTGCGTGCTTTCTCTCCATCTCTATGCGTTTTCCCCTCGCCTCAGTGCGCCTTTGTATCTCCAACTCAAGCAGTATCACTTCCTCTTCGCGCGCTTTCTTGGCCTCTTCATACGGCTTTTCCGCCTGCTCCGTCTCTGCAATCAGTCGATTTATTCGATCCAGCTGAGCGAGTCTCCACATATCTTCTTCTGAATGGCTATCTGTCTGGGCGACGTTATCAATTTCCAGCGAGGGATCGTCCCTCACAAGCGCGGGAGATGTCACAGAAGCTTTCTTTGGCATTATGACATTTAAAACATAAGAATACCCTTGTCCCAAAATTCCTCAGTAGAATTTAAAGACACTATGCCCAGGTGTGGTTTTCATAGATATGAAAAACTGACAGGAGAAAGCTGGAAATATCACTCACTCCTCATAAATGCACGTTTAGGGTTAGAAAGATTATGGATACGTGGCTGTCCGAGAGAAGCTCAGCATCAAGCAAAAGTGGCTAGTAATACAGCAAAATAGGACTTAGAAGAAGACTCAGGCTCTGATCTGATATATGCTTTAGTCGTACCCATGGAACCGCCAAGACAATACGTTTGGCATTTCTGCCCCACTCGTCGAACCCTATGATATTTATTCGAATATGACTCTCAATCTCACTCCTCTTTGATAACTAGGGTAGTTACCTGATAAATGCCAGCGTTGTCTATTGATTTGCGGGACTGCCCTATTTGCACCGCTTCAGCAAGAGACCGGAATGTATTATTGTAGTAGCGTAGACAAGCAATTAAATTATGTTGATTTATTGATATCATTAGTATCTTCAACTTGCCTTTACAGCTAGTTTTCTTGATTTCGCATTTCTTGCTGTTTTGCTTCCTGCCCCTTTTGCTCCTCGCTTCCTGTTTCTTTTGCTTCTTGGTCTTCATGCAAACCAGCAATTATGCGGAGGTATCCTTGACGACATTTATATAACTGCAATAGACTACGATACTTCCTCTTCTCCTCTGCGAGTATTTTCCTCGTCTCTGCCCGTCTTTTCCTCGTCTCTGCGTGCTTTCTCTCCATCTCTATGCGTGCTTTCCTCGCTTCTGCGCGCCTTTTCTTCGTCTCTGCGTGCCTTTGTATCTCCATTTCAAGCAGTATCTCTTCCTCTTCGCGCGCTTTCTTGGCCTCTTCATATCTTTTTTCCGCCTCGTTCGTTTCTAAAATCAGTCGATCCAGCTGAGCACGTCTCCGCATATGCTTTTCTTCTGAATGGCCACCTCTCTGGGCGACGTTATTAATTTCCAGCACAGGTGCGGGCGATGTCTCAGAAACTTCCTTTGACATTATGATATTTAAAATATAATGAACCTTGTCCCAAAATTTCTCTCAGCCGATATTAAAGATGCTGTGAACTGTAGGCCGTACAAGTGAAGAAAAGTGACACGCAGCTGGGCCAGTCTTGTGGACTTTGTGGATTTTGTGGCAAATAGTAAAAAGCTGTGCTAAATGAGAATGAATCCACATGTGGGGTTTGGGAAGAATATGGAGTTGCTCATCCAAAGAGCACGGAGCAGAAAAATACATTGTCAGTTACGATACATTCGGTGTTTGTTTCCCAAGAAGATAGCTTGACAATACAATATAGAATTGATACTTTTGATGAGCGTTTTGGGTCCGAAAGATGATAGTGATGTCTGTTAATAGAAAGATAAGGCCGTATTTTCTTTTTCTTCATGAATAACCACAGTTGATATGACATCTCTCTCAAACAAGTGGACAAAAATATCTTATGTCTAGTCAGACCCAATACTCTTATGATAGCCCGAATTTCACAAGAGCTAAGAGTCGTACTTCAAATTTTCATGATTTTTTGCTGCGATAGGAAAGCTATTCGAAAAGCCAGATGCAGGCTGCCACCTAAGACTTTTAGCATTTTTTTTTCAACGCGCTCACCGTTTGATCAACATCAGTTAATTTACGCAAGCTATGTTGTCGACAGCTGGAACAATACAGTGTACCTTGCTTTGCGTGCCTGTAAAGCTTTAGAACTAAATAGCCATTTGGTGAGATACCTCTTTTTAGCCACAAAACAATTTGCGGCTCAATTATTGAACGAGCCTAGTAATTCCATACTATCATACAACATATATTAATTAGTGATTGGAGCCGTTGAGTTAAACGAGATATAGTAGTGGTATATAGAATATCCGACGTTAATACGAGCTCTCGAAGCATCTGATGGCCATTGCTCCATTGTTCGTAGTAGAGGTAACTTGTCACATTATCAGTATGCACCGCAAGCACTGTAGACATATATGATGGTGTACTCATCATTCTCCTTTTGAAAACCTGTGAATCAACCGCTACTTATTGCTCATTTGGCAAGCAAGATGCCAAGGCAAGATGCATGGGACTCTTCCGACGACGAATTCAATGAAATAGAAACTTTCAAAAGGAAACGTGATCATTTCACGTCCCGCGGCGATTTCGAAATCGGTGAAAGGGAACGTAAAAAAACTCGACGCAAACGAGAACATGACCGTGATGTGCAAGAAAAAGCCTCCAGCGAGCAAGACCTCGATCGTGTTGAGAAAGAAAAAGACGCGGTTGAGCAAGACGAAGTCTTCACTGTTGAAGACAGCGATAGCATCGAGGAAATTAGAACCAAATATATAGAATTACAAGAGAGGTTTCGCGTACAGGAAAAAGAGTTTGCAGCATATCGCGAGGGAACGGAAAAACGGGGAACTGAAAAACTCACCATCTCGTCCTTGTTCGCCAAATACGATGAAGAGTTATCTGGAAAACTAGACGTTAACGAGGAGAGATCAGGTCGTAGCCTTAGTTATGATTTGCATAAATATGTTGTTCCTGGCAAACTGGTAGTGCACACCCCGGACGAAGACATTTTCTTCGATCATCACCTCGCACCCTACGGTGATGAGACTGCGAGAATGAGTTCAGAATATATTCAAGAACGCGGTGAAAATTCTGACATGGACGTCAGACAAGAAAAAGATACCGACATATATAATGTCAGCGCAATTTTTGAACCCGTGAGAAAAGTTGTGCAGCCGTTTATTCGGAATGAATTCGCAGAAGAAAACGGGAAATTGCCTGAAGTGGTCTTTGTAAGTAAGGAGAAAGCGAAGCAAAACAAGACCAAACACTATACAATTCAGAGTGGAGAGCAAGTTGCCGCGGGCTTTCCCGATTGGTTTATTGTATTGCGTTATCCTGACAAGAAGGAGAAAATTCTTTCAGTCGTGGAGGCCAAAGACCCAGCGAAGCTTACAGATGAAGTAATATGCGAAGTTCTTTATTCTCCACATTCTGAAGATCTTTTTGGTAGAATAAAGCGAGGTGAAACCTCATCGCGTGAGTATAAAGTCGGGAGAGCGATAGCTCAGGCTTATCACTACGGAATTACTTATGGGAACCTGATTCCATGTATCACGACGGGAGCCAACTGGATATTCATGCGAATTCCAGAAGGTAATGTGCGGGAAGTGCATATCTATCACAATAATCGAGTTGCTTGTCTAATTTCTGACGACGAGCAAAAGAGGACAAAGCCTTACGACGAGAAAGAATCGCCGATTCGTGCAGTAGCTAATTTGGCCTGCGAAGGCATGAAAAGGGATGAGCTGAGCGAGGAATGGAGTACCGAAACGCTGATGACAGACGGATTTATAATAAATGTGAGGAGGCATAAGACTAGGGGATCTAGGAGATATACAAACAGCCGTGAGCAGAGGGGGGCCAGTCGCGGAAGGAGGTAATCTGGAATACGAAGTAGAAGCAACCGTAGGCTATAAGTCCTATCATAACGACCATAACGTCGCCGAAGCCAAACCGCGATTTCAATCATGAGCAGGTCCAAAAAGGAATTAGGTTATCGCTGCAGTTAGGATAAATTGGATATCAGAAAGAAGCGCTGCTAATTGGCTCATTTATTTTAGAATGGAAATATCACGTGATCGCTAGACCAGTCCAGCAGCATCTTCCGAGTTTTCAGAATCCTCATAATAGTTCGGGGCACCTGTCTGCTGATATTCATTTTGCTGAGAAGCATAAGGTTCGTAGCCTCGAGTCCAAGTGAGTGGCGGAAAGTACTTTCGCTGTAACATTAGTGATACCGTTCCATACTGCATCGGTCAGGCCTTACCTACATAGCAGAACCATCCAACTAGCAGCCCCAGAAGGCTACCGGAAATAACATCAAAATAATGATGTCTATAGTCAATTATACGAGTACAGGCGACGTATGCAGCAACAACGAGCGGCGAAAACGCCACAACGCCCTTGCCGATAGTGGCATTTGGCCTCAGAGCGGATGTTTGCCCAGCTAGCCACAAACTGAGGTAAAAAAGACAGGCAAAACTATCGGAAGTATGACCTGACGGTGTGCTTTTCAGTCCTTCCATGATTACACCTCGGCTGGGGTTTGTACATACTTCAATTCCAACAGGAACGTCGGCCGGAGTATCGGCGGCCGGCTGGCATCTGGCAATAAAGTCGGGCCGCATGTTTCCAAGCCATACTTTGAGCATGTCGGTGATCAGACAGCTAAGTGAGAACGTCAACGCCAGGCCAAGAATCGACATATGCAGTAATAAGGTCTTGTGCCGAGCTCGGGATGTTTTAGTGACCATCACCACAATCACAGCAGCGGCCCCCGGACTTATAAGCTGAAGAGTTAGCCTCTATTATATAGTTATAATGTAAATGTCACTTACCAAGCAAAGCCAAATGGGAACATGCTCGCGTTCAATGGGATATAATATCCGGTGATCATTGAGGTAGAACAGAGACTGCACGGGATTCATGAGCTCGAAGAAGAGAAGCAGCAGGAGCGATATTATCAGAGTGAGCCAGTCCAATGCATAACGCTCGACTATTTTCAGCTCCTGTCTGCCGATGTGGAATGAGAGTGATGCCATGCTGGAGGGAGTGGGGTTAGCGGTATGATCAAAAGCTGCAACATAAACTTTGAGTTGGAAGAGATGACAGCACCAAATGAGATGAAAATCTAAGTTTTTACCAAATGACTAATAGGGAGGTTTAGAGGTAATGATAGACTAGATGAAGCGTATAAAATGCTGTTTCTATGAGAAATTGGCGAATCACGTGACTGCTCAATGCTTGCCTTCAAACAACATTGCAGGACATACACAGCCGATAGACCGTAATATTGAAATTGTTTTCATAATATAATGCATCTACTAGTGCATTCCATAACTTTTATTTTGTTGCGTATTTTGCCGGGTCGATCTTAGTCAAGTTAATTCTACCAGCCAACCCATCTCTCACTCAAATGTCAGATATAGCCGGACGTAAGTAACCACCTAAACCATATTGCCACTTATATACTAATTATTTAGCATCTACGATCCGTATTCTCGTTACGACCGATAATCATGTAGGGTTTTATGAGACTGACGCAGTTCGCGGCGACGATGCGTGGAAAACCTTTGAAGAGATCATGGATGTGGCCAAGCAGAGAAACGTAGACATGATACTGTGTGCTGGAGATTTGTTCCATATAAATAAACCTTCGAAGAAGTCGTATTATCAGGTGATCCGCAGTCTCAGAAAAGCATGTCTTGGAAATAAGCCCGTGGAGCTCCAGATGTTATACGAAGGGCCGCTCAAGTATCACAGTGATTCAGGGCTTCCTACAGTGAACTACATGGATGCGAACATGAACATAGCCATTCCGTTTTTTGCTATAAGCGGGAATCATGACGATGTCAGCGGGGTATCTATGCTGGCTGCTATGGATATTTTGCAATCAACCGGCCTCGTTAACTACTATGGAAAAGTCACTGAGAATGACAACATAAGCGTGGAGCCGATTCTTCTAAAAAAGGGAAATACTAAACTTGCATTGTACGGATTCGATAGCGTACGCGATGAAAGGCTGTTTCGAACATTCCGGTCCGGCAATGTTCGATTCTCTCGGCCTGCTCGTAATGAGGACGAATACTATAATTTAATTGCAGTGCATCAAAACCGCGTCGCACATAGCGATACGGGATACCTAGCTGAAGAGTTTATTCCGGATTTCATGGATCTCGTTGTATGGGGCCATGAGCATGACTGTCATCCAGAACCTACACTGAGCTCCTCTGGCAGTTATCATATTTTGCAGCCCGGTTCTTCAGTAGCCACAAGCCTCATAGAAGGAGAAGCACTACCGAAATATGTGAATATTCTAGAAATCACCGGTAGAGAGCTGCATACGGAAAAAGTCAGACTCTCTACTGTTCGGCCATTTGTGTATGAGAGTGTTGGAATCACAGACTGCCCCATTAGGTCCAGCAAATCGGATATCCGAGGCCAGGTCACTCAATGGATGATTGAAAAAGTGGAGGTATTAATAGCGAAAGCTAGGGAAGAATGGCTGGATCTTCATCCAGGGAAGTCCGAGGACGACATCCCGTTGCCTCTGATCAGACTCAGAGTAGAACATAACAACCAGTACCCACTGGAACATCCTCAGAGATTTTCTGGAAGATTTGCTGGCCGTGTTGCAAACACATCTGACGTGGTCCAATACTTGCAGAAGCGCACAGTCAATCGTAGAAGGCCTACTAAGCAGGGTCCTAATGAGACTGTGAGCATATCTGATGATGATGACGACTTTCTAGGTGGTGTCAAGGTACAGGATTTGGTACAAGAAGAGCTTGAGAAGGAAGACTTAGAGATGCTTATCCCAAAGGGCCTTTCGGAGGCCATACGTGTATATGTCGAGAAGGATGATAGGGGTATCTTGAAAGAGTTTGTCAAAGAATCCATGGACACACAGGTGAAGAAGCTCAGCAGCCGAGTGGACTTATCAACAGAAGACTTATTCATGCGCCTTAATCTTGATCAGAACGACAAACCGGTACCGGCAAAACAGACCAGCAAGAAGCCGAAGCCTGCCGCAAAATCCAAACCAGCTCCACGTTCTGCACCTTCGCGAACTTCAACTCGTCCAAGGGCCAAAACTGCTAAACGTATAGAACCGGAGGAACTTGACTTATCGGATGACGATGATGATGATGTGGACATGAATATCTCGAGTGGTGACGATTTTGACCCGGAAGAGGACGAAGTGATACCGACCACTCGCAGCAGTACGAGAGCAACAAAGAAGGCCATTCCTCAAGAAAGAGCAAAGAGTCCTGTTATTGAGGTGGCGTCCAGCCCCGTTGCGGAAGTGCCAGCTACTATCGACACTGCACCTAGTAGTGCAACTAAAGGTTCTTCCAGGTCCCGTGGAGGAGCAACTGGCAAGGCAAGGGGGGGCCGCCGAGCACGTGTTTAGCATGGTGGCAGTTAATATAATATATTGGTTAGTTGTCTATAAGTGGCAGTCTGAAAGTGCTCAAATTCAAGTTTCCTTGGAAAATACGACAACGTGATGAGGAGGATTACCTGCGGCTTCGCGGGCCCTACCATGCTCAAGCGATTCCTTGGTGAAAATCTTTCCTGGATTTAGCAATTGCAGAGGATCCAAAGAAAGTTTGACGGTATTCATGATGGAGACAGCGTCAGGTCCTACCTCTTCTACGAGATAATCGAGTTTCCCAGCACCGACACCATGTTCTCCGGTACAAGTTCCTTCCAACGCAAGACCACGGTGAACAATATTGTGTGCAACTTCACGGCAGAGCTCTTCATCCTCATCGGTATATATGAGACTGGCATGGAAGTTTCCGTCACCGACATGACCCAGAGTGGTTCCAAAAACTCCTGAATCATCAATATCTTTCTTAGTATCCATCACCAAGTCTGCCAGTCGAGACATTGGAACGGCAATGTCTGTAGAAAATACTCTGCCATTCTTTGGTCCCATGGCAATGTTGCTCCATAGAGCTTCTTTTCTCGCGGACCACAGACGATGCTGCTCGTCCTCGTCGTTGGCAAAAGTAAACTTGTTGCCAGAATGGCTTTTAGAGATGACCTTTGCTTTAGCAATTTGCTCATTAACGGATGATTTAGAGCCTGAGAATTTGAGAAACAAGGTGGGTTTCTCATCCCACTTGTTCTTAGTGTAACCGGCCCGGTTTATAACCCACATCTGCTTATCGTCCATGAGCTCTACGGCATGGATAGGAATTCCCTTTCTAATAATTTCAATTGCGGCAGCAGTAGCGTCGTGTACCTGTGGAAATGAGCATACAGCAACAGACGTCTGCTCGGGTACAACCTGCAACTTCAGAGTAGCTTCAGTCACCAGGCCCAGAGTGCCCTCGGTCCCGCAAAACAGATGATTCAGGTTATATCCAGCAGCGGATTTCCTGGGACGCTGTTTCGTTTTGATGATAGTGCCATCTGCCAGAACCACCGTCAGGTTAATAATATGGTCTCTCATTGGACCATATTTGACACAGTTGGTACCTGAGCAGGAAGTGTTGACCATTCCACCGATTTTCGCAGTCGGACCAGGATCCACAGCGAAAAAAAGGTCACCATAACCGTTATCTTGCAAATACTGGTTGAGCTCCATCCACCCGACAGCAGGCTGGACGGTGACATCGAGATCATCCGGTCGGACTGTCAGCACCTTGTTCATATGGCTAAAGTCGATACATATGCCGCCATAAGACGCACAGAAATTACCCTCGAGACTTGATCCACCTGAATATCCGATCATCGGCAGTCTGTATTTGTGGCAGATTTTGGCAATAGCGGAAACTTGTTCGGTGCTTGTGGGGTAAGCCACAGCAATTGGTGTCTGATCTATGTTATAAGTACTCCAATCCGAATACCCATGGACCTTCAGGTCTTCATCATCTACAGAGATGCCTCCTTCACCCAAGACGTCGATGAACTCTGTCCATGCTTGATCGAATTCCCTTTTTCCTCCGTATTTGGCAGTGATCCAGTCCCTCTGAATGGAATCAGTTCTAGCTTCGCCATTATCGTAAAACCTCTTTGTAGCAAAATATGCAATTCCAGCACTTGCCAGCCCAACAGCCAGCAAAGAGCCGATGCTGGTTTTCGCTGGTTTAGCGCTTCCGGTTGACTGACTCAGCAGCCGACGGCTCTGGGTGACATATCGGGTCGATGCCAGTCTCGATGGAGTTCTCGGCAATATGTGCCTGGCCAGCATTATTTTAGAGTATTAATGAAAAAGGAGAGGTATGAATGAAGAAAGGAAAATATTATTTACCGTTGCATGCATTGAACTTCGGCGAAACTGTCCAGAAGCGGCTTTTCTACTGGTAGAATGGTGCAACCTGGACCGACTATTGCGTGGGGGTTGTTCTCCGATAACGGATAGATGTCAACGATAATGCGAAAGAAGAAAATAGCGCTTCAGATTAACAAAACTTGCAGTTAGACAACAACTTTTATGGAAGGCATTATGTATATACATAGAAAAAAGCTTAAAGGAACATAACAACGCTTAAAGGAGTATCGGAGCATAACAACTCCTAAAGGAGAACAGCAATGCCTAAACGAGTTTGATGAATGCACTTAGCTATGGATCATTTTCCTACCAATAACCTCGATACTCTAGATTTGAAAACTCGTTAGTCTAGACTTGGCCATCCAACATGGCTTCCACAGCTCCCTGCACATTTCCACCGGATCGGCGAAGAGCACGAACGTTTCGGTCAAAATCCACAAATCCCAACTCGTTTAGCTGCTGCAACTGGGACTCATATCGTTCCTCAGGAGGCCTGTTATCTGCAGGAGCCGCCGGAGTCTGCGGAAAGGAACCGCCTTCCAGCAGGGCATTAAGAAGATTTGGAAACCCCTGTTGGTCATCAGTGCCAGTACTGTTACCATAAGGACCACCACGTAATAAAGCAGCAAAAGGATTGGCATTAGTATTAGGGTTCGAAGCAGCTGTAGCATCGGGGCTGCCTGTCGATGAAGTAGTAGTAGCAGTTGTAGAGGTATTGTCTGTAGCAGATGCTGCGCCGGGGGCAGGGAAAGATGACTGCTGCTGGTCGGCAGTATCACCGCGCAGCGATCCAAACATGCGTTCCATTTGCATCATTTGCCTCATCATCTGAGGATTGGTGAGCATTTGTCGGAATTGTTCGCTCTGTAGCATCTGGCGGAACTGCGGACCCATGCCTTGAAGCTGGGGATTCGAATTAATCATCATGTCTACAATTGCGGGATTCTGCAGCGCCTGCTGCAAGTTCTCAGAGAACCCCGGAGTCTCCATCATTCTGAGCAGATCGTCTGGATTCGGCGCTGGGCCCATGCCGCCGTCGGGGCCAAACATGCTAGCAGAAGGCAAATTAGCAAACCCAGCGTACCGAGCACCAGTCAGGTCTGCCAGCATATTTCCCGAGCCGGTCCCTGCCGATATGTTCGAGGGCACCTGAGGCGATGCCGAGGATGCAGGTGAACCGTTATTAGCCGTTGTAGAGGCAGAAGTGGACGAGGGAGGTGCAGCGCCTCTGACCAGGTGGATGGTTTGGCCTGATTTGGTGATTTTACATGACTCCAAGCTGTCATTGTCCTTGAGAACCCGGCCGGAGAAAATGAGTCTCTGGCGGTCAGCAGGAATATCGCACTGAGAGGCCAGGTTGGCCTTGAGCTCCGATACCTTCATTGAAGGAGAAACGCTGAGGTTGAACTTCTTATCGGCGGACGATCTATCGTTAGCGTTGCCATTTCGTAGACAGCCATACGACCACTATAATACACTGCAAATACTTACTTTACAATAATATCAATAGTTTCTGACATTGTGGTCCGAAGGTGAGATGACGGGTTGTTGTTCAACTTTTACGTTAAACCAGGATGGTTTGATGGGATTTATTTTGCTTCTTTTACTTTCCATCTTAACTGGTGACCAGCACAAGACTATGATACCGTGGCAGAGAATATTGACGACAATATAATTGATTATACGAATGGATATTATAGCTATGTAATTATACAATGAGACAGCGGCATGGCGTTTGAGTAGTGCCGAACAATTGTAAATCGGACTGTTATTACGTGTGCGTCTTGGTTCGACTGACGTAATGTATGTGGATAACCAGAAAGGGTATATCAATGTATACCAGTAGGAGAAATGGATGAAATTAATATGGAGAACCACGGCAATGGAATAAGCATGCAAAATAGCAATGAAACAAGTATGCAATAGTAAGCTAGTAAATATTCCATTCCAATATGCCAATTACCACTATATTTGAATAGATGATCTATATCACTACAATACCAAATCAATACCCGTCATGCTAACATAAACACCATGAAATTACAACAACAATCAAGCAAATTCATCAATCGCAACACCTCAATATGATGATTCGTACGTAGCACCTGAATAGCTAAGTTCAAGAGGAGGAGAAGCTCCCCGTTCTATTATTATTGGAACCACCAGTTTGGCGGGCTGCGAGTGCTTTTTCATATAGACTTCATACACCAATTCATATTGTCGAGAGATAACCGGAGTGAAGAATGTAGGAACGAACGAGGGTTCATCCGGAATCGCAATTGGAATATCCAATTCTGCAAACTGTGCTGGAGACTCGTCTAGCGTAGTATTTTCCACCGTGACCACCTCTGCATCGTCCTTCAGCAGTTCTGCCACCTTATTCAATGTGCGTGGCTCCTCAGAACTCCACTCCAGATCAGGAGCATCTATCTGTTGCACGAGAAACTTGTCCACAGAATCATGTTGCCCAAGTATGAGACTTTCTGGAGAAGGCAAATGTGAAATAGTCTTCGAGCACGACAATGTGTGACTAACGACACTGACAGCAATTCTAGTAACTGGCGGAGACGTATATTTTTTGGATAGCCTGCTCACCTTTAGCAGCAGCTTTGTACTAAAGTCAGCACCAGAGGACATTGCACCTGGTGACATAGTCTTCAAGGTGACCTCAGCACCTAGAGACTTTTTGATAAGGCCATTCTTTACCAAAGAAGTCTGATGAACAAGATTGCTATCAAAGCCGCGTACTCTCGACATGCTGAACACATCTGGCGATGGTTCTGGGGCGACACGAATGTATCTAGTAACGTGCATAGGAGGCAACTCCTTACCGGCAGGCCTGTCTCTAAAAATATCGACCTCTACCGAGTATACAATACGAGCAGTACCATTGTTAACGTCCAGGTCAGGCACGATTGGCGCGAGCTCTGTAGCTGCACCCAAAGACGGTGGAAGAGTCGTTTGCACAGAATGCAAGGCCACAGGAGAACATGTAGGTAACGTGAGACAAAAGTCATATAAATAGCAGGTACCGGCCTGAAAAACGCCATTATTGGGGCAAGACTGGGCATCAACGTCATAGGTTTTGAGAATGTTTAGACGAGGTAATGCCATGTCCATGCCTTGTCCAGGAGCTCTCTTGAACACAGTCTGCCTCATTATTAGAGAAAACGTGATTTTGGATATCTTCATATCTTTTATAGGGGATATTTCCAAAGTGCCAACCACAGTTGATCCCGGTGTATACCATGCGCTCAAATCCAAAGACTCTGCCTTATGAAGGTGGACCCTCATAGTCCACTGTTTGTGGCTGACAGAGTCGAGTTGCTTCTCACGGAAACTCAAAACTTCGCAGTAGTTAGGAAGCTTGCCTTCCTGGCGCTCATGGTCTTCAATACTCTGGTAAGCTGGCAGCATGATGCACCAACAAGGTGAGAACTGGGGAAATGTGCGCTAACGCCCGGTGTGTGGTGTGGTTATCAGATGATTGAAACGGACAGTTTGCGGGGAAGCCAAGACCCAGATTTGGATAACAAGGACAGTGTGATATGGAATTCAAGACAAAGATTTCAGAAACAATCTGTACGTATTTATATAACAGAAAACTCAGTCGTCTGCTTTGTCATCCATGGATACTATCACTGATCGTCATATGGACTGCCAATTCGGGCCGTAACCTATCAGCCTCACCACTTCGTGTTGAGTCAGAGCTTTCTCGAACGAGGAAGACAGTCTGGTACAAAGGGGCGTAGAAAGGCAGGAATTAATAAAAAACACATATCGTCAAATTCACTCATTAGTCTCGTCATCTATCTATTATTTTAGCTTCATTTAGATGCTAGAACATTTGCAAGTACCGGCTTGGAACTAGCCAAACCCGGGTATTTTGCCTCTAAATGTTGCAATAGCAGCACGCCTTGAGAAAAGTGCTCGGGACCCTGGAATGGCTTCTTATTATAGTAACTGTTGGGAGTTTCCGATTCGAAGTAATTGAATGACTTATTCTGCGCATCAGCTTCCGCTTCCTGCTGCATGGTGAACATTTCCTCCAAAACATTGGCCACCTGAGGGGAGAAAGGCTCAATTACAGCAGGCCGCTCGTTGTACAAATCGCACAGAAGATTGATGATTGGCTCGTTCTCTTCGAATCCTTCATATATAGGCAGTAGATTGATGAGGGCGGGTACAACTTCCTGAAGAGGAAGCCAGTCGGGATGACGAAGCGCCATTCGGGCAACACAACCGCACGCATTAGCTATACCACGCAAATTCGTCTCATTAGCTGCTGCCGCCAACTCTGCATCAGTCTCCAGTTCCTTTTTATTAGCCTTCTTGCTGGCTCGATGCTGATTCTTGTCAACCTTGGTCAAAAGTCCTTGCAATTTACCTAAGATGGCCAGGTAGTTGTTCTTAACCAGTTCCAAATGTTCTGGCTCCGTAGCATAAAAACACACCAATCCAATACCAAATGCTGCATTGCTTCGAACCCCAAGGTCAACGTCATCGAGAGCACGCAAGAAAATCGGAAGCACCTGTGGAATGTATTCAGTGGCATCGGACTCAAATCCTGAGATGATTTCGGCCAGAGATCCCACTCCTGAGGCTCTCTCGGCTTCATTATTCTTATTCTTACAATATACTTTGATCAGTGGCAGCACTGAGGAAAATATAGGCATGAAGTTGCGCCCCATGGCTTTAGCCAAGTTGATCAATGCTTCAAATGCTGCGTCAATAAGTATAACGTCATTTTCTGAACTGTCTTCATATTCTTGACCGCTTCCTTGCTGCTTTGCTGCATCGGCTTCTTCATCAAACTCCTCATCCAGTACTTGGCAACAATGCTCTTTGCCCAAAATAAGAATGAGCTCACTACACCAGGCTTCTAAATCGTTGCTGGAGCCAATAATATAAGAGCCACTAACCGCCAGCGACTCTGCGAAAAAGTTCAAGTTTTCCATTGCAGTAGGAATATCTTCTTCGGTTGAGAGTGCTTCAAGAGTCTTCTGCCGTACTTTATTAGCAAGAGATGCAACAACCTCAGGGACTTGTTGTGTGCTTGGAAACTCTTTGTGCCAGTCGGGCAATTTCGCCAGACGATAAAAGGTGAGGTACGTTTTCCAGATTGCCCCGAAAGCAGATTTTCTGATTCCATCGTAGAAGTGATCAGTCAGCTCGAGTAACTTCTCCATAGAGCTCTCCAAATATGGCGAAAAATTGGCCTTGGTACCGACAATCAGCTCTGATAATGCATCCAGCGCAACCTCCTTCTCAACTGCAACAGCAGAATTGACGTTCAATTTCTCAAGTAGTTTCTCAGCAGCATCATCCTCGCCAAGACCCTCATCTTGTCCAACATCGTCGTCATCATCATCATCGGCTTCCGCAGAAAACTCCTCTTGATTTAGACAATTGAAAACTTGTTCCATCACTGCTGGAAGGAAATTTGAAAAGTCTTCACCATACATTCGAGCAAGAATACCAACAAAGAGAAATCCACTTTCCTTGAGTCTACTTTGGGTGCTTTTCAACGAAGAGAAAACGGCCCGAGTCACAGCATCAACGTAGGGAGAAAAGGATTCTTTACCCACTGCGCCGGCCATGGAGCCCATTGAATCCAGAATGGTCGAGCAAAGAGTAGCCTGTTCTTCAGTCATATCATCTGACGTAGAGACAGTGGCTCCGACAAATGGTTCAAAGGTGTTGATCGTCTGCTCAAAGTAAGGTAAGTAATTTTTGCCAGCTGCAAATGCGGCAGATGCAATGGCGTTAGCAATCGAGCCCTTGATGGACAAATCATCGGTATTAGAAAACAGTTCTAGGAGACGAGGAACAAGAACAGGCAGATACTTCTCAGTAATGACTTGGCTGTCGATTGTTTCCAAAATAGCATCTAAGGTGATACACGCAGCCTTGGCCATTTTAACAGAGTGTGCAGTATGAATAATGTTGAATACCAAAGGAAGAATAGTCTCGTGCTCCGCTCCAACTTCACTATGCAGTACCGAAGCTAGTTGACAAAGAGCTAACAGGGCGCCTTTTTTTACCAAGAACTCAGGATCATGAAGCCCCTGAACAACCAAAGGCATGATTTTGCCCAGATGCTTGGATACAGTATCGGGTGCACCTTCCACAGTTGATGAAAGACCCAAGAAACCGGCGTTTCTTTCATACATGTTACTAGAAGAAGCCAATTGAGGGAAAAGTTCTAACAACGGAATCATGACCTGACTAGGAGGAAGAACTGTAGACAAAGAATCCAGTAGGCGGAGAGCTTTAGTGCCAGGCCTGGTTTCGTCCTCTTGGTCGTCATTTTCATCGTCTTCCACATCAAAAGGCTCCGAGGCAATCTTGAGCATGCTTTGAGTTAAATAGGGACCCAGTTTAAGCTGCTTGATTTTAGATTTCTTGAATCTAGAGGCTGTGAAAAGAAATTGGATAGCTGGGTTGCGGTATTCGTCAGAGAGAGACGACAGGGCTATGTCGCCCGTTATAAACTTGACAAGGTCCCCGAAATATTGTGAAATGAGAGCTGAATCACAGTAGCACACCAGGTTATTCAGTACCTCAAAGATCTGGGAGGAGCTTTTCTCGTCGTCTTCCTGAATGGTTTGTTTGAGCACGATAATGATATGTGGAAGCAGAGCCTTGAACAAGACGACAGGATTGCGGTTGTCAGGGACTTTCTTATCAAACGCGGCCGCGTCAATGTTTTCTCCTAGTCTTCCTAGTGCCAATACCGATGAGAGGCGTACCTGAATGGATTGCGGGTCATTGATGGTTTGGCTCAAGAGCTGGAGCAGCTCGACACTGAGATCCCATATTTTGCCAGAAGAAAAGTCCAGCAACGTGTAAAGTAAATACACGGCGATTTCTCGGTGTTGGTACGAGTCCGAAGAAGCAGCCTTGAATAGAACATCCACGAGATCCGGCCATTGGTTCTGCTCCATGTCGATACGGGCAATGCTGGCTATAACCCGTGAAGACGTGTGTCTAACGAGAGCATTCTGCTCGGCAAAAGTCGATTCCAGTAAGCTGTGACGTATCTGAGACTTTGTATCAGCTGCAATGGTTTTCTCCCAGCTTCTAGTGACCTGCTTGGCTGCCTCTACACCAGCGAGCTGCCGGACCTGGGGTTCACTATGGCTCTGTAGTATCTGGATCAGAGCAGGCAGCGCGTTCGGGTTGGTATATATATCTTTTTCCAGCCGAGCCGAAGCCGCCTTTATGCCCTCGGTGCTAGGCGAAATGATCTCTTGGAGATTTGTAGCTACGAGGTTGACGAAGTTCTCATCTACAGACATTTTAGATTAAGGGAAAAAAATTTCAATAGGGGGTAAAAGATTATGTACGATAGTGGGCAATTGAGAATACGACGGAACACAAAAAAGATAAAAAAAGATACAATCACCAGATGCATGTTTTCAGAAGACCAATAGCATATTTGCGGAGAAAGCCCAGGAAGAATGCAGATGTGCTTGAGCAGGTGTTCGGATCGCTAGCAGATGCATCAGACGAACATATTCCTTACGTAGGGCCTTCTACCAGCTTTGCACAGCACGAACAAGACATTAAAGGCATACGGCAGGTTTTCCTGGAGCGTGCGTTTGCCACAAGGATCATGTACAAGACGCCAATGGCGCATCAGTGCCATTTGTTCAACGCATATTACTTTCCCCCATGGCATTTCGTATCTGCCGGCCGCAAATCCAGACCGGCCCTGGCGTGCCTGTACCTTGCAGGAGACCATCAGAATGGTCAAAACATGGAGAATCGGCAGTTCCGACCAACAGTGTTCCACAGGTCCAAAAATCCTATGGACTATGCCGTGTGGAGACGCAGGATCAAGCTGCTTGTTCGAAAAGCTCTGTGGCGAGAGTTCCAGCATAATAAGCGATTCCAGGACGGCACATATTTATTTCGCATGAAGAAGCTTCCAAACGATCACGCTGAGTTACAACAGCATGTTTCTAAAGTTGTGGGCTTTGCCGAGACCACTGTTCGACATGAACTGGACTGGGTCAATGAAGCAACCAGGCTGGCCGACCTTGCAAAATTCGACCTAATTCTTAAGGAAAAGCATTATCAACGGTCAGAGCTACTACCTAGACAAGCTTGGATAGGAAACATGACGAACAGACTGGGAAATTGAGGTTCGCAAATCTGTGGAAACTCACGGTATACCCACCCAATGTCGCAGTACTCGAATTTCCATATCTGATACGTCACTCAATCTGCATCTGATATGTCGTAGTACTTAGAATTTGCATATCTAATATTACATTGTAAAACATACGGGTAAACATGACCATTGTTGAAGGCCAGCAACTACTGCGCGTCTCAACTAGGACGGCATAACTATCACATCTAAAAAAAAAACACATGATACCCCATAAAAATAATCATGCGCTAAGATAAAGGAAATAACTTGGGGCCGCCAACTTTGTTGAACGTTGACGATAAATTAGAATCGAGCTGCTTACAACTCAATTTTCTTGGGCTTTTCCCAGGGGTTGTCCTGGTTGGTGAAGTGACCATAGCTGGCAGTCTTCAGGTAAATGGGCCGAGCAAGATCAAGCTCTTTGACAAGGACACCAGGTCGCAGATCAAAGTTCTTGCGGATGATAGCAACAAGCTCGTCGGAATTGTACTTGGATGTGCCGTAGGTTTCGACAAAAATCGACAGCGGCTCAGCAACACCAATGGCGTAAGACAATTGCACCAATGCTCGTCGAGCCAGACCGGCAGAAACCAAAGATTTGGCAACCCATCGTGCAGCATATGCAGCCGATCGGTCAACTTTGGAGTAGTCTTTTCCAGAGAATGCTCCTCCACCGTGAGCACCCCATCCACCATAGGTGTCGACAATGATCTTTCGGCCAGTCAGACCAGCATCTCCCTGGGGACCACCAATGACGAAACTTCCAGATGGCTGTATATGATAGACTGTCTTGTTATCAAGCAAGTTGGAAGGAATGACCTTCTTGACAACCTTCTCCAGAATCTCCTGTCGAACGTCAGTAATGGATACTTCAGCAGAATGCTGGGCCGACACAACGACAGTATCGACTCGCAAAGGAATGCACGCGCCATTATCGTACTTGTATTCGACCGTAACCTGCGTCTTGGTGTCCGGACGGAGCCACGGGATGGAACCGTCTCGTCGAGCATCAGCAAGGGCTTTGCTAAGCTTGTGAGATAGCACAACAGTCAAAGGAAGCAATTCCTTGGTCTCATCTGTGGCATAGCCAAACATTATTCCCTGATCTCCAGCACCAATTTCTTCGATTCGTCGTTCGAGGTGGACACCCTGAGCAATTTCAAGCGACTGCTGCTCAATTGCAACCAAAACATTGCAGGTCTTGTAATCGAAACCCTTGGCAGAGTCATCGTAACCGATATCCTTGATTGTGTCTCTGATGATCTTCTGGTAGTCGAGCTGGGCTCGGGTGGTGATTTCTCCAAACACCATTATCATACCAGTCTTGGAAGCAGTTTCACAGGCAACCTTGGAAGCAGGGTCCTGTTTCAAGCATGCGTCTAAAATGGCATCGGAAACCTGGTCGCAGATTTTATCGGGATGCTGTAAAAGTTAGTTGGCAGGAGACAAAAAGAACCTTGATGGATAAACACATACTCCTTCACCGACAGACCTGGAGACAAGTTAGTGATTCTATATTCCTCGTATGTATATCATTATACGCATTTGCAACGCGTTTGTATTTAAACGACACCTCAATGCCTGTTTATCAGCTATTTTTCACTTTGGATATTCACATGCTAATATACAAAGCACGTGCTATACCTTGAGATAAATAACTTCAACGCAGCAAAAAAGCACTTGCTGACGTATAATAAATATACGAAAATACGCAAATAATTCAGAAAACAATTACTTACTCAGATGTAAAGAGAAATGTTTGTTCGGAAGCAGCTGCGGTCATTTGTGTAGTTTATGCTAAGTGAGGAAAAAAAAAAAACTTCCCGAGAAATAGACGTTTATTTGCAGCGTTGCCTCAGCGCACGTGATCCGCATTACGAATACGATTGAGGAATAAAACGACAATTAGCACCAAGGAGAGCCGTGCCAGAATATATATAGGAATTAATCTACAGTAAGGATCGCTGCCGGTAGTTGTACTTAGGTTTACTGGTGTTCGGCTAAGATAAGATGCGTTGACTATAATGTTCAAACTTTACCGACGCATCACAAAATAATATATAATATTGGTAGAAACAGCTATCTTACTGCAATAAAGAGTCATCAGTACCGTTAGAAGTCTTGACATAAAAACAGCATCATTCCCAGCCCACAAACCGTCGACCAACTACCCGGAAAACATTGACTTCTCCAGATTTGAGGTCGCCCAGCTTGTATGACTCCTGCCTGATTTTGCGCCCGTCCTCCGTTTGTTCAAGCACTCGAATCTTCTGTTTAGTGCCATCCCATTCGGAAACAAAGCCCGCATGCACTGTCCCAGTAGATCCGACCTCTTGGCTGTATTTCTGGTGTAGAGACCCTTTGTGTCCCTGAAATCGCGCATTCTTGAAAGCAATCACATCGCCTTGTCGGATCTCATCCAACTGACGTATTGAAGCATTAGAAAGGTTATCATAGATTGATACTCCATAAACACGGCGGCCAATAGGTGGTAGTGTGCCAGGAACTGTAGAGATGATTTGAGTAACAAACTGATCCACACCGAAGTTCCCTGGAACTGCTGCTCCTCGGACTGCTGAGTTATAGATTTGCTTGCCAAACTTGTCCCATTCCTCTTCCACGTTGTCTTTGGTCACGTTTGGGGATGCTTCATGTGTCTGCTCGCTAGTAACCGTTCCTGGCGGGTCATGAGCTTCATAGTGCACAGTGAGAGTAGTTTGGCTGTAATCTCGATGAAGAATATAAACGTCCCTAGTCACTGCAGTACGGCCACCACGCTTACTAGTTTGACTATCTTCGATTTCAAATATAAGCTCCCCATTGGCAGCTGCCCGACTTATAGTCTGTGGAACCGCATCAGGGCGCAAATACCATTGTGACTCCAACTCAAGATTGGAGATGTCTTTAGCTGTTGACAATGATGGTCCCCGATCTGAACTGCCTCTGCGGTGCTCGTAGTCTACACTTGATCTACCGACAGCTCGCTCCATGCTGCTCCTCACATTTCCACCTTCCTGAGAACGACGAGACGGTGGAATTGGCTGTGTAGGGGGTGGCGGTGGGGGCCGACTATGTGTGGGGACGTCAGGAATTGCACGAGTAGATGATGGAGGAGGTGGCGGCAATACCGGCGGCTGCGTACCAGTCCTCTGCACAGGACTGGGTTCGTATTCATCCTCTGGCTGATCATCTTCATCTTCATCTTCAGAGAGAGGTGTGACAGCCGGAATAGGCGGCGGAGGTGGTCGTGTATGTGCTGGTGTCGATCCTGCAGTTCGATCCGTGTCAATATCAGCCTCATAGCCCGTTTCTGAGTCTGATTCTTCTACTGCAGGTACAGGTGGTGCAGGAGGATGAGGTGGCTGTCGCGGATGACTACTGGGGGCCGCAGGGACAGGAGGGGGAGCCACGGGAGGTGAAGCAAATGTGCTGTGGCGTTTGTTCGTGGCGATAGGTGACACTGGTGCATCTTGAGGAGCCGTAGCACTACGAGATAAACTCCTGTGAGGAACACCTTCTTGTTGTCCAGGAATAGGCGGAGCAACTCCACTACCACCGATGTACGACTTCCTTCTTGGAGGAGCTTGGTCACGAAGGCTTTCGTCAGGCTCGGTCTTCTCATCGTCACCTAACTCATCCTCTGATACAATGCCCAAGGGCCTGCCAGCATCAAGCGTAGGCAATTGAGGCGGAGCGCGTCGGACGCGAGCTTGGCCCGGGGATGCTACCGATGCCTGACTTACTGGACGACTGGTGTTCTGAAAACCATCGTCCGATGTTTCTTCTGGCTGAGTGGTTGTAACTTCGGAATCAGCATCGTCACTTTCAGGCTCAACAGGCACTTTCGGTGCAGACAAACGACGCTTTGAATCAGTTGAGTCATCGTTCTCGTCTTCTTCGTCGTTGGAGATTTCTTCTTCTGGTTCATTAGCAGCAACTTTGGCCGGAATAGGCGGTGCTGCTGCATGAGCTTGCTGTTTCCTCTGCTGCAGTGCTGCAAGAGCATCAGGGTCGGTGAATGGCAGCATGGGGCCCTGCTGAGGCATCCCATATCCACTACCGCTGTCACTTTCTTCTTCTATAGTTCTTGGCTTGGATCTGGAGCTTTTGTTTGATGAGGAAGTAGGCATCGGCATACCAAGTCCACCAGTCATAATCATTCCCAGATTCATGCCAGCACCTCCGGAAAGTCGCGCCATGCGTTCCCTGAGAGCTATTCGTCTAGCCTCTTCTTCATCTTCTTCATCACCATCATCCTCCTCTTCATCGACGTCGTCTTCATCTTTGTCAACAGCTTCTTTTTCATCATCTCCTTCCTGTTCCCTTTCTTCCGCAGTTTCCGACTGCGATTCAACTTCAGGAGTTGGTTCAGCTGCTAATGGCAAGGGGCCGCGACCATGGTCCAGCGATCTCCTTTCTGTAGAAGTTCGGGAAATCGGAACGTCAGACTCTCCCGTATGAGCTCTATCTATTGAAGAAACAGAATTTCCAGATAATGCGGCCTCGAGCGGACCATGCTCGGCCTTCTGGCTCTCCTTCTTCTTGGCTCGTGCTTTCTTTCTTTCTAAAGCAGCATCTGCCTCAGCCTGCATTCTTTCCTGCTCCTTTTTCAGACTTGCAATTCTTTCCTTCAAACTCAATGTGGGGACGTTTTCTTCCTCGGCGGCCTCAGTGGTGTGATCCTCCTGCGGAGCAGCAGCAGGAACCGCTGGGTGAGCCTGGGAAGACGAAGAGTGTTCTTCATGTGCAAAAGACGGGGGCACATATGCCGAAGGAGCCGGAGGAACATACGGCTTGTGTACAAATGAAGACTGCTTGACTGTTTTCGGGAGCAAGGGCTCGGCGCCCTGGGACACATTGAAAGCAGCAATTCTGTCCTTGAATGCATTTTTAGGCTTGGCACCATCAGTGGATTCACCGGATAGCTGTTGGCCCAATTTCAAATCGGATACGCCTGAGCTGACTTCGGCGACGGGCGATTGAGGTTTAGGTGGCACCGGAGTTGAATCCTGCCATTCATCATCGTCTTCCGCCGGTTCGTCTTCGACATCCTTAGGAACCTTGATAGGCATAGGTTTGCCAGGCGACACAGAGGAAACCTCCTCAGGAGCCTTTGGCGGCTCCTTTTTCCCAGCGGGGCGCGCAGGGACGCTCACGGGAATGGGTTTGGCGATAATCTCCACGAAATTACGCGGAAACATGCCGGATTTGCCCGAGTAACTTCCCGTAAACCAGTCGTCATCCTCAACCGACGTCACCTCGATCACCTGGCCCTCGGGAAACGTCAGATCATCGGGATGGTCCGACTGATAGGGATACACAGCCTTGACGGTGAAGGGAGGATTGGTCGCCATCGGGGGATACAGTTGAAAATGATATCAGAATGAGCAGGAGATAAGCGACAAGATCGCAAACTAAACGGTCTCTTATCAAGTTCAATCCAATATGGTTTGTTTTATCCGCAAGCTGTCCAGGCGTTGACGCTGGGTGTTGGGTTGAAGGGAAGGTGGGGAACAGTGTGGAATGGAACAAATAGGATGGTCGGAAAGTGGACAAATGGACCACAAATACACGCAGGTATGATAGGCTTTGTAGAAAGGGTTATTATGAATTATTTGGCACTGCTGTAATATATAATGTACTTGTATGGTTAATTTGATGCTATGCTGTAGTTGTTGGTGTGGCTGTGCTCAATATTGCAGTTTGTATTCGCATATATACCCGGATTTCGACGAGTATAGTAGCACCTTGTCTGTGCCTTTTGCAGCCTCTTTGGCCATTGCTGCTTGCACTTTGACAAGATAGTCTCGTTGATTTGGCGATAGACCGCCGACTTTTCGTCGCCATTCGTCCGGCTGGTCTGGGGCTGTCACGGCAATCGCATCCAGAACCTCGTCTTTCACCTCCAAATAGTATACTGGACACTTGGCCAGGTCTTTCATGTACGTCTGGACGGCGTCGCGGCAGTTGTTTTCCAGCACCCAGCCGTTTTTCCATCCTCCCTTGAGCTTCTCTGCCAGAATGTTCACCTTGATATCTCCCGTGTCAACAAAAATATGGTCCGATTCCGTCTTTTCTTCCTGATCGCGCGACTTCTTGGACTGCTGTGGCAGGGAAACTTCCGAGTTAGCCCGCCGGCTTTCCTCTATTTCATTCGACAAATGTGTCGCCAGCTCTTCAAAACGGACGTCTGTCTCAGTACCCTTGGCAATGTTCATGACTTTGAACGCCTTATAACTGCTGGCTCTTTGATACACATTAGTATGCCGGAATAATACCAGCCAGTTGGCGCCATCGGCCACTGCCAGAGTCCTCATTCTCTCCAGAGAATCCGTCTGAGTGTTTAGATCGGAGCTTATACCGTTGCTACGCAACAAACCTAGCACATCCAGCCCCGTACTCTTAACCTGAGTGGATCCAAAACTGCTAATGAGAACATCACAGCGCCTTTCGAGCAGCTCCGGTGCTTTCTTTTCTTTGTTCTTCTTCGATCGCTTCATTGACTCCCAGAAGGCCATCATATGGTCTGTGACAATGCTGATAGACAGAATGAATCCCACTGCATGAACCACCGCCGTGCCATCCAAAGAACTGTGCCGGAAATGCCGGACAAGGCTATCATATCTACCCCCAGAAGCCAGGGTTGTTGGCCGCTGCTGACCTGGCTTGCCAGTATCGTCGCACACTAGTTGGAACATAATACCGTCTTTGTAAAAAGATGCACTATGATTGCTCAGAGGTGCAAGACAAATCCTATGCCTAGATCCAAGCCGTTCCAGTAGACTTATAACCGTTTTCAGATGCGCGATTCCGTCTTTGAGTCTTTTGGAAGACCGAAGCTCAGGCATAAGCTTATAGAGCTTTCGCTCAGCCTTGTCTATTTCATCACGAAATCCAAACTCCTCCAGCTTCTTCAAAATATTTGAAGAAATATTATGTGTTGCAAGGAGCTTGTTTCGGACTGCTGCAGCACTGGGACCCTGTCCTGTAGGTCCAAGAAGAAGCACAGCAGCAGATCTCTGTGGAACTGTGAACGAGCAATGGTCCAAAATTTCATTGAGAATATCCACGTGGTTCAAGTAGAGAACAAAGCTTGACTGCTTATAACATGGAAAAATGTCAGCAATCGAATCCAGCGCATACAGAGTTTCTGCTTCATTGAGCAACAAGTCGCTTGAGTCAGGAGTAACAAAATCAAAAGAGAACTCACTGAACACTCCGGGATGCGAGTTCTTATTTCGATCACTAGCGCGAAAAACATCTCCCAAAAAGTATGACTTAGTAAAGGTTGGAACTCGCTGTGCCAATCTCTGGGCAAAAGGAAGGGTTAAATCATAAGGAAGTTGCAAAATGTTTCCAGCAGGATCCACAACTTCTACAAAGTTCTCATCGTTATAGAAGACAGAGCGAGGAAAAAGAAATGGGCGCTCTGAGTTTGGCACTGCCCCATGAATACTCATGATCTTCTCAAGAGCTTTGAGGATGCCTCTCATCATCCGTCCTCTGGTATCATTGTATATCTTTTGAGCGGAGAAACTGTTCACTGATGATATAGTACGATCATATAATACTTCTTGCGCAATGGGAAGCCTTCGTTCAAATAATGCTCGACAAATCTGATGAAACCAAGGAGAATCGTCGTCTGCCAGAGTTTTAAGCACCTCTTTAACCCGCTCATCTTGCTCTCGCAAAGGTATGAGCCCACTCTGCAGTAGTTCATCAGCCTTCGGCCGCCGATTAGGAACATGATCAAGGAGGCGGCTAATAATTTGCTTCTCCTTGTCTTTCTCGAAACCCACAGGAAATGCATTAGGATCCTTTCGTAGATTTCTGATTAGAGACAACCTTTCCATATTGGTGGACATAGGATACACCATTTCAAATAATATGATTCCAAGCGAATACATGTCTGCCTTATAGTCATAGCTCACTTGACCCTGTTTTGTCATCTCAATTGCCACATATAGCGTTGTACCAACATCGCCGGTCATATCATCATCTCCGTTCTCAATATGCTTATCACTGGAAATGTAGCCGGAAAAATTTTTAGCCAAACCGAAATCACCAATCTTGACATTCTGGGCCTCATCGATGAAAATATTAACGGGCTTGAGGTCTCGGTGAATTACGCCCTCTTTGTGAATATATGCTAGAGCTTCCACAATTTGCCTTAGCAGTCTCCAATATTCATCTGGATTTTGACTCAAACCCTCATTTATCAAATCTGCTAGAGTATGTTTTTCACAGTACTCCATTTGAATGTAAAGTGTTGTCACTTGCTTCCGTCGGCTTGCAGACTTGCGGATTTCACCACCAAGCTGTTCTTGTTCTTCTTCATCGGAATCCTGCTCGTCGTCGCTGGCACTTGCATCTGAATTTGAACTAGAACCAAATTGAATCTCAGGATATCTGTTCATAGAGTTGGAGACGTAATCCATAGAAAGATCATTAAAGTCGATATGAAGTGGCAAAGAGCGGCTATCACTGACCGTTGGAAGCTTGCTAGCGCTGCTCTCAGTCTCAGACTCCTCCTCAGCATCACTTGATCTGCTCTCGGATTCATCAAGATCAGTGTCACGATGATCAGCATTAACATAATCATCTTCTACCCAGGCGGTAAAGTAACGAACAACGTACTGGTGATTTAAGCGAGCTAACATCCAAACTTCATTCAGAATGTCAGAAAGCTTATCTTGATCAGATCTGACCTTTTTAATGGCATATGGACGACCATCGAGTTTATTTCGAACCTTGACAACTTCTCCATAACCCCCACGGCCAAGAAGCACTCCCTCATCGAAATCATGCATATATCGAGAGTATGACTGTCCAGTGCGGTCATCGGAAGTACGACGAATCTGCGCCGGTGCTGATCTTCGCCACGGATTTTGCAGAGACAGTCCACTCTCTGTTAATTCCCGTTGCCCAAAGGACAAAGAGCCACTGGCTCGTCTGGTATCCGAAGAGATAAAAGGGCCTGCACTAGAAGATGCTAATTCGTCCGATCCAAAGAACATACTTGCATCGGTCCTTAAAAATCTAGACGTGAGCAGGTCCAGCGCGGTGGGACGTTTCTTAGGAGCTTCCTTGAAAACCCTAGAGAAAAAGTCTTCTAATACTTCAGACAAATTCCCGGAACTATAATAGCTGCTGGGTGTCTGAAACTCGTCGACTATCGACTTACCCGATATTAGTTGAGCGAAAAGCACACCAAAGTACCATATATCTGACTTTTTTGTCGGGCCAGAGTTGGACACTTCAGGCGGCAACCATGGTGTCGGCAGAACAGGAGTCGAGACAGTAGAAGAAGTAAATGGATGTTCAGCATTGAGATTGATCAGCATATGGCCCAAAGTAGTATTGGCCACCTTGATCAGCGTTTCGCCAATGTCGTTATTCTTGAAAAGCCAAATATTGTCCAGAGTTAAATGGCCATGCGCGAACCCGGCCTTGTGTATGGTGTCCAGCGCTTCCAGGATCTGAATGGCCCAATTACGGGCTACTTTCACGGTGGTATGATCAATTGCGTCTAAAAGATCGCCTATATTGCCCATGGACGAGTATTCAGATAACAGCATCATTTTGTATCCCGACTCTAATTTTGCAACTTTCCAATCATATAAAGAAATAACATTGGGATGATGAAGACGATCCCGAAGAGCGTTGAGAACATTTTCAATACTCGTTAGGTGATTGAAACCCTCCTGGCCATTCCAGTACTCCTTTGTAAGTTCAATCTCACATAACAACAACTGTAAATATGACTCATCCTCAGACACAGATTCTTGTCTATAGTAGGGTTTCACAATATAGTTGCGGCCGAAAAAATGTGTGGCAGCTGGTATTTTGCTGGTGACGGCCCGAAACCGGCAGGTGGCTGACATTTGGCGAACACTGATAACATGGTCAAACACCACCACATCGGAATGCCGATCAAAATTCACTTCAGGAGCATCATCTGTGTGAGGTTTCTGCTTCTCCTCGCGACGTCGTCTCCGAGAAAGCTCATCATGGACCATTTTGGCCAGCATCTTTTCCTCCTCGGCCTGCTCCTGCGCCTCCTGACGCTGCTGCATCTCATGCACCCTCTGCCGCCGCTCCTCTTCGTTCTTCATGCGATTAAGCCGTTCTTCTTCCAAAGAGCCTGCCTGTTCTGAGATTCTCTGATATTCGTCTATTTGGTCCTGAACCGCACTGGTGACCTCGAATATCATCTCCTGTCCCTCTAGCCTCTTGCACGTTTTCGATATCAGTTGTTTAATGTAATCCACATGCCTACTGTTTAATCCATGACTTTTTTCTATGCTGACAAGGGGCTGCGACTTTGGATATGTCGCAGTCATGCTGACTTTGAGAGTGATCTCAATGACATCTTCTCCAGACGATCTCAATGTTATTGTAAACGCAGGTAACGGTTTTGTCTATCAGTTAGAATTGCAAAAATAGCGTTTATAATATCTCACTTACATCCCATGCCGCTGGTTTCGTACGGTCGGCGAAATCGTCCATGTAGATAGCCTTGAGAGCTTCGACCTCATTGGCCTGTATTTCTTCCAGATCTTGCCCAGACGCTATACCAGACATTATTAATCAAATATTATATTACGAAAAGCGTTTATCCATTTTACAAGCAAAATCCGTAAGTATTGGGCAAATCTGGAATGACAGATTCAGTTGGGATATGAGCAATAGATCAACTTATATCTCGAGAATTTATCAACACTTATTTACAATACGATCATTTATTCCAATTTCTGTACACCTATTTATTTCAATCTATCGGAAGCAAGCATTTAGTCGACTTCCTCCATGACGCTCTCAACAGAAGCTTCAGCTGCAGGTGCTGCAGTAGGCTCAGCCTCTTCAGCATCTTCGTCGATATTCAAGCCGAGAGAGATCAATCGGTTGATTCGACCAGCAAAAGAATTGGGCTCTTCCAGAGTGAAACCAGAAGTCATCAATGCAGTCTCATAGAGCAAGGTAGTGAGGTCTCGCACAGTTCGGTCCTGGACTCCATCAGCCTCAATCTTCTTCTTGAGCTCCTTGATGATAGGAGATCGAGGAGAAATCTCAAAAGTCTTCTTGGAGGCCATGTAAGACGACATAGAAGTATCTCGGAGAGCCTGAGCCTTCATGATTCGCTCCATGTTAGCAGACCAACCAAACTGGCCAGTTCGAATAGCGGCAGGAGCATCGACCAGCTTGTGAGAAACAACAACCTTCTCGACGGCATCACCGAGAATTTCCTTCAAAGACTTGGTCAGTTCCTCAAAGGCCTTGACCTCCTCTTCTCGCTGCTTCTTCTCTTCCTCAGTTTCTTCGAGCTCGAAGTCTTTGCTGATATCAACAAGCTTCTTGTCTTCAAATTCCTTGAGCTGAGTCATGGCGTACTCGTCAATAGGATCAGTCAAGAACAGAACCTCAAAGTCCTTGGCTTTGAGGGCATCCAAGAAAGGAGACTTCTCCACAGCCTTGACAGACTCACCAGTAAGATAGTAGATGTTCTTCTGGTGCTCGGGCATTCGAGTAATATAGTCTGCGAATGAAGTCTGCTCATCGCCACTCTTAGTAGAGTTGAATCGCAACAGCTTGGCCAAAGAATTTCGGTTCTGAGAATCCTCGTGAATACCCAGCTTGATGTTCTTGGAGAAGGCAGTGTAGAACTTGTCAAAGAGCTCTCTATCCTCAGCAATCTCATTGAAAGTCTCAATCAACTTCTTGACAATATTCTTTCGAATGACCTTGAGAATCTTGTTCTGCTGGAGCATTTCTCGGGACAGATTCAGAGGCAATTCCTCAGAGTCTACTACACCCTTGACAAACGAGAGCCATTCAGGAATGAGTTCCTCGGCATCATCAGTGATGAACACTCGTCGCACGTAAAGCTTGATGTTGGTCTTCTTCTTCTTGGACTCGAACAAATCAAAAGGAGCACGGGCAGGAATGAAAAGGATAGCCTTGAATTCTAATTGACCCTCAACAGAGAAATGCTTAACTGCCAGATGGTCTTCCCAGTCATTGGAGATGGACTTGTAAAAGGCAGCATACTCCTCTTTGGTAATCTCGCTGGGGTTTCTAGTCCAAAGAGGCTTGGTTTTATTGAGCTCCTCATTCTCCGTGACGGTCTCTTTAATTTTCTTGGGCTCCTTCTTGGTCTCTTCCTCGTCCTCCTTAACCTCTTCGATCTTTGGCTTCTTGTCTTCATCAACTTCTTCCTCCTTTTCCTCCTCAGGAACCTCCTTTTCAACTTCCTTGGTGACAACAAGCTGGATAGGATAAGCAACAAACTCAGAATGTCGCTTAACAACTTCCTTGATTCGCTTCTCTTCAAGGTATTCCAATTGGTCCTCCTTCAAAAAGAGTCGGATAAGAGTACCTCGAGAAAGTGGCTCATTCACTTCATCCTTGGTGACAGTGAACTTACCACCAGCGGAAGATTCCCAGATGTACTGGTCGTCATCGTTGCTCTTAGAGATGACCTGAACGGAGTCGGCAACCAAGAAAAGCGAGTAGAAACCCACACCAAACTGACCAATCATAGAGACATCGGCACCGTTAGACAAGGCCTCCATCAAGAAGGACTTGGTTCCAGACTTGGCAATGGTACCCAGGTTATTGACAAGGTCGTTCTTGGTCATACCGATACCAGAATCCCGGATTTCCAAAACCTTTTCCTCCTTATGAGGAGTGATTCTAATGAAAAGCTCAGGCTCAGTCTCGAGCTTCTTGGGGTCGGCAAGAGCCTCATAGCGGATCTTGTCAATGGCATCCGAAGCGTTGGAGATCAATTCTCGCAGGAAAATCTCCTTGTTCGAATACACAGTGTTGATGATCAAGCTCATCAGCTGAGTGATCTCAGCTTGGAATTCAAATGATTCTGAACCCATTTTGCAATGATGTATGAATTAAAGTTTTTATTTAGCTTTCCCCGTCGTTTATGTGGTGATGGCCAGGTGTCTGTGCTGCGTTCCTTTTGGGTGTATTTATATTTTCATCTAGTGAAAAATTCCAGCATATTCCATGAGCTTCGTGCTGGTTCCTTTGGGGGCAAACTGCTATATCAGGAAGTATTAGTCAGCACTTTACCATCGCATAGAAAATTATGGATCGAACAATGTTTAAATGTAAAATAGGAAAATAATGAATATTATCATTATTTTAATAAATACTATCATTATTTCAAATAAATATTATTTACAAGAGATTTCAGGTATTGGAATCAACTAGTTGCTCCGTCCAAAAGTTCGACTGTAGTCTGTGCATGGTTGCGAACTAGAGCATCAGCATCGTCACACGCGTTCTGCAGTCTGTTTCGGAGCAATTGAATTTGCTCTAACGGCCGATCAACAGTAGAAATTCCTGTAAGTAAGGAATGGATCAGTGCTATAGCAGCTCGTCGTAGAATGACTTGTTCCTCAGAAGTTTCAAAGGTTAGAATACCCAGAGCGCACTCCACGATATCGTAGAGCCAAGGTTCCAAAGACAGGGGATTCAATTCGCATAAAGAGCCAAGGATACTTAGAGCAGACATACGAATGTGCTGATCGTTCAGTTTAAGTCGTTTCCCTGCTAGCATGAGCAAACTATCTACAATTGCCCCTGTTTGATCTCTAGTAAGAACCTTGGCCTTGCTTTGAACAATGCGTAGAATTGCCTCTCCAGCCCGAAGGCGTTCATCTAGTGTCACTTGCTCATCGGAATAGTAACCCAATAGAAGTGAGAGTACACTTTCGCTTTTGTCTTTACTGTCAAGTCCATAAATATCGGCGACTGCCTCTATTCCTTTGACAGAACTTAAATAAATAAACGAGTCATCATCCTTGAGTTGGACGAGAAACATTTTTAGAATACTAGTCGGGGATGTCCCTAATACAGGGTCTTTAGCTTCAACTAGCGTCCTTAGCAGGTAGAGTCCGTGAGCGCGAACGGGAACCAAATCGCTGCCCATGGAATCTAATGCCTTCTTATACAAAGCTCGACTTTTTAATAGATCATTATCACTTGTTTGACCATCATCGAGCTCATTCAATCGCAGAAGCTCTGATACCTTCGCCGCTTGAGGTTTCAACGAAGAAGGACCCTTTTCTGCCAAATGGTTGACAGATGATTGAACAAGTAGCATTTCTTTCAAGTCCTCTCCCGATAGTACTTCTTTTTCCAAAAGGAAGATCTCAATTAGATTGAGACATATGGAGATGCGCAAGTTCCTCTCAGCAGACTCATCCAACTCGTCGTCAGAATCGCCTTCATCATCAGAGTCTGCAGCCATGTCAGCGCTGTTATGATTATTGATGTCCAATAACGACGACGGCTTCATTGATTGCTCCATGTTAAGTGAGTAGTCTTTAACGATAGCGCAAATGATCTGAATGATTTCCGCAGATGAATCCATCAATTTTTGATTTTGAGTCTCGCTTAAAATTTGAATCACTTTGGCATGTGCTAACATATTGAAGGGATCCGACGCTGTCATAACAGAATCCTGATCGAACACTATCCATCGCTTCAAAAGAAATGTAAATAGTCTACTAGTAGCAGAGGAGTTGAACTTAGCAACAAGGCTTATGAATAGGTCTACCCTCTGTTCTAGCCTCTTGATTTTGCCCATAGGATCAGTATCTACGGTTGAATCGTTACCATCCCTGATCGCCACTCCACCACTGCTGCCTCCAAAGCAGAAGCTGGTTTCACCAAGAAGAGCGTTTGTAAGTGAGTCAATGTCTTTTTCCTCAGCATTTCTATTTGCCATAGAAACAATCATGTCTCGGACAACTGCTGAGGGCCGATGGGATTCGACCATGAAGCAAAAAATGAGCCATAATCTAGATAGCAGACCATGGCATAGTGCAGAAGTAAGTCCCACAGATTGGGATCCTTTCAGGAGAGCTGACAGAGCGAACAAAGCTTGTTCAACATGTTGGTCAGACGAGGTACAGTTATCCAAGGGGTAAAACGTAGAGAGCAATGTCCTCAGAAAGCCTTCGGAAATTATAGCCTGCCTCTGATCGTAAATACTGCTCACAATATACGCTGCAGCAGAAGGAAGCGGGCCAGAAGAGTTAGAACCAAGCAAAGCCAGAAATTGGGTGCCAATTACTTGGGCATACTCGTTTATATTAACACTGCTCGGGACAGCTCTGAACACTTTCACCGCGCGATCAAGATCATTGGGCGAAAGCATGTCGTGTTCTCGCGCACCAGAAAGGAACTCGACCAAACAGCGGACGCCGTCTTTTGGCCGATCGAGCGGGATCATGGCCAATTTCCGGGACAATGCCGCTGAAAGCCAGGCAGGACAGTCACGGCGATGAAGCGTAGTGTACAAGCTAATCAGAGTATATGTGTCGAGCTTACTCGTTAAATCCTGGAACAAATCAGGCTTCGTTTTGTTCTTGAAGAGAAGTTGCATACACCCGGCCAGCAGATCTGATGTATAGCTGCCCAGAAGAATGACATCCGCTACATCGTCTCCTCGACACAAGGCAGAAACAAGCGTTTGCAAGATGTGCGTTAGCTGTGTCTGCTGCTCGGATTCAGAGAGCTGAATATCAACGTCGACTGGACTCTTCATGCGCAGCGACGTCGGAATACCGACTCCTGGATCCAAACACGGCTGGATTCCATATAGAACAACAATTCTCATGAGTGCATGCAGTTTTTTCATATCGTGGAGCGAGATGCGAATGAGATCAGGCCTGTCTACGGGCATACCGTCCAGGATAGACTGGATCTGCACAATGATATCTAAACATTTCGTCACTGCTTCATATGGAGAGCCTGCTAGTTTATTCGGATCAATAGATTTTCCAGAGATGCCAGTCTGAAGCCATTTCTCCGTGGTCTCGAAGAGCTCGTTGAGAGACATGGAAAAAAAAGTCCCAGATGAAAAATATATATATAAACCACCACAATGAGCATCAGCGACGAGGAAGTAGACGATATTCTGTATTGCTGCAGAGAGGGTGAATTAGAGCCTATCAAGGACTTCCTTGGGCTTTTCGGTGAACAGGAGCGACCTGTTATTGTGGGAAAACTTGTGCAGAAACCCGGAGACATTACCGGATTGCATCAGGCCAGTGCAAATGGCCATACAGAGGTTGTAAAATACCTGATATCGGTGGTTGGCAAGGGATCAGAGGAGGCTAAGAAGCAGTTTATAAACGCGCAAAATGACAGCGGGAACACAGCTCTGCATTGGGCAGTATTGAATGGGCATTTGGACATCGTCAAGGAGCTATGCTCGGCTGGAGCTGATCCGTTTATAAAGAACAAGCAAAACCACGATGTATTCCATGAAGCTGATAATGGACAGCAGGAAGAGGTGATTGACTATTTATTGGGGAAATATGACTTGGATATTGGAGGCAATGTTGAAGAGGAGGAAGAGGATCAGGCAGAGACGAGCACAACTGAGCAACTCGAGAGTTAACTAACATCATTTTATGATACAACTTAGAGACCAAAGTTGTCTCGAACCTGCTTTCTAACTATACGATTGAACGCCTGGCGGTCTTCTCTCCACAATTTCTGTACATTAGTTTAAGCAAATCAAATGCAATTGAAGGCAATCAAATGCACATCAAAACTTACGCTAGCATCGACATCGGCGCCACTTTCATCATTGGGCTCAGCAAGCATGCTCATGACGGAAAGAAGAATCTTTTCCACACTCTGGATCGGGCTCCAGCGCTCAGATGCAGTTTCATACATGTTGGGATCATCTCCGGGAGCATGGAGAATGGAAATGCATACTGTTCCATCTTTGTATACTGAGGGTTAGTAGTGAGACTTAGTGGTTAAGACATATTGAGACCCTAGCGCTGGTTAAGGCTTGCTGAGGCCTTGGCTAGTTATATACTGATACCATAGTGCTATGCATCAGCTATACCTAGCCAGCACCATCTCTCATCATTTCCTACCCACCATTAGGATGCAATATAGGACTGGTAAACTTCATCACCGGAGGACTGAGCGGATAATCCTGCGGAAACTTGAGCGTGGCCGAAAAAAGTCCCTCCTCATATGGAGTATCAGCGGGACCCTCAATCAAACAGTCCCAGGTGAAAAAGTCGTCCTCGTTGGCCGGCCCTGCTGAAATGCCGTCGGGCGGATCCCGCAGAATCTGCTTATACTCATTCATCAAGCGCTTGAGCGCAGTCGACTGGCGTGGCGTGGATTTGCTCATATTTTGTGCTGGTGAGAAAGCCAAAATCAGCCTTTACGGAGCACTTGTTGGTTGTTTTCGGAAATTGCCGTTGGGTGCTTAATTTAAAATGGAATAGACATTTGATGTTCAATCATTTTAATTTAGTTTACCTTTTAACCATCATCGACGATTTTACACATCTCTTGATGCGGATAAAGTTATAAAAAAGCAGTAGTCTAATTTAGTTTGGCCGTTCATCTGCGAGATGATAACGTATCTTGGAGAGAAATATGCTTGGTGAGTACGAGCCCTTAGAAGAGCACTGGTTGCATGTCCGCTAATTAAATCAGTCTTCCTTGCATACGAGGACACAGATCGTCCACCTGTGGCCATAGGGAACGGACGCTTTTTCTCGTCAGGAAAAGAGGAAGACCTCAGACTAATGATAACCTCCGGGTCGTCATTGTCCCCGAAGATCCTTGCTGCCATAACCAGACGCAGTCCAATAACACGATCCAAGACAAGAGTGGCTCCTCCATATCGGTAAATCCAAACGCATATACCATGCAGCTGGTGGATCAAGACGGAAAAACGGTCAAGGTTCTGGATCCTCCCGTTGTTCCCGCCGAGTATGCCGGTGACGGCAAGCAGAAGGACGATGATAAACCGCCCAAGGAATCGGCTCTAAGGTCCCGTGACAAGGTCCAGAAACAGGCGTATTCGGATACAAAACTGAATACGAGAGCTCGCTTGCGTCTCAAGACACTAGGTGACAATGACAGCCGGTCGTCCCTGCCTTACGGGACTCCATGGGCGAATTCAAACTCACAGGAAACTCTGGCCATGGCATCACCGGCATCTGAAGCTGATTACGTCTTTGTGCCGGTTGGTAATGGTCTTTTCCGGCGTGAACTGAGTAGTAATCTGGTTGGTGATGAAAATGTTTATCGAGGAAGAGCAGTGTGCAGTCTCACAGGAAACGCATGTCCGAAGGGATGCACATGCGGGGCAACACCCGAAAACATGACTGACAATTCCGATAAATCGTTACAATTATATTCGGACAACTCCTCGATGAACCGTATGTCACTCAATGCACCTCCAGTCATTGCCCCGATGCATATGAACGGCATGGTGTTCTCTGATATCAACAATCTGGAGACGAGCTGGAGTACGCCCGAACCCACTACGGCATTAATGACGAAAAACGAAAACGACTCAGGCCCAGTCGACGCAGATGGCATGCTTTCTTCTTCTTTTGAGAAATCTCAGACAAATGGTACATACGAAATTGATGATACTATTTCAGAAATAGTCGCTATGAACGGACAGCTCGAGAACTCTGGACTCGACAATACTGCAAGCCACAATGGCGGCGAAACTCTGCACAAGTGGGTTTCGCGGCCCACCAACAACAGCTCATCCTCAGTGGTCAGCATGCCGGAACATGACATGGGCGAGGACAGCAACGGCAAGAGAGACCCCAATGGTGTCTATGATATCTACTTTGCGGCGTCATGCGTGCTTCCTGGCCAGTGCGATTGCGGTGATGAATGCCAGTGCTATGGCTGCCCTACGCACAATCCAAATTAACGAATTTCTTGATTAACAGCAAAATGACGACAAAAAAATCAGACGGGATCTCGGATTTCATTTATTCACAGTTCTAGCTTTAATTTTTTACTTTCACGACCATATCCATAACTGATTCTTTCTCAGCTAATAAATTTTAAATGTACAGATATGCCATGGTGTGCAGATCTCTGCACAGCATCGATTGATATCGATCAAGGTTTAGCCACATGGTGGAAAATCAACACAGCCGGCATGATGCCGTAGCCACGCAGCCGATCGCCAAGTGCCGTCTCGCAACAAACTATTAACTACGGCAACTGGAAAACGAGTAACACGATAAGACAAATTTGGCATGGTAAATACCGGTGTCCGAAACTCCGGCTTAAAATTCACAACTTTGGGGCATGTTGTTGATCGTCCCGCCGTGCGTCGGCGTGTGCAAAATCAGCGGCCCTACGCTTACATCTGCTCAATATAATGGGAAAGTGGTGTGGTTTCTGCCGAATTAAAAAAAATGACCTCATGCTTCATATTGTCTCCAATTTACAAGAAAATAATACAGTTGGTACAGGCACAGATTGAATTGGCCCCAACCGTAGACAACTTGACCGGGTCTCCCCGTTACTGGTGATTTGTGCCGTGGATCTTGGGATCTCAATTACTCGATCTAACGATAACAATGGTGCCGTGGTATTTCGATATCTGTTTCTCACGCGGATCCACTCGCGGCAAAATTCTTGACCGAAAAGGGGCACGGGCTTCTGGATTTGGTGCTTGCATTGTAGATCTTTTCATCGGCTATGAAGAGACCCGTTGGTGCCGAGCCTAAATGCTCAAATACTGAATCGGTTATTCCTAAAGCCAAGAGATTATAACTATGTCCTAATAAAATTGAAAATAACCAAACAGGGTCGGAGGACTCTTTGCAGTAAGCTCCAGCCGAGAGGTGGGGCCATTGTTATACATTTGCTATGTATAGCATTTTGGTCACGTTATCTGATTTCAACACAAATTCAGTGCCGACATCTTCCAGTCAAATGTTATGGGTAAAAGAATCTAATGAACAGAGCCATTGACTGCCTTTTCTTTTTATTTATCCTGTATTACCTAGACGTAGTCACATTTATTTGATAAGCTCAATCCTATAAGGTTTAACCAGGGTGGTTAGGTTTCACTACCTATAAGGCCACTAAGCCCGCTTAACAGCGACATTTGCCCGATGACAAGTTTTATGCGAATAGTTCAGCTCAGAATGTCTCTTAACCAGGAAAATACAGCTTTTTTTTTGCAAATTCTTGCGATCTCATGCTTGGCGTCCACCCACAAGATCGGGTAATCAGCCGTTGTTATTTATTTCCTCATTTTGATATCCACCTGGTAGTTCCGATGCAACTCATCGTCACAAAAGCCACTTGACCAATCAGTACAACCGTAAAAGAGAAGAGCTTATCTGCAACGCAGTTGACCTAAAGGATGCCGTTTATACGTTATCATTGTTTTTGATATAAAAAAATAACTTTATTTCTGTTTAAACCTAGAATTGGCTTTCTTATCGATCGTAGTTGCTCCACTCATCACCCAGCCGTGGCAAATTTCGGAACCCTGGCCGACACAAAATAATAACTCCGCCTGAGTGGGGAGCTAGCCTTGCTTTTTACCACAGATAAACCAAAAAAATGGCCTGTTCATCCAGTGGTGTTACTCCTTGGGGGAAAAAAGCCGCAAAGGAAATGCCGTACTAAAGGGTATCTCGCTATAGTAAATCAAAGATGCAGGCCGACAACAGTGCATAACTGCAATTTTTTCCAGCACAAGCTGGTGTTCAAGCTTCACCTGAAGATCGGTTAGTGTGTTTAAGCTTCATGTACCTTTAAAGCTAGAATATATCAATTGTTAGCCTGTTTCAAAAGCCATAATTAGTTGTTGTTTTTTTGTGCGATTACCCTGGTTGTAGACATGAGTTTTTATTATTTTAGTAGAGCCTATTTTAGTAAACGTTGCTTTTTGTGAAAAAAATCTGCACAAATTACTTTTTGACGGTTTTAGACTTGACAGTTTGCTTTTTCTGCAAGATCTGTTGCACTATGCCAGGATCCGCACAACCTCAGATGTAATCTATATATATATATCTCGTGCGCCCTAATTAACGGCTTCGGCAATCCAGGTCCCCTGGCTACACACATATATTGCTGTTTGGTGATTTGCTCATCTGGAGCATTGTCTAAGTGGCAGTTCAGACATTCTTTTGTATATTTGTTCTATTTTTGCTTCTTTTGATTTATTCCCTATCGGTTCCACGGCCCTAGGCGTTGTGACCGTGCACAGGACGCCTTCATTGACTGGTACAAAAGGCATCAATTCATCACTTAATCATACATTGTAGCTGGTCGAGCGATTATTCTGTGGAGAATTATTTCTGCAATTTTTGGTTGGTTGCAAGACTTCCGATTTTCTTGGCATTTTTTTCGTGCGGATCCAGGCGATTTCCGATAAACGATAAGTGTCATCCCTAAAAGAGCACCAGCAAAGCCACTTTTATAATATTAAACATCTTCTCAGGAAAACAAAGCTGTTCAAGAGCATCGTTCATAAATAATGTCTGTTTTGTTCAATAACGGACTTTATTCTTTCGGATCCAGGATGGATCACAGCAGCCCCAGTACGGGACCTCAACAATTGAGCACTGATCTCATCCCACTGGTGGATGATGAAGAGGATTTCATTTCTAGCGCGCGCGAATTGAGATACGACTCTGTTTCAACGGTGTCATCAAGTACATCGGAATCTCCCGTGAGCAGCTCATTCAACTATCATACGCCACTGATGATGGACTCTCATTCGGAGCCCTTTATGAACTATAACAACAACGACTTCTTGTACAATCCGCGCTCCCCATATAATGAGCAAATGCTTCTGTTCAATGAGTCAAAGCATCAGGATGATGCTTATCTGGTTAATGCTGTTTCACCAGATATGGTGGGGTACGCGTCGTCACAGCAACATCTCTCACAACATCACAAGGGTTTTTCATCGCACTTACAAACTTCCCCTTCTACCATATATCGAGAAAGATTATCTTCCTCACCCATTGACACCCCTGTCAGTCCCAGTAATTCTCAATTTCTGGTAGATAACGCGAGATTTTCTACCGCGTATCACTTGGCTGACGTTGAGCACAGTTCACCACAACAGCCTTTGGTTCGTTCACCTGGGTTTTCAACGTCTTTCTGTGATCCCAAGGCTCTCGCACTCACGTCGCCATCTGCTGTCCCGTCCTCTACTATTGAGGGTGATCTGGAGGAGCCTGGTCTGGCTTCATCTGGCTCCGTTGCTGTCAACCCGCGTATTCAGCATACGTCACAGCGTATGACCTTTGCCGAAGATAAACCAGACGAGCTTATTTCTTCTCGCTTCGAGGGTTTGTATGCGGAAAACAGCCATTCGCCTGGGTTTATAGACAACGGTGACTTGTCTTCATCCGATGAAAACCTCAATGCTTATAGAAGTCCTACTAAAGTTTCCAAGAGAAAGAGCATTGTCAGAGACGATAAGCAACGAGTCACGAAAGTCAGACGATCCCGAACGACCACTTCCAAACTTGACGTCGACAAAAATAATGGCAAGATGCTAGCGTTAGCCAACTCGGTTGTTGAAAATGATGATCATGACATTGATACGGCTACTAAATCGGCATCGTCAACGCCTGAGAAACGAAAGTCGCCTGGTCGCAGCCAAAGGAAAACAGCCGCTAGTACCACCACCAGTGTTTCATCTTCGGCATCATCGACAACAGCCTCAGCGTCATCTTCACAGTCTTCAAACAATGCAGCTAGCCGAGAACCAGCTGGCCTGGTAGTTTCCCGCCGTGGGCGCAAGGCTGCTATAGACGAAGAGGATGCTTCTAAAGTATTCAGCTGTGATCAGTGCCATCGACGTTTCAAGCGTCAAGAGCATCTTAAGAGGCATTATAGATCAATTCACACACGGGAGAAGCCATTTGAGTGCCATGAATGCGGGAAAAAGTTCTCTCGATCCGATAATTTAACGCAGCATGCTCGAACCCATGAAAGGGATGGGGAGCCTATCGACGATTCAGATACTTCAGGCGACATTTCGTCGATACTCATGCCTCCTACGCCTGCCCCCAAGAGGATGATGCAAAGAAAGTTGGCACGGTAAATAGCATGTGAGATTCGATGCAACTCTTAATAATCATATATTGAATATTTATGTCATATAATTAATTCGCAATTAATAATCGATCTGGATATTTTCCGTCGCACTGATTTGATATCGAAAATTTCACGTCCTGTTATAATTGCTTTTTCTTCAGTTCCCTATAAATTGATGCGGCTCCACTTTTGGTGAAATTTCAATGCTACATTTAAAAATATGATGGCGGTTCTCACGTCATGATCCTCGATCGTTTGCAGGATCTGCATAAACCGCAATTAAGCAGCACATAGTTGGCCCTTTTTTTCTAGAACAGGCACTAGCTAGGCAAAGCAATGATAGGCAACGGAAACTACTCGATCCAGGCTGCATGATTCCGCAACAGTGTGTTAGAGCCGAATGGACAGTTGCTCGAGTGCGGAACTAGCAGTAATGAGAACTATTTTTTATATTCATTATTTCAATTCTACAAAGAGATGTTGTCAGAGTATATGCTTTTTTTTCCCTTTGGGTTTCTGACACACTTTTGTTTGTTTTTCTGCGCCGCAGTTAACGGATATGAACCATTTTGGCAACGGCAAAAAAAAAACTAAGCAAAGGACCCTTTCTATATACGACATCTAGCATACAAGCGTAGTTTTAGTTCATCTACCCAGATACGGCTTTGATTAGGTGCATACGTAACGCTGAAACCGTGCCCTAATTCGTCTGAGGTATTGCCGCATTTGGACAACCCTTAATGTTGCATGCCAACTGTGTGACGACACAACATTGGGCACTTGACGAATAGACCAATTCCAATAATGAGCAATTCCAAAATATGCGGAGCAGAAAAAGCTCACTGACTTGAATATGTTTCACCAATAAAAGAATAGCTTACCTGAATAAAAACGTGATCGAGCTGTTCCTGGCTGGCTTGCCGGCTGTTCCTGACGCCTTGATTACCGAAACCGGCCCATTTTTGTGGCCGTTTGGACTACATTTCGGATGCCCAAATTTTGCGCTTTAGGTAATACGACAGGAATCCTCAAATCCTCAATTGAAGGAGGATAGAATATTTAATTTCCCAATTTTTTATGGCAGTGTTGCATAATTCTAATGACTGGGGTCCAGAATGCTCCTCTTTGCTGGTCGAATCATTGAAGAGCAAGGCATCAAATGAGCAAAGTGCCAGCAAAAGCCGAATGCCGGTGGAATAACTTTCAAGCTGGCTTTAGGGGTTATGAGCTTCCGCCAACTTGCCGCGCAAATAACACTTTAAAGTTGTCTTGGTGACTTCGTGCTGCTCTCTAACCTAAATACAAAAGCATTGAAGGCAAGAGCATGTGAGCGGATTGTGGACTCGAGCTCGCCAGTATAGTAATACAGTATGCTATCCCCGAGAACTTTGAAAACGATTTGATATTCAACAGGATTACCACTATTTGATTATTGTTGATGACTGATGGCGTTATGACTCAATATTGGCAATACTTCGGTATGAATCCAATTTGTGGGGTTGTCACCTGACGCGATAACAAAAGGAAGGCTTGTGATTTCGTTATCAGCATGACACAGTTATAGTCAAGGAATGAAGGGACATGACGTGATCCAGGTATATCATAATATAACTTATTAGTGATATTTGTGATATCCACGGCACATTTCTTTACAAGAGGTTTCAGTCTCTAATAGGCTTCTGTGGGCGACAATGTTGCCCGAAATGCCAGTTAGTAATGCCTTGTTCTTATGACTAACTGTTGGCCATCTCCAAGCAGAAATATAATACATGTATTATTGTACCTTAAATAACACTACTTGCGCTTCTCTTTTATTATCCAGAATATTCCTGTGCTCGCATCCCGTAAGCAGCTAATCGGATCATCCGTTAATCCATTTCCAACCTGGCAGACCTTATCGCTGCTCCACCAACCAAGTTATCAGCCCGGCACCAGTTCCCGCTAGATTCAACATTGGCTTGATTATTACTGTATTCATTGCATCTAATCTTTCTCGGAAAAGCTTCTCTTTCAAGTGGCCCCGGCTTACCATTTCCAGACGAGGCGGCGCATCTGATTACGAAATTCGGGCTGGTTCCGTAATCGCACTCTTTTATCCTAAACTCATACTGGCTACGTTTTGCTCACTCATCCCACAACATCTTTGCCATCCCAACACAACCATGCTAAATAGCGCGGCAAGTCAGTATTCCTATGACTTGGGGGACTACCGGATGGGTATCGAGATAGGCCGTGGCTCGTTCGCCATGGTCTACAAGGGTGTGAAGATACAGACGGGATCTCCTGTGGCGATTAAGAGCGTTCTTCGAGCAAAGCTCGATAAACGGCTTCTGGACAACCTGGAAACGGAGATATCCATTCTCAAATCTGTCAAGCATCCCCATGTCGTTTCGCTCCTAGACTTTCGGGAAACGTCGTCTAATTTTTATATCATTATGGAATATTGTTCTCTTGGCGATTTGTCCTACTTTGTCCGCAAGAAGGACGAGATCTCCAACACACTGCCTCTTGTGGCTTCTCTCTTTGAACGGTATCCGTCGCCGTCCGGCAGGGGCCTTAATGAGACGGTGGCACGTCATTTCATCAAACAGCTCGTGAGTGCGCTCCAGTTTATGAGAGACCGGAACCTCATTCATCGGGACATTAAGCCTCAGAACCTGCTATTATGCCCGCCCAAAAAGACTGAGCAAGAATTTAAGGATGCCCACTACGTTGGCCAATGGGAGCTTCCCATTTTGAAGGTTGCTGACTTTGGCTTTGCTCGCTTCTTGCCCAACACATCTCTTGCCGAGACACTATGCGGTTCGCCCTTGTATATGGCACCGGAGATTCTCAAAATGGAGAAGTATGATGCAAAGTCAGACATTTGGTCTGTTGGCGCTGTTGCATATGAAATGATGACGGGCAAACCACCGTTTTCGACCAAGACAGCCAGCCAAAAGGTCCTTTTGGATAAGATAAAGGCTGCAAACGATGTTATTACATTTCCAAAGGACAACCATGCATCTCCGGAAATGCGTGCATTTATTCGAGGTCTGCTGAAACAGAATTCCACCGAAAGAATGAGCTATACGGAACTTTTCAATCATCCAGTTGTGGTTGGCGACATCCAAACCGAGTCTCAGCCTCTCGATCAGTCCAAACTTGATGAGAACCTGTTTATTTCGGAATACATTCAGCCTTTGCCGATGAGAAATATATCAGGGGTGGAAGATGTGTATTCCGCAAACACACCTCGATCCATACCGAAGGATAACGACAGCCAGAGCGCTCTGGACAGGACTAAAAAAATCGACACCCATGTTACCTACCAAAACGAACCAGCTTCGTTGACTAGTCCTATATCTCCAAATACGAGACAATCACCACCCTTCAAGACGGTCCGTGCTAACTCGAATCCTCATTCACCCTCTCCAAACGCGTCTTTTGTATTGCATGTTTCTAAATCTAACAGATCAGGGTCTGTTCCGCAGCAGATGGTTCCTGCTCAGTCAAAGAGTGGTTTGGATCAGGAGGAGTATGTTGTAGTCGAAAAGCGCACGGTAGAAGTGAACGCATTGGCCGATGAGCTCGCTCATTCACCGTTTGCTGCCCGCGTTCAGCCTTATGGTTCTCCGGTTCGTGCTACCCTAGCCAATGCTTTACAACGTGAGAGACGTATGTCTATAGGCTATGGAAACTCGCCCACGAATGCTCTTTCTCGAGCTCTGGGAATGGCCAGCGCTCGATTGTTTGGAACAAAGGTTGAGGTAAGTGGTACGACAACGGCTATTGCACCACCACAGTTTGCTCAGAAGGCCATACCTTCTAGTATTGATGGTGAGGAGAGGAAGTTAATAAAGGAACTTGAGAGCTTGGCTACGAAGGGCAAAGTGATTAATTTATTCGCTGAAGTAAAGTTCTCACAGCTGACTCCGTCAAGCTATGTAGCTCCTCAATTAAGAGAAGCGGGCTCTTCGGAACTTTCTGCAACCTCAGCAGAAGGTCAACGACGAAGTATATCAGATTTGGATGATAATGGATTGACCTACGAGGAATCCCAAGTTGTTGCAGAAGAAGCACTGGCTTTATATATGAAGACATTGTCGCTTTTGGCCAAAGCCATGGATCGGGCATCTTCATGGTGGAATGACAATGATGAGAAGGGTGCATCAGTACGACTGAACGAAATTGTTCAATGGATCAGGGAACGATTTAATGAGGCTCTAGAAAGAGCTGAGTATTCCCGACAGAAGTTGGATCAAATTCGAAGCTATGCCAGCCATCATAGCTCGAATCGCCCTCGTACAAACAGCGACGCTGGTCCTGAGTCGCCTTCGAGCCGGGTGTCCCGGACCCCTGTCACTGCTGAAAAGCTTATATTTGACAGGGCCATGGAGATGTCTAGACAGGCAGCCGTGGACGAGCTGCTCGAGCAGGACTTGCCCATTTGCGAAGTGTCATATGGCACAGCCGTGTGGATGCTGGAAGCACTACTTGAGTCAGACAAGCCAGACGAAGTGCTTAATGATGATGACCGGGCCGTGGTGGACAACTTCATATCTCAGATATCTCACCGTTTGTCGGTACTGCGAAGAAAGCTCGATGGAGGTAGCACGGTGATCACCAAAGAGCAGCGCCTGCCCAGCGCAATTGAACATTAGAAAACCGAATTAAAAAAAGCATTTTATCAAAGTGAGGCATTTACCATTTATTTTGTTATGGGTTTCAGGTATTATATTACATAATTATTAGCATATTAGTTAACTATATCGTATTCGTATTCTACTACTTATAGTGTGTTTTCGTTCTTTCACCAGCCCAGAATAATGATTGCGCTGATCAACAATAATCAAATAAGATTCACTAAAGACTATCAAGTGAATCGACATGAATCGACATGTAGAATATGAGGTTGGAATTAATAAGAGCTAGGTCGTTATCTGTCATGCATAGTAAGCGATATGATACGGCTGTAACCGTAAAGTCAAAAAAATATTTCGTAAGCTGAAATTTTTTTCGAAGCTGAATTTTTTTCTTCACCAGCAATAATAATGGCAAAAAACAGCAGCAAAGTTATCAAAAAGCAGTCTGCAATTAAAGCAGACGCTGCCAAATCTAAAGTCAGCAAGTCTGTTGCCAAAAAATACCACCTTTCTAAAGCTGCTGAAAAAGAGCTTGCTGCAAAGATACAGGAAGAGCAGCGAAAGAAGACCAAGCAGATCAATCTGGAATCAGATTCCCACTCTTCCGACTCAGACTCCGAGTCTGCATCCAGTGACAGTTCCTCTGATGATGATTCGTCTGAATCTGATTCCGACTCGTCTGGATCCGACTCAGACTCTTCCGATTCGGACTCTGACAGCGGATCTGACTCTCAGGAAGAAATAGAAGATGACAAAGAAAAGTTAAATGATACTAAAATGTCTGAGCCTGATAGTGATTCAGACTCGAATAGTGATGACAGCTCTTCTGCTTCTGATTCTGATTCTTCTAGTTCCGACGACAGCTCTGATGACTCTGATTCTGATTCTTCAGATTCAGAAGACGAAACTAAAAAAGCACCGCAAAAAGCAAGTTCTTCTAGTTCTTCTAGTTCTGAGTCTTCGAGCTCGGAGTCGTCTAGCTCGGACGAGAGTTCTGACGACTCTGACTCTGATTCTGATTCTTCTGATTCAGAAGATGAGGCCGAAACGGCACTTAAAAAGGCAGGTTCTTCTGATTCCGATTCCGATTCCGATTCCGATTCCGAAGATGAAACCAAAAAAGCATCTGAAGAGGCTGATACATCTAGTTCCGACTCTTCCGATTCTGACTCTGATGATGAAAATCAAACTAAAAAAGCATCTGCAAAGACAGAATCTGAGTTGGGCTCTGATTCTGATTCTGATTCTGATTCTGATTCTGACTCCGACTCCGACTCTGATTCTGACTCTGATTCCGACAAAGAAACCACAAAAGCATCTGAAAAGGGTGATCCTTCCAGCTTTGATTCTGATTCCGAGTCCGAGTCTGACTCTTCTAGTTCGGAAGATGACTCGGACGATAGCTCAGATGAGTCTGATTCCGATTCCGAAGAAGAAGGGAAAAAGCAGTCCAGCACAGCATCTGAATCTGAGGGTTCGGACTCGGATTCCGACTCTGAATCTGATAAGTTCTCCAAGACTAAAAGCACTGCAGAAGATGTTAGCAGAAAGAGAAAAGCTGAGAGTAGCGACGGGAAATTTACTGTTAAGAAGCCTAGGGACTCATCTACCGAACCTGCTACTTTATTTGTTGGAAGACTTTCTTGGAACGTTGATGATGAATGGCTCGGAAGCGAATTTTCCAACAACAGCTTCACTATTGCTGGGGCAAGAGTCATTAGCGACAGATCTACCGGGCGTTCAAAAGGATATGGATACGTGGATTTCAACTCCAAGGAAGAAGCTGAAAAGGCTTTAAAAGAAATGCAGGGATATGAAATTGATGGAAGATCAATAAATTTGGATATGTCCAATGCTAAGCCTGCACCTGCCGAAAAAGCCTCTAACCGGGCCAACAAGTACGGTGATCAGCAGTCAGCACCTTCAGACACTTTATTTGTAGGAAACCTCTCGTTCAATGCTGACAGAAACGAACTCTTTGAAGTCTTTGGCAACTATGGAAGCGTCGTCAGTGTAAGATTACCTACGCATCCTGAAACTGAACAACCAAAAGGATTTGGCTATGTTCAATTTGGCAGCACTGAGGAGGCGCAGGAAGCTTTGAATAATTTGCAGGGCCAGAACATCGCCGGACGATCCATGAGGCTCGACTTCTCAACTCCTCGTGATAATTCCACACCGAGAAACAATGGAGGCGGTGATCGTCGTGGCAATCCTCGTTTTAACAGCCCTCGTTCTGGTACGCCCACTCGACGGCCAGCTGCATCGGCTGAGCCCAAGGGCAAAAAGATTGTTTTTTAAATTGCACCTGTTTTTTTTAATAAATATTTGTACTCTTTTTGCTATATATTGTGACGCGGCATGGGCAGAAGTTGCTCGTTTATGGACCTGAAGTGCTCTATATTATGGAACTAATAAACAGACCTGAAATCAATTTTAGTCAATTTCACCAACACAAGAGCGCGCATCTTCTGCAGACCCGTCAATCGATGAAGACGATTTTTCAGAGAATTTTGAGCGTTACCTGCATCTTGTGTCTTTCTGCTGCTTGGTGGATAGACCTAAGGCAAACGGAGCAAGATGTGGAAGCTCGTGTGGAGCGTACCTTTCGACGGCCCAATATTCTGCCCTCTTTCCAAGAAGCTATAAACAACGGGGATATCGTGAGAGACTTGATTGACCTTTATGATCACTCGGGCCCCGATAACCGGTGCCATGCCTGCAGAAAATCTTTGATTCTCATGAGGAAAGTCGCTACCCACGCAAAGGGTCAGCTTCCCGCGCTATTTCAACAGCTTTGCGAGACGGAAAGGCTCAAAAACAACAGTGCATGTAGTGTAAACTTCTACGTTGAGCCAGAGTCGAGTGGACATTCGAGCTTCGTTAATGACTTGGCAAATGCACTCACGCTCATGAATCCCAGAAGCTTGGATGCAGAATATTTCTGCCATTATATGCTTCAGGGCCTGTGCTCCATGCCAGAGACTCCTACTGAAACAGAGTATTTTACTGTGGCAGCTCCCTTGAGTACCCCAAGCAGGTACCACAAATATCCTACGGCGAAACGGTCAGGGGAGACATTTAAAGTGCTGCACGTCAGTGATATTCACTTATCTGGAGATTATCTGGAAGGCAGTGAGGCCAATTGCCAGGGATTTATGTGCTGTACCAAAGACTCAAAATTGGACCCTTTTGACGACAGTCGAGTCCATGTATCTGCACCCAAATACGGCCATTACAAGTGTGATGCACCTAGGACTTTGGTCGAATCTTCTCTGGGAAGCATACAGTCTCTGGCAGAGAAGATGAATTACACATATGACTTTGCTATCTTCACGGGGGATATGGTTGATCACAACCCAGTCTGGATCAGCTATAACCAGAGTGTAGAAGAGGAGGAAGAGGTGATGAGCTATCTCAAAAAATACCTGGGGCATGTACCGGTTTACAGTGCACTAGGAAACCATGATAGCTACCCTTTTAGTCAGGTTGCTCAGAAAAGCTCTGGCTTTGGAGATTTGTTTTCGTTCAATGCAAAGCTTATGTCACATCTTTGGAAAGATTACGGCTGGCTATCTGGCCGTGCTGCTCAAGAGGCAGAGCTCAACTACGGGGCATACGCAGTGACTACAAAGCGAGGACTGAGAATCATATCCCTAAACTCCAACTTCTGGTACCGATGGAACTTTTACAATTACTGGAATATCGATGATCCTGATACGTCCGGCATGTTAGAATTCCTGCAGAATGAGCTTACCAAATGCGAGAAACGCGGCCAACGGGCCTGGATTATTGCTCATGTACCTCCGGGCGGAATAGCTGACGAAGCTATGCCAGTTGCATCTCATTATTTGACCAAGATTCTTCAGAGGTTTTCTCCAAACACGATTGCAGCAATGTTTTTTGGGCACACTCATCAGGATGAATTCACAGTGCTGTATGCTGGTAACGATGAGAGGTCTGTCAATGACGCCCTCAGCGTAGCGTGGATGGGCCCTTCAATAACGCCGCTGTCGAACTATAATCCAAGTTGGAGATACTACGAAGTTGATTCTGGGTCGTTTGAAATAATGAATTCCTACACCTATTTTGCGGAGTTGAACTTGACGTTCCAGAATTATAGTTTTAACGAGTCCAATTCTCTCGAATGGCGATTGGAATATTCTGCAAGAGACGAGTATGACATCAATAGAAAATGGCCAAAATCAGAGCCATTAAATGCCAAATTCTGGCACGGCGTCGCAAATCAGATTCGAACTAACGAATCGTTCGCGCAGATCTATGCCCAGAACGCCTATAGAAGGTCACCGTATGCTCCAAAGTGCACGTCTCACCAATGCCGACATGAGAATTATTGCTATACAACCAGCATGTCAGTCGGGCAGGCCGCTGAGTGCAGGGAAAAATACAATGTAACAACTAGAAAATTGCTTACAGGTGCGCCCATGTATCCTATGCCCAGGCCTGTCAGAGAGCTGCTAGATATAAGTGATGATTAGAATGTAATTTCATAAAAGATCTATTAAATTCGAAGCGTATAAAATTTCATAAAAGGTCGTAACTGTCTATTATACATTCAAGGTGTTATTTACTTTATATTACAATGACTTTTTCAATCAGATCTCCGCCAATGCGCTCTATTTCCTGTGATACAGCCTCTTTGTTCAGTGTCACCGTCTGGCCATCAACAGGTATTGTAGAGAATTCCAAGTTCACTTTGAACTTACGCGGTTTCAAAGTATCTCGGTGCCAAACCGCTCCTATTTTATCTCCTCCTCCGTAGAAAAACACCAGACTATTGCTGAACCTGGTTTGCAGATCTTTGCATAGCTGCCACTTCACCTCTGAGCTATTGTCCACCAGTTCATCAGGATCAAGAGCCTGTATTTGCAAATTTTCGTACTTATTATTAGCTTGGCCATGTTGGAGATCAATTACCAGATCGTAATCATCAAGAGACGGGGAAAAAATCTTGGAATAGTCAGCCATTCCAAGTTTAACGGCTGCTCTAGCCAGTCCGACTATCCGCGATGCAACTACTCGACCAATATCAGACCGCGGAATTTCTTTCGTCCAAGCTATTCCAGTAGGATCGACACTCGTGAGCATCACCATCGGCGCAAGGGTTAACATCGGATCGTTTTCACGTAACTTTGAGAAGCTATCGTTCACTTTCTGATAAAGCGCCATTTCCATTTCTGTCCCAGTAACAGATGTAAGCCGAGTAGATGATAGATGAGACCCATCCAATGGCTTATGATTAGCTATGTCCAATATAATAGGATCATTTCTGAAATCCCATTTAGAGAGAAAAGCCAAGACCCTCAGAACTGCGACTCCTGGATCCGTGATCGGAAGATACGGCGAGGAATCCACAAATGGAAGGAGTGCAAGAATCTCTACTGCCTCTTCATGAAACAAGCTAGATATCATATGGGTTCTAAACCACATTTTCAATAATCTGCAGGAAGCCGAGTAATATGGATAACGAAGAGCCATGGTCTGAATCATGCGCGTATGAGAAACGCTGCTTTGGTACTTTTGCTGATAGAGCTCTACAAGGGAGGTAAGCCTTTCACTTTTGGGGTCGTCAGCTACCAATCTTTTCAGCAGAACAATATCAAACTCTGTCACAATTCTCAGCTTGAAAGAGTATCCCTCTGGTGTTTGAAGCTGAAGAAAACCAACTTCTAGCCCAGGCAGAAAGTCTCCTTCACTACCCACAAGCACACCATAAGAGTCGTCCTTGGAAAGCTCTTTCGCGATTTTTAGCAAGAAAGCCATTTTTGTCTTTTCCAGAGCATCCACATCGTCGGGCCATTTGTTGGAAGATTCAAATTCAATCAGCCCAGATCCAACACAATCATCACCATTAATATGATATGGCTTCGGGAGATCAACGCTTGTGTATCTTAGAGAAGAAGAAGTTGCGTGGACTGAGCGGATGCGCAAAGGTAAACTTTGAAGCTGTTGCAAAACTCCTGCTGCCTTTTGAAAGGATGAATATTTCGACTGATGATACTGCATTGCGCCTATGCGCACAGTATCGCTGTATGGCGAAGATGGCTCTTTAATCCGAACAGCCACATGAGGCAAATGGATTTTGAGCAAGTACACGGCAATTTGAAGTACAACTGGTAGATTGCCTTTCTCGAATGGCGAGTCCCAAGCCACCACCTCGCGAATAGAGCCGTTTTGGAATCTCCTCAATTCGGACTTCCTGCCCCAAAATGATTGAAATTTCTTAACAGCTTCTGCATCCTCAGCTGAAGGGCCCATTGTTAGCAATCTGTCACATTCGTCACTGTCCAAGACTACTCCGACGGAAAACTCAAGCTTGGAGCTCTTGAGTAAAGCCTTAGGCGATTTCGTTACACTATCGTTAGACGTCTGCGGAGGAAGATCCGAAAAAGTAATAAGATGACTTCTACTGCCAAATCCGCGATTGAATAATCTGAATAGTCTATTCACCCAGAAGCGGGTAGCCGATAAATATTGAACCTTGGTTAGTCCATTATAGGCCTGGTCATCTGCAGGAACAACAACGGCTAACTTCAGGTCATATCTTAAATCTTCAACAAGAGGTTGAAGAAAAATCTGTTCAAATCGATCCTTCGTAGTATCATGTAATAAATCGCTGGTCACAGCCGCTTCATGTCTCAGCAAGCTATATCCCCATCGTGACATCTGGTACAGAACATTCAGGTGCGAGTGCTTATCATAAAGAATAGGAAATCCGGCATTCAACGAATCCAAGTCTAACTTCCCGGTTGACTTATCATCAAATGCAAGAGCACCAGCCTCCGTGCTCAGGTCGTGAGTAGCTAAAAAATGCAGAGTACTTTTAAACAGTTGATAGCTGCTATATCCATTAGAAAGAACACGACTTTTGGTAGGGCCACCCTGAAGAAGAGCAGCCATCGTTATTGCCCATTCAAAATGGCCGAAACCACCTTTGTTTGGTGACGAACCCAGGCCCCTCTGTCTTAGCCAGAGGCGACCAAGCTTACAGGCGTCGCTAAATGCTGGGCATTTGAGAGCGTGAGAATGCAGGAATTTGAGATAGCGCTCAACAGTTAGATCGGCGAGCAGAGATGAATTGTAAAGCGTTGTAGCAAAGGTGTTTTTGCCGCTTATTCTAATGCAATTACGTTCCAAATCAAGTTTTCGCAGAGGAAAAACGTCCTCAGATGAGACAGCCATCACATTAATGTGGAAGTATTTTGATAGTTTTGTGTCGTTGAGATTAATTCGAATAATCGGCTTGAGAGGATCATCTGACTGATATGCGTATTGAAGGCTAAAGAGATCGCCATTTGCGCTATTCAGGACCTTCGCAGTATATGCAATATAAAAGGCACGCTTATGAAAGTATCGGAAATTCAGATAATCCTTCTCTTGAAACAATGTGTCGGGCATTAAAAGCATGAGGTCAATACCTGTACCTTCAGGCTGTCTAACAGATGTTTTGAGAGAATAGCCTCCAACAACATTGATCGACTTTGGCGGAAGCCAGCCGAATTTGTATTTGATATCTCGTGGCTTGGGCTCTGCAAATGGGATTGCAATATTCCCCACAGACTGCTCGGCCTGTTTCAGATCCAGCTGTTGAACAGGCTCGACATGCTTGAGCATATCATTGATCTTATATAGAACGTGGTCGACGTTACGGATATGCTTGTCTTTTAGAGCGATTTCCTTGAAAAGCTCATCGATTTGTAGTTTGAATATATTGGATTTGAAGAGTTCGGAAGTCTCTCGAGCGATCTGGATCTTCTCAGCAGAGACGGCCGATGCAGGTTGCTGGTGATTATCGATATCGATATCATTATTGCCATTAGTCTCATTTTCATTTCCATCGCTTTCGTCATCACTCTGGCCTTCGTTTTCATCACTCTGATCTTCGCTCACGTCCTCTTCTTCATACACCTCCTCGTAATAATCCTCCTTCAAACTATCCTCCACATGCTCACGTTTCACATTCCGACTATCTGCAATCTCCACTTTTCGTTTCCCCATTTCCCCAAACGTATGCTGCTACTTCGATGCAGTAATACTGATTAAAGCCAAATTTTTCACAATCAGGTTGATCCCGTTAATTTGATTTTGTTAGGTTATCGTTGAACAACGGGTGCGTGATGAGCTTTACCTGCTTAATTTTCTTAGGTCTGGGTCTCCACTTGAACTTGCCGTTTGTTCCTTAAACCTCAGCATTCCGACGCCATCGACATATATTGTTACGGAGAAAGAATGCTAGCTAGAGGTCAAGGCTTGAAGCTCGGTATGTAATTAATTATTCTTTGTATATTGCCTTGCTGCGCCCAGGTACTGCCAGGGGGCGGGGCCTTTGTCGGCTGATCTTGTTTGACTAACCAACCAGTTTCTCGAGCTGCTTCATTACAATGGACTAGATCGTACAGCAGTCGTTTATATGCTTCATCGCTATTTTATGATCGAAATCCCGGTCGATTTCCGGCTACAAACACCGGTCCGATGCAAGTTAGGCTGAAGTCCTCGTCCAACGGGCCGTCAGGCGAGAATCCAAAAGAGGCTCAGAAGGCCGCAGTAGCTGCAGCGGAGGAACCCAAAAAGTTGACGCTCATGGAGAAGGTTAAGCATGAGGTGCAGCATTACTGGGATGGAACTAAATTGCTGGGGTACGAGATGAAAGTCTCCATTCATCTTGCAGCCAAAATGGCCGCTGGCTACGATCTGACTCGAAGAGAAACTCGCCAGCTTAGGCGTACCGTCCAGGATATCGGACGGTTAATTCCCTTCTCGATGTTTGTCATTGTGCCGTTTGCAGAACTGCTTCTTCCTGTTGTTCTCCGAATATTCCCCAATTTCTTGCCATCCACTTATGAAAGCAGCCAAGAGAAGGAGAAGAAGAACAAGAAGCTGAGGAAAACTAGAGGCAAGGTGTCCACTTTTTTGCGGGATACGGTGGCAGAAACCGGTGTTTTGACCGGAATGCCCGACCTGGTTAAGCCTGAAGAGCGTGAGCAGTTCAGCAAGTTTTTCCGCCAGGTTCGATCGTCCGGTGAAGTCCCTTCTCGGGAATTGCTGCTAACTGTTGCCAGAATGTTCAAGGATGATATTGTCTTGGATAACTTGTCTCGTCCCCAGCTGATTGCTTTAGCCAAGTACCTCAATCTTCAACCCTATGGGACAAACGTGATGCTACGTTATAGCATTCGATACAAACTAAGGAAGGTCAAGCAGGACGACAGCGCTATTGAATATGAAGGCGTTGAAAGCTTATCAGTGATTGAATTGCAGAGTGCATGCTCTTCTCGAGGCATCAAAACTTACTCGGTGTCTCCTGCGAAGCTGAGAGACGACCTATCTTCATGGCTCGAATTGAGGTTACATCAGAAAGTGCCCTCAACCTTGTTGCTTTTGAGCACCGCATATACCTACGGAGAGGCTGAGAATACAGAAGATTCGTATTACAGTGGATTATTGGCGGTATTATCTGGTCTACCTGAGGAGTTGTACCATGAGGCTGAGCTGGAATTGGCATCTAAAGAGGCGACCAATAAGCAACGACTTGAAGTCATCAAAGAACAAGAAGAGCTTATTAAGGATGAGAATGAGCAAGAAGATGAGTCAGGTCATGTTATTAAGGTAAAGGATAACCTTAATATTGATGAGGATAAGCCCGCAGTTACTGCTTCGGCCCAGGAAGGTGGCACAGAAGAGGCCTCGACTGGACAACTAGGAAATATTTCACCGAAAGAGCTGGAGGAACTGCAGCAGGGCACTCATTACCCGGTAGCACCAGAAGATAGTACTGAGTACGAACCGTCTGCTACAGAGATGGAAAAGCGTGACGAAGCTTTCAGAGACGGAATCAGTCCGCAGGATAGCACAGAGTATGAGCCTACGAGTGAGGATTTGCTCAGACGTGACGAAGTTTTCAGAGATGGAATCAGACCTCAGGATAGCACAGAGTATGAGCCTACGAGTGAGGATTTGCTCAGACGTGACGAAGTTTTCAGAGATGGAATCAGACCTCAGGATAGCACAGAGTATGAGCCTACGAGTGAGGATTTGCTCAGACGTGATGAAGTTTTCAGAGATGGAATCAGACCTCAGGACAGCACAGAATACGAACCGACTGCAGACGACATGCTAAAGCGCGACGAAGTTCATGGAGGACCTCATAAGCCACAGGATAGCACAGAGTTTGAGCCGACAGACGAAGATATGAAGAAGCGTGACGACGTGATGCGAGCTTCGGACAAGAAAACCAAGTCCACAGACAAGAAGGCGAAGGATGGCTCTAAGATAAAGTCGATAAAAATCGATGCATCCGTGCTCGAGCCGTCGTCTGAACGGGCAAAGGACTATGCGTCGTCTCAATCCAAGCTTTGAAATGTTAACTTATTGCTCTTTCCTTTGTATATAGAAGCGGTTGCAAATATTACTTAGTAATATATAAATCTATTTAGCCTCGGGCTTTAATCGTTTAGCATCTGCACCGAATCCGCCAGTTGATCCGAATCCATCGCTGCCACGCGTAGTTTGGCTTAGAGATTCTACCACGACTACGGGAGGATTCTCAATTTTCTCGAGCACCAATTGAGCAATTCTGTCTCCAGCAGCGACTATAGGTTAGAAATTGCATGGTGTAATGCATGACGTACTACATGATATAAGTCATGGCATACTACATGGCATTATGCATTAGTGCTGGTTGGCTTCAACTTACTTTTGAAATCGTCCTTGGAATGATTGAATAGCAATACGCGTACTTCTCCTCGGTAATCGTAATCAACAACACCAGCACCCACATCGATTCCATGCTTAACAGCAAGTCCACTACGTGAAGCTATTCTTGCGTAGGTACCGCGTGGAATAGCCACCGACACGCCGGTTCTGACCACTGCTCGATCTTTGGCCTCGATGACTGTATCCTCAGAAGCATACATATCATAGCCGGCAGCGAACTCCGATCCACGGGTAGGGGCCTTGGCATTCGGCTGATCAGGAAAAAAACAGACTTCTAAAGGTTCTTGAGTCATGATGTGGATGTTGCGGTGGAAATTGAAATATTTATATAGAAGAGGACGCGAATTGGAAAAAGCGCGATGCATACTCATTACATTACCGAATCGAGGCGGAAGTGAACGGGGACGATATGGAAGAGCATGTCGAAGTAAAAAAACTAACTACATATTATAAACCGCTTTTTTTACTTATAATTTAATATTTCCATTTATCATACTATGCTCATTCTTTACCATTATATTCTCTTCGAACAGACTTGAGTCAATCACATGATCATCTCTTTGCAAGGCTTCCGCTTCCCCATCTTTCCTACTCGTCCAATGCAATGTTTAAACCTAATATTTCAGAGAGCCTGGTTACGTCGACATGTTTAATTGCATTTACGGTCATATACACGGCATTCACGTTTAAATCAACATTGAGCTACGTTCTCAGTGACTACTTCAATGCAAATGCTGGTGCGGAAGACTTTGACAACCATGACGACAGAAGCATCCCAGTAGAAGCACTGGAAGTATTTTACGACCACGGAACTAGAGAAATAAAGTCCAGCGCCGAGACGTTGATGCAGACGTTTTTCTTTGCCAGTGACGAGACGCAGCTCTTGCTGAAAAGGAAACTGGCATCGTACGACATTGACGATCGATGGAAGGCTACCAACGTTTTACTCATGCTGTTTGAATCTGAAGAAAACAGAAGAGCATTGCGTGATTTTTTCGACAAAGAAGCATTCGGATCTGCCATATACGGGCTGTGGGAGTCTCTGGATAGCAGTGTTCTACTGGGGCCTAAAGCGGCCATTCACCGACGTGATACTTACAAATTGCTTGGAAAGGCCCTTGCTAACTTACCATTTACTGATGAAGATAGTTGTCTCGATGCTTATCTTGAATTTAGACCGCTTGAATATCTTCATGAATATGAAAGACTATGCAAAATACATCCCCAACTGATTCCGATATCAAGGATGAGAAATCCCTATGACAAGCAATACCTCGACCCAATTCTGTTCCTCGATGCATGCGAATACTATAAAACCAAGCGTTTGGCAGAAGGAAGAGATGGTTCGTCTTGGTATGTTTAGAGTTCAGGTACCCGTTAGGTTAAAGCTGATTGAAATATCCGTTCGGTTATTGATCGAGCTATCCGCTAGGATAGGTTGATACAACTTACCTAGCATACACATACTAGCATTTTACGTCATTTTATTTATTTCTGCATATTTATATATATTACTTATAATTATACCATATCCTTCTCCAAAGCCGTATCTTAACCCAAACAGCCTCACTGAAAAATTATCAAAATTTTTCAATCAAAAAATTTTCCAACTCCTTTCAACACTGCAAAATCTCAACAGTCAACATATTATTGCAGAACTAAAAAAAAAATGTCTTCTGCCGGTGAAGGAACTTACCCAGGAGCCATCGGTATCGATCTCGGTACCACATACTCTTGCGTTGCTACCTATGACAGCGCTGTAGAGATAATTGCCAATGAGCAAGGTAACCGTGTTACTCCCTCATTTGTCGCTTTTACTGATAAGGAACGACTCATTGGTGATGCTGCCAAGAATCAGGCTGCTCTGAACCCCAGGAACACAGTGTTCGACGCCAAGCGTCTGATTGGCCGACGTTTTGACGACGAATCTGTCCAGAAGGATACCAAGTCGTGGCCCTTCAAAGTGGTCAACCAGGCCGGAAACCCCTTCATTGAAGTCGAATACCTCAATGAAACCAAAACCTTTTCTCCTCAGGAAATCTCCGCCATGGTTTTGATCAAGATGAAGGAAATCGCCGAGGCTAAGCTCGGCAAGACCGCTGACAAGGCCGTCATCACTGTCCCTGCCTACTTCAACGACTCCCAGCGACAGGCCACCAAAGATGCCGGTGCTATTGCTGGTCTCAATGTACTGCGAATTATTAACGAGCCCACTGCTGCTGCTATTGCCTATGGTCTGGGTGCCGGCAAGTCTGACGACGAGAAGCACGTTTTAATTTTCGACTTGGGTGGTGGAACTTTTGATGTTTCCCTTCTTCAAATCCAAGGTGGTGTCTTCACCGTCAAGGCCACTGCCGGTGATACTCACTTGGGTGGCCAGGATTTCGACACCAACCTGCTTGAACACTTCAAGAATGAATTCAAGAAGAAGACCGGCTTGGACATTTCTGACGATGCCCGAGCTCTGCGACGTTTGCGAACGGCCGCTGAGCGTGCCAAGCGTTCGCTTTCTTCTGTCACTCAGACCCAGGCTGAGGTTGACTCGCTGTTCCAGGGTGAAGATTTCTCTGTCAACATTACCCGAGCTCGTTTCGAAGCCATCAACGATGCTCTGTTCAAGTCCACTTTGGAGCCTGTCCAGAAGGTTCTTACTGACTCTAAGATCGATAAATCCAAGGTTGACGAAGTCGTCCTTGTCGGTGGTTCTACCCGTATCCCCAAGATCCAGAAGTTGCTCTCTGATTTCTTCGATGGAAAGCAGCTTGAGAAGTCGATCAACCCTGATGAAGCTGTTGCATACGGTGCTGCCGTCCAGGGTGCTATTCTGACTGGCCAGGCCACTTCTGCTGAGGCTCAGGACTTGCTGCTTTTGGATGTCGTTCCTCTGACCCTTGGTGTCGCCATGGAAGGAAACATTTTTGCTCCCGTTGTTCCTCGAAACACTACTGTCCCCACCCTTAAAAGAAGAACTTTCACCACCGTTGGTGACCACCAGACCACTGTTCAGTTCCCTGTCTACCAGGGTGAACGTGTGAACTGCGGAGAGAATACTCTGCTTGGTGAATTCGAGCTCAATGGAATCCCTCCCATGAAGGCTGGTGAACCTGTTTTGGAAGCCATTTTCGAAGTCGATGCTAACGGTATCTTGAAGGTAACTGCCGTTGAAAAGTCCACTGGACGATCTGCCAACATCACTATCTCAAATGCTGTTGGAAAGCTCAGCAATGATGATATTGAAAAGATGATTTCTGATGCCGAGAAGTTCAAGACTGCCGATGAGGCCTTTTCCAAGAAACATGAAGCCAAGCAGCAATTGGAGTCTTACGTTTCCAGCATCGAGTCTACTGTCAGTGATCCTGGCGTGACTGCCAAGATGAAGCGAGGTGCCCGAGACCGTGTCGAGGCTGCCCTGTCTGATGCTATGTCTGCTTTGGAGGTCAGCGAGTCTTCAGCCGATGACTACAGAAAGGCCCAGCTGAACCTCAAGCGTGTCGTCACCAAGGCCTTCGCTACTCGATAGATATTTACAAGGTGAAATGAATGGGGAAGCCATAAAATAAAAGAGATGTTTCAGTTAAAGAAAAATGTGAAAGCATTACATACAATTTAATACATCAGGTTCAAAAAATAAGACGCAAAACAAAAGTAACACACTAAAAAAACATTAAAAAACACGGGCATGTCATTACTTTGCATTAGGCTCATGAATCTCCACAGCTGGAGGAGCGGATGGCGTGACTGAGTCGTTCATCCTAAGGTCCGCCCCAGGCGGTTCGGAAGGCAACTCAGTAGGTGCATGAAGACTATCCCCTCCATCTTGTGACAAATCTCCTGTAGGAGGTGCGCTGACAGCACTTGGAACACCAGAAGAAAGAGTCGGTGCACTTGCTAACTGTTCCAAGCGTCGCCTCTCCAGTTCCTGCTTATCGTCGGTAAACGGTGGTGCACTGGTCGTTATATTATTAGATAAGCCTCCATGGCTCGACTCCTCAGACGCATGAGACTCTGGATGAGGTGGCGCAGAGGCGTAGTAAGGGGGCTCTTCGCTATGCTGAGGCGGAAGAGACGGCAAAATAGCTTGCTCAAAGCGTCGCATTCTCTCCTTTTCAGAAATCTCCCCACCATTAATCATGTGCACTGCTGAAGTTTCATCAACCTGAGTATTGGTGATTCGGTAATCGAGAGAGGGCGAGGTAGACAGAGTATCATTTCCGGCACTACTTGATGTGCTGGCAGTGCCAGTCATATCGCCACTGGCAACAGTATTAGAACGCGAGCTATGAGTATTGTTTAGTGAGCGTGGTGGGCCGAGGAACATATGCGGGCTTGTCGGGCTCGGTAGACCTATGTCTACTCCATTGGCAGTTCGGGACGTGCCAATAATGATCTCGGACCATAAGCTGACCACTCCCCTGTGACGTTTGAGTTTATCAACATCAATAAACGACGATTTCGTCATCGGAGAAGCTACCAGGTCGTCTGATTCCCGACTCGGAAGCCCACTCTTGCCCTCCAGATCAACCACTGCCTCCACGCAATACTGAAAGGAGACCACCTTATGACCTGATATAGTAGAAAATGCATCAGGCGGTATTTTTAAATTACTTGTTATTGTACATGCAAGGGTAGCAGGATCAATGTATAGCGGAGATATCGTTTGATAGAGATCCTTTCTAAACGACTGATTTTCCAGACCTTCGCCTGATATCCGTGAAATACGACACAAGGTCGTAACTACCCCAGCCACGCATTTGATGGGCCGTATATGCTGAACAGATACCTTTACAGGGACAGATTCACCTCTCAGGTAGCCTCTTTGCCCAACGTTGAGAGAAACCATTATGGAACCTTGGCGTTTGCGCTTTTTGCGCACATCCATATTTAAAAATGTTGCCTTCGATGGGCGCAGCGTAGACACATCGATGGGAACCACTACAGAAAGGTTCTTTTTGGCCGACAGGTCGAGTTTTCCAGGACAACGTACAACAGAAGTGATTACGTAGGTAATTGAGCCCCTTTCAAAGACCAGGGAATTGAAAAGGCCCTTTTTAGGTAACTCGAACTCAAATGCAAAGTTGTGTTCGCCTTTTTGCAAGACAGTGTGTTCCATGTTTTGGAAGCTATCTCTAGAAGGCGGACGATCACTATCAGTCCGCAATCCGGTTATTGAAGATCTTTCATCATTTGCAGGCGTAGAAGATTCATCGTCGTCTTGAGCAGGATCGCCCCAGAGATCTATAACGTCCTCGAACAGGACATACTTGTTGGACATGCCTTTGACCAGCTGATTACGAATGAGGATTTCGCCCTTGAGACGACATGAGAGGTAGCTGACTTTCTGATCCTTGGGCAGCAGTAAAACGACGTTGCCTTGAACTGTATCGCCCGGAGTATAAACCTTGTGCGGTTCCGTGAGATCTATAAAGAAGTCCTCAGTGCTGATGCTCTGAATGACCCCACGGAGCATGGGCTTTAGTTTGAAGGGCACTCGCATACTCGTATAAATATTTAGTGCAGCCAAATTCCCAGTCTATGTACAGTCATGAATGTCTTTGCCTGGTGTTTGCGTTTTTATTGGTGGTGGCAGGGGGCAGGAGTCTAAGCTTAGAAAAATGCCCGCACAACGAGCGTGATTAAACAATAGAGTGGATGAGAAAGATAAAAGTGGGTTTCTTATCGTCGGAAAAAAAAACCGATGTAACGCCGAGCTACGCAAACTTGAAAAAATGGAAATTCAGAAACTGTAAGGGTGTAATATTTATTATTTTACTGATTCTACTGAAAATGCGCAAATTTCCTCAATCTGCCACTTGCGCGATTAACTATCGGTTTTAAGATTGGTAATCGCGCAAACATGCCGGTTCCCGGTTACATTTGGAACATTTCCCATCCGAGTGGAACAAGGTGAGATACATTGCCTTTTTTGGAAATATCGACGCTATATATGGAATAATGAGGGTATTTTGTTACGGACAATAGTTTAGTTTGGTAATTTAGAGTAGGTGACTGCGGTAAAAAGGGGCAATATGCAGAAATGGTAATAAGTGAAATGATAATACAAAACGCTAATGTCTGGAAAAAATGCCAATATCCAACCTCTTTCACGCTAGATTGCAATAAGAATTCAAATGCTCTACTGTTATAATAATGCAATTATCGTTACAAATAAATACTTTACGAGGCCAATTTCGCCGAATAGCAAACAAGACATTCATCACTTAACACACTCATACCACTTCAACATCTTCATCATGGTACTTCTCTTCCCACCATTCTGTAGATACCATTTCTGGAATCATGCGCTGGGCTACTCGAAAAGGCGACAATTCCTCCATATCTAGTTTCTCCATATTATCAAATGACATACCTGCCTGTCCCAAGGCTTCAAACGGATCCTGTAATCTTCCTGTGTTTTCTTCGTGTATGTGAGACTTCAGGGGACTTTCTTGTGTCTCGTGCTCAACATCTAATGATCCGGTTTCGCTTGCTTTACTGGACGCCTGTTCCACAAACTGATCGCCTTTCAAAATGACTTGTCGATCCGACAATTTGCTCATTAAATTCATGAATTGACTGTTTCTCATCTTGTCTGCCATTGAGCTCGACTCCGGTTTGCTACTTTCTTGAGCCATGCTATCTACTATGCCTTTTGCTATCCCAGACAAGTCATCATTCCGGATATGTTCTTCCTGAGTGTTCGAAGGCTGATCCACCTCTGTTTTCGGCGACGCCAATGAGCTTTCCACTTGATCAAACATTTGCTCAAACTTTGCGTTCAGAGCCTCTTCATGGTGAACTTGCTTATGCTCAGTCATCGATGCGTATTGGGCAGATGAGCTATATGAGTTATACTGCGGGCGTAAACTAGGTTCGTGTATTAACGCCATATTCTGTTGGCTGCTCATCATCGGCATGTGACTGGCATTCATGTGTGGCATATTTGTAATATGCTGTTGGTCTGACCTTTGTAGACCATGGACATCTTGAGAACTGTTTGCCACAGAAGGACCTTCTAACGACATTGATGCAAACTCAGACGTCCATCTATTGTCCAGTATTCGTCCTTGCGTTGGCACAGACGCTTCTGGATACAAAGGTCGATCCCGGTTCAAGGGAGCGGACGCACCCTGGCTGAACAGCCTGAAGTCGGCATTTACTGCTTCCCGGCCGTGCACAGGTGTTCGAATATTACGTACTCGATTCTATAATGGTTAGTAAATCCGAAATTCCGTGAGATCAGGACATGTCCGATGAGAGAGTACCTACCTGTTGCCCGACAAAATGATCATGATCAGCTGGCAAATACCCCTCAGCATGTTTACTGAAGGACTGCAGCGGATTAGACGGCCCACAACTAGACTCTGCCTCAGAAAACATGTATCGTTAAAGGCGTAAGTAAAAAAGAAAGATGGAAACTGGGGTGATTTTATATTGGGGTTTGCCGAGGTAACGCCAATTACCCGGAAGTTTCTGCCAAAATCAACCAAATCCAATCATGAGCACTGAATCATCAAACTCATGAGGTCAAGGCCAATTCTCGGGACTTTGCTAGCATCAGTGGGCACTTTTGCATTGCTTCCTACAGCATTTGCAGACTCCAAGTCTGTATACGATGAAGAAGACGAAAACGCCGTAGCAACTGCTCCTTCTCCTGGTGCAAATGTGCCGGCACCAGCCAAGACAGCACCTAGCGAGCTAGAGAAGCTGGAAAGCAGTCTGAAAATCAAAAAAGAAGAAGTCGACGGCGTGTCGATATTCACGTCAGACTTTCTAGAAAATAACATCAGCAAGGCTCGTAAGTTGGTGGCTCAGAACCTCGATAAGGCTGATCTTAAGCTAGACGAGACACTCAAGAAGTACCTTCAAGTTGAAAATTCCGTCACGAAGACTGTCGCCAGCATCAAGTCTCCAGACGAGGACCTTCTTCCCGCTTCCATATATATCTTGGTTGGTGCAATGTCAGGATCTATTTTGGCCAGACGCAGAGGATTGCTTCTTAGAGGGTTATCACCGGTGGTACTAGGCCTAGCTTCATTTGGCTATTTTCTGCCCAAAACTTTCCACAACTTGGGTTCAATTGCATGGAAATACGAACAAAAAGTGCCGGCAGTTGCTTCTGCACATTTGAAGACTATTGAGTCTGTCGAACAGGCCAAGCAGGGCACCAAGTCAATTGCACAGTCTTCTCAACAAGCACTAGTCAGCACCGTTCATTATGTACGATCTGGAATCGCTAGCTTACTTGGCTTGGAACTGCCGGACAAGAAGGACAATTCTTCATCTTCAAAGAAGAATTAGTTGCTCAGCATTCTCGTAGAACTAGTATTAGACTCTTAGTTCCTGTTTGGGCTGTTGCACGGCTGCCATCTAGTTTTCTATATAAGGCCCAAATCCTCACTTATTTTACCTTTGTACACTGCTTAAATCCATAACTGCCGAAAGCTTGATACCTTTCATATTGCTGAATTATTGGATAGACTCGATTCACTCATTGGATACCAATCAGAACTGGCTTTTTCAAGTACGACAACCCAGCTTTAGTAAATGTGAATACCCTCCATTGACCATCCCTATCCATTCCATTCTAACTTTGATCTAGGTCTTCGGCAGGATTGTCTTCTGCTCATATTGTCTCTGCGGGGACATCTTTTGGCGCGTCATTTTCTGCCTGGCTTAGAAGACGTCGCAGTGGTGATAACTTGGGCCACGCTGTGAAAGTTCTAAGCGCTGCTATCAAGCAGTTTGAATACGCCGTGATTGCCCAAAAACATGCCGCGGATGCTGTCAAGGCTTGGGGTGCTACAATCCCCGATGCCGAATCCCGCAATTTGATTGCTAATATTTATGCTGCTACCGGTAATTTGCATACTTTGGATCCAATGACCACGGTGAGGATCAGAACGGTAATTGCTAAGTTGGACGCGCTCAAACAGGAAGAGGACACCAAGAATCGGCTTGCTAAGGAGCTTCTTCACGCAGAGCGTGTTTATTACAAGGCTCTATACAAGCGATATCCCAAGGGGGAAGTTGACAGCTTGGAGAGAAATTGCCATTCTCTTCGTTTGCGAGTGCGTTCTGCTAAACGGGCCTATCGAAACTCAGTAGTACTGACAATTTACCAGTGCTTTGAGGTGCTGTTTGAGCATATTGCGATGTCTTGTGATAACACAAAGTCCTCTTGTGTTACTGCTCTCGACATTCTGTCCACGTTTGATGTTAGTGCTAGGGAGGTCACGTCTTCCGACGACGACGAGTCCGACGAAGAAGAATCATCTGCTTCAATGGATTTTGACAACCAAAGTCCGTGTTTTCCTCTACAGAGCGGCGATGATAAGGAGAATATGTCGGTTGGCGTTGGCTCTCGTCCCAGTAGCCAGGCCAGGTTCGATCAGGGCCATTTTGGAGCCCTTTCTTCCTCTAACATTCCAACTACCGCCGAGTCTTTGCTATACTACGGAGAGGAAGATAAATCTGTAGCCTCTTCTCCTCACGTTGCACCTCTGTCCGTCTCTGAGTCTCAACGATGGCAGGGCCCTCAACTGAAGCCAAGCGCCACTCGCCGACGATCCCAGATGACTGTGCAAAGCGAATGCTTTTGAACAAACTGTAGCTTTTTGAATTACCCACTGTCTTTCTCTCTTTTCTTTTATAGATGTTTCTTAGATGTAGCTAATAAATGTAATAAATTATAAATTAGAATATGGTATAAGCTAGACGGATATATATACAGAAAAACCGATAAATTAGCAGCCTTTTTTTTCCAGCAAATGATATAGTAGTTTTTCTAGCCGATCAGTACGGCGATGCTTTCTAAATTAATGCTTGGTGCGATTCTCAGCGCCGAGGATGTTTCTTTTTAGTTTTTCGTCAAACATCTTTTTCGAGACTTCGTAGGAAGAAATCATAATAGCACATGCGGGAGCCACTTTTAGAACACGGGGAACCAGTCCGACGTACAAAGCAGGAATTCCTTCTGTTTTAAAAATGTGATACAGGAACGGGAGCATTTTCAGATTGATAGAAGTGGCAGCATGGTGGCATATTTGTCGGCGAGTTTTTCCCACATCGAAAGGAGTAGTAGCGACTGCAGCAATTGTACCACCGACAGAACCAGCAATGAATGACTCCAGAAATGCACCATTACCAAAGGAATCTCGAAAATGCTCTGATTGCCTGATCCTTTTGCGGAGAAACTCTACCGATGACCAATAAATGCCAGAAAATGGTACATCCCTCCACAAGGTGAGAACCAAGCCTCTCCACAGAGAAGCAACGCCTTTTTCCTTAACCATGGTTTGCACACCCTTGAGTACAGTCGTCATGGCACGTCCAGAGGTCGATTCCACTGACTGGATGCGTGTTTTCACCAGTTCGATTGGAGAAACAATGGTGGTGGACAGAGTGCGTGCAAAAGCCCCACAGATGAGCGGATTGAAGATCTCCGACTTGATAGGCGAGCTGTCTCTCAGATTTTCGTAGGAAACAAAATAAATAATATTGGCTGGCACGGACATAGTTAATGCCAATGAAAGACCGCGCCACAGTCTAGTAATGCCTTCGTACTGAGCGATTTTCTTGAGGCCGTCCCAGGTCCCGTTGATCTTGCGGTTTTGCACCTCGCAAAACCCACCGTCAGCAGAAGTCACACAGTAGTCAATAGTGCTAGGAAACCAAAAGACGTCTCTACAGCATGCAGTAACTCCAACGCCGCTGGGAATCGTGGTCACAGGATGCAGTTTAGGGACCATCACCTTGGCCGTGTTACTGGCCGACTGTTGCTGCATGCGAACTCGGACAACGTCGAAAGGACAGATAACCATAGAAGTGATCAAAGATCCTGAGCATGCAGCGAGCATTTTCTCCGAAACGGAGATTCCACGGCTCATAGGACTATCCGAGGCCAGCTCCGCCTCCACATCAATGGAAGAAGACATGGCGATGACGGCAGCGAGCGAACAGAAAACCCCCTAGTGAATTAACAGATGTATATAAATATATTCCAGGTAAGATTCACTGCCAGGTTTTACCGTTGTGGCAAAGTGCTGTTGGTGTTGTTCGGAAATCGGAAAAAAAAATCCAGGTTAAATATTTTGTCACCGGAAACTTTAGATCAAAGATTGAACTAGGCCAAGTAGATGAACAACCGGCAGTTGTTGAACGGATGGGGATTGGCACGGGATTACTGTGAAATTCAATGCGGGAAATATAATCAGCCTGTCAAGATATGTTTAGGTGATATTAGACTAGCAGAATATCTGACTTTGCACATGCTCTTGGCGAGAAAGTTATCTGATCAAAGTTTAGCCAAGGCTCTGGCCAATGATCTGTAGGAGACAAGCCATAAAAGGGCTCAAAGAACTGACATAAGGGTTATAAGGGTTGTCGGCCATCTGATAAATAAACTAATGGTAATCTATACTTTATGTTTCTACCGTCACTTATGCTTCTAATCTGTGGTGCTGGCTACATCGCATCGACAGGTCAATTACGTGATCCACTCAAATACCTCACACCGACCAGTCCATTCAAAGCAATCGACAAGTAAGTTCACCAGCTTACAAGCAAAACCTCCTTTTCGGCAATTCCATGCATCCATCAAATCCCATTCGTTGCTCCTTGCCGAACCTCATCTGGAACCCGCATTTACAACGAGCGCAGTCAACGTCCCAACTTTTTGCAACGGCTGATTGGGTTTTCAAGCGACTTAACTATCGGAACTATTGCATCACATTGACTATATGCACCAAGCGTGACCATTTGCACAAGCGTGAATATTTGCCATGACTGCAGGTACTAATGGCAGTGCGGTTGGTCACGTACAAGACATTACCGATCAGATGTCGTCGACTCACATCTCATCGACCATGGACGCCATAAATCCCACTAATGGACTGTACAACACCGCTATGCGCCATGGATTCGATATCGAGTATGGCTCTGAAAATTACATGTCTCGTTTAGCAGAGGTCTTTTATATTTATTTCGAAGATAAGCGCCATGAATCTGGCGGCAATCCCGCACTCGACCACAGCAAAAAGGAAGGCTTTCCTGAATGGCGCATCAGAGACCGCCTCCGAACTGTCACGGCTGGTATTGTCGTATGCCTAAACGCTGGTGTTGATCCGCCTGATGTTCTAAAGACCAGTCCCTGTGCAAGAATGGAGGCCTGGATGGATCTTTCCACTTTTCCTGAGCAGAAGAAGGCCGTCGAGAATGTCGCCAGGCAGCTTCAAAGCCAGTATGAAGTGCTGAGTCAGAGGACCAAGTATAAGCTGTGCATGGATCCAATTGCCGACGACTTGAAGAAGTTTTGCTTGGGACTCCGCAGAAGTGCCAGAGAAGAGCGTCTCCTATTCCACTATAACGGCCATGGTGTACCTAAGGCTACACCCAGCGGCGAGATTTGGGTCTTCAATCGAAGTTTTACCCAGTACATCCCTGTTTCCGTGCATGACGTCCAGCAGTGGCTCGCTGGTCCCGCCATATTATGTTACGATTGCAACAATGCTGGAAATATTGTCACCAATTTCAACCGGTTTGTTCAGAAGAGAAAACAAGACGAATACGAACATGGAAGAGATACTGCAGTACCTCCTGCTTCTGCTTTCGATAACTGCATTCAACTGGCCGCTTGCGGTCCCGACGAAATTCTTCCTATGCATCCGGATTTGCCTGCCGACTTCTTCGCTGCTTGCATCACAACGCCGGTGGAAATGGCCGTTCGCTGGCTTGTTCTTCAAAGGCCTAATTTGAGAAATCACCTTGATAGTTTAACTATTCCGGGCAAAAGTAGTGATCGTCGAACGCCGCTAGGTGAATTGAGTTGGATATTCACCGCAGTTACTGATACGATCGCCTGGTCTACTCTGGAAGGCCCACTGTTCAAACGGCTTTTCCGCCAGGACTTAGTAGTAGCTGCTATGTTTCGAAATTTTCTTTTAGCTGTTCGCGCTATGAAAGTCTACGGTTGCCATCCTGTCTCTTCTCCAGAATTACCTGATACTTCTGAGCATCCGATGTGGGATGCCTGGGACCTTGCCGTCGAGCAGTTCTTGATCAAGCTTCCCGAACTGCAAAATCAAGAAAAAGTACAAAAGGAAGAGGGGGATCCGGTTGAGTTTGATCAAGGCACGTCTTCTTTCTTTGAGCAACAACTGACTGCTTTCGACCTGTGGATTAAGTATAGGTCCATGGATCTTGACCAGGCTCCATTACAGCTTCCTATTCTCCTACAGGTTTTGCTGTCACAAATACACAGGTTGCGAGCTTTAATATTGCTTAGCAAGTATCTGGATCTTGGGCCCAAAGCTGTGCATCAAGCCCTCTCCATTGGAATCTTCCCCTATGTCTTGAAACTCTTGCAGTCTGCTGCTTTGGATCTTAAACCAGTTCTTGTATTTATTTGGGCCAGAATTATGGCTGTTGATTATCATAATATTCAACATGAACTGGTCAAGGATAATGCATATCGGTACTTCACCACTACGTTCTGTATGACGCACCTCGAAACTAATGATTCAAATGCAAGTAACGTGTATGAGCATTTGGCTATGTGCGCTTTCGTGACTTGTCTCTTCTGCAGGGGTTATCCTCAGGGCCAGAGGCTTTGCGCTGATGTCAGTATCTTCAATGCTTGTATCGAGTATACTCAATCCGAGAACCCGCTGTTAAGGCAATGGGCTTGTCTGCTGCTTTCTCAGTTATGGGATAATTATCCTGATGCGAAGCAGCTTGCTGCTGAGCATAAGATATGTTATCAACTGTGTAATTGTGTGGATGATGCTGTTCCTGAAGTTCGCGTTTCATGTATCGTCGCTCTTACTACATTCCTTGGCTATGCTTCATCACACGGGGAGATCCCGGCAGAAGTTAAGCAAAGAGAAATTGGCTTTGCGATGGCAGTTTTGTCGTTAACCAACGATGCTTCCCCAATGGTCAGAAGGGAAATTGTTATTTTTCTGTCAAAATTCGTCAAGTTATATTCGTCCTACTTTTTGGTCGCAGCATTCTCATCTCTTGAAGAAGAGTATTATCTTAGACATGGGGCCGAACTTGAAGGGAGTGCACCAACCGAATCCCCTGCTCGAGGCACCATATTTCTAACTGTCTGGAGGGCACTGTTGATACTCGCAGAAGACCCATATATCGAAACAGCAGAATACGCCAGAGATGTTGTGGACTATATCTATATGAAATTAGATAAAACTCCGCTATCTTCTGAAGCATATCGTCTTGAAATGGGCCTTTTTGCTGATTCAAGAAATAGCAGGCATGAAGCGTCTTCTGGTTCTATGGACTCCTATCATGTTGTTGGCGATCACAGCTCACCTGAGAATACTCAGATGTCAATTTCACCTGATTCAAAAGTTAACACAACCCTGAACGGCCGGGGCCCTGCTGCATCACCATCCGGTTCCAGGGTTTCTTCGTACGGAAGTGCATTCGGCACTGATAGGGGGCGATTCTTGGAGAGTACTTTCAAAAGGTCGGTTTCTCTTGCTAATAGTCTAAAAAATTATGCCTGGGGTTCACCGGACCATGAAAATGGTTCTGCTGCAAATACCAGTGGGCGCCGGGAAACGCCTGTTGATTCGCTGCGTCAGCTGAGTGCACAACGCGTTCCAATTAATAACGATAAGCCGAAGGTTGGTGGAGTCATTCCTAAACCTGTTAGGTATAAGCAAAGGCCCTACTCTCAGAAGGTCAAGTTACCGCTTCAAAGCTGCTTTATTGATTGGGCTACCGAATACTTCCAAGAACCTCAGATGGCAGGTAATGACGCGGATGAACCTGGCAGTGTGCGATATACCGAGCGGCTATGGAAGAAAAGCCGAAATGAAGAAATAATCAATGAAACGCAATTGCAAAAGAGTTTGGCCGTTCAAGGTAGCTGGGGTACTCAAATTGGTTACTTGTCCAACGGATCTCAGCCGACAAAGATGCTATTTTCGCAGTTTGAGAATCAGCTGGTTGTTTGTGATGATAGAGATAACGTGAATGTGTGGAATTGGCGAGATAATACCTGCTCAGCTAAGTTTCTCAATGGAAGTGCATCAGGGTCCAGGCTGACTGAAGCCAAGTTTCTAAACGAAGATGATCAGCCGTTATTGCTGACAGGGACCAGCGATGGCACTGTTAAAATATTCCGGAACTACGACTCATCGAAAGAAGTTGTGCTTGCATGTGCCTGGCGAGTCTTAACGGATATGGCACCTTCCACTAGGGAGAGTGGCTTGGTTCTGGAGTGGCAACAGAGCCGTGGCACCTTGCTTGCAGCAGGAGATTCGACTATCATAAGAGCTTGGGATGCAGCCAAAGAAACTAGCGTATTTGATATTCCGTGTAGGGCGGCCAGCCCTGTGACATCCTTGACGTCCGACCAGGTTTCGGGGAACTGCATTGTGGCAGGATACGGCGACGGAACTGTGCGTGTGTATGACAGAAGAATGGAGTCTCGTAAGTGTATGGTGAAAGCATGGCAGCAGCATCACGCGTCGTGGATTGTAAATACTCGGATGCAACGAGGTGGTGCCCGAGAACTTGTTACTGCAAGTACCGATGGGCGGGTTAATTTGTGGGATATCCGCCTTGATGAGCCAGTGCTGTCATTCCTGGGAGAGTTACGTGGAGGTATTCAGGCTATGGATGTGCACGAGCATGCGCCGGTAATTGCAGGCGGGTCTTCCAGCGTGGGTGTTTGGTCGACATCTGGAAGAAGAGTATCGACTCTTCGGACGCAGGCAACGTCGTCGTACATCCTGTCTTCCAATAGGCAGTATGTTTCTGGATTGACATTCCATCCTCACAGAATGATTATGGCCGTCAATAATATGCATGACAATCATGTGAGTATATATTCTTGTACAAGAGAGACATCTGGTTGAAACGAATGCATGAAAACACTATAGCAAATAAGGACGCAAACGCTTAAACAAAGCGAGTAAATACAAATATTAATATCATTGTATCAATCCAAGTTCATCAACACATTTTCTTACAATTATTCAGTCCAGTAGTGCTGTTTTGCCCAACTCTGAGGAAAATTTTTGTCCATCTTCACCCATGGCTGATATCGTACTGAACCCGATCCCTGCTTTCGTCATTAAGACATTGCTAGTAACATCTACGAAAAGTCCTCCTAGGAAACAAGGCACAAAGGTCTTTATAAATGTCTGCTCGGATCCTCAGATCCCAGAGCCTCAGGGTGGTTATGGAGACGAGCTCATTGCCCGTGTATCTCAAGGCAATGACTGGATCGTTCCTATAGTGCCTTCGCAAGAGCGAACCGACGTGGACCGAGCTGGAAGATCATGCCTAGTGTGGGATTGCTGTATGCATCCAAGAGTAATTGCTGAAGCCTCAGGCAATCGGGCTATTCAGGTGCTGCTCATTGATACTTGTATAGAGCTCGTGGAGGACCGGTCCTCGGTCGAGCTTTCGCGCGAATATTCGTTGCCTAAAATGCATGCTAAAGGGAAATTGGAGAGAACAATGTTGCATAGTTCGCAGCTGAGCCCACCGGAAGGTGCTACGAAATCACTGTTTCAAGATATGGACTTGCCTGAAAGACAGAAGAAGCCTCCATTGATACAAGAACTGTCTACTGACTCGTCACTCGAGATTACTACTGACTATGGGCCTTCTCTAAGCTACAAGATAGTCAATTTTGGCGGTTCAGAAGGCCGGCCCAACTGTGATATACAAATAAGCGGGCTCGACGAGCAGTCGGTATGCACCTTTGGGCCGAAACTTGTATCAAATGGCAAACTAAGTGTCAGAGATCTTTCCATTAGCGTTCCAAAACATAGCAAACTGGAAGCGATATTCGCTAAAGATACAGGGCTGCTGCATATCTATGTGTGGTAAGATCCCTGCGGTGAGAATGCTGCATCATTATCTATTTCGCAATTACAGACTCCTTGGCGAAAAACGCCATATTATCTCTATATGCAATATATTCGGAATCTGCCCAGCCCAGCTCTTTAGAGATCCCTTCGCTGTGAAGCCCTTTGATTCGGTCAATCTCGGCTGATGAATAATTTACAAGAGCCCGGCCAATGAGCTTGGGTGTCGTTCCAGCTGCTATTTTCGTGGGGTCCTTGTCGTCGCGATCGGTTACATATATTGAGACGCATTCTAGGGAATGAAATATCCCTTCGACTGCTATTATACCCACTGGCAGCAGACCTGCCCGGTTGGTTCTGGTAATGGCCCCCATGGCACCATTATCAACATAGATACTGCCGTGGGGCGTGAGACCATGAAGCAACCAGAACTGGCGATTTTTTATAGGCGTCTTAGGTAGGAACCGGGTATGCAAAGGAACCTCCATTTTTATGAGCTTGTCAAGCTCGCTGCTCTGTTCAAGCTCGGCCTGGCTGTTTGGCCTCGTCTGTTTCGACTGACTCTGAATATAACGGACAATGGCATGAACATTTCCCGGCACGCTACTTTTACAGATGATCATCGTGACACCGGAAGTCGTAGCCAGCTCGGCAGCAATGAGTTTGGTCGTCATGCCTCCAGTGCCCATCCTGCTGCCTGGAGAAGACACATCTACTCGGAGTTGGGAGACGTCGCTGACCACTAGGATGGGCCGAGCATCCGGATCAAGCCGAGGGTTCGCTGTATATAGACAATCGACGTCGGTCATTAAGAATAAATAGTCAGCGTTGACCATGCTAGCAGTTATGGCCGATAGGGTATCGTTGTCGCCGAAACGGATCTCCAGCATCGACAACGTGTCGTTCTCGTTGATTATCGGAATGACTCCCATATGAAGCAGCTCGTTCAAAGTATTGGCGGCATTCAAATATTGCGAGCGTTCGGCCATGTCGCCCTTGGTCAGCAGAATCTGTGCAATGGGCTGATCCAGCTGGCGAAACAGATCGTCCCACAGCCCAATGAGCCTGGTCTGGCCAATGGCGGCCAGCGCCTGATTAGTAATCAGTGACTTGGGACGGTCCCGCTGTTTCATGCGCTTAAGCCCGATGGCTATTGCTCCAGAGGAGACTATGATGACCCGGTGGCCGTCTTTACGCAGATTGACAGCCATCTCCACGACCTGCGACATATTTGCAATCTTGTGCTGTCTGGTCTTCTCATCACACAGTGACGATGTGCCGAGCTTTACCACAATCGTATAGTGTGGTTTGCCGTTCTCCTCCTTGGCCATGCTAATTGTTCCGGAGTTTGTGACTCTTTGGGGGCATACTAAACTTAATCTTGTACTTGAATCCCAACATGAGCGGACTGATAACAGTAGCAACATGCAACCTGAACCAATGGGCGTTGGACTTTGAAGGGAACCGAGATCGCATTATAGAGTCGATTCGAATTGCCAAGGCGCGCGGTGCCAGTTTCCGCACAGGCCCCGAGCTCGAGGTCACCGGCTACGGTTGTCTGGACCATTTCCTGGAAGGGGACACATTTCTGCATTCATGGGAAGTTTTCGTTGAAATCATGACAAATGAGGACTGTCAGGATATTCTTATCGATGTCGGCATGCCCATTGTGCACAAGACGATACGGTATAACTGTCGTATCATCGCGTACAACAGCAAGATTCTGCTGATCCGTCCCAAAATGTGGCTCGCCAATGACGGTAACTACCGGGAAATGCGCTATTTCACTCCCTGGAATCATCAGAAGCACGTTGAGGACCATATATTGCCGCCGTTTATTCAGAAGATCGTCAAGGCGCGCTCTGTGCCGTTTGGCGACGCTAAGCTGGATGTCAATGATACTGGATTTGGCTTTGAAACCTGTGAGGAGCTCTTTACTCCTCAGAGCCCGCATATTGGTCTTGCTTTGGATGGCGTTGAGATCATTACCAATTCGAGTGGCAGTCACCATGAACTACGCAAACTCAACTGGCGAATAGAGCTCATCAAAGAAGCCACTCAGAAATGCGGCGGTGTCTATCTGTATGCAAACCAGCGCGGATGTGACGGTGATCGCCTGTATTACGATGGAAGTGCGTTGATTGTTGTTAATGGCAATGTCGTTGCTCAGGGCAGCCAGTTCTCCTTAGAGGATGTGGAAGTTCTTACTGCTACTGTGGATCTCGAAGAGGTCAGAAGCCATCGTTTAGCACCTTCTTTTGGACTCCAGTCAGTGTCACAGAAAGAACCGTACCCGTCTGTGAAATGCCTTGAACTTGAGCAGGCATTGCTAGTGAGTGACTTTCGCTTTGACCCCTCCATTGTTCCTTCGCCCTATAAAGAGCTCAAGTATCATACACCTCAGGAAGAAATTGCTCTGGGCCCAGCTTGCTGGCTATGGGATTATTTACGGAGGTGTCGTGCTGGTGGGTTTTTCGTCCCGCTTTCTGGTGGAATCGACAGCTGTGCCACTGCTGTCATTGTTTATTCTATGTGCCGTCTTGTTGTCCAGGCAGCTGAAAATGGTAACAAACAGGTCATTGCTGATGCAAGGAGATTGGCTGGGAAGGCACCTGATGATGACTGGATTCCGAAAGATCCAGCTGAGTTTTGCAATATGATATTTCACACAACCTATATGGGCACTGAGAACTCTTCCAAAGAGACCAGGAACCGCGCATCGGGCCTGGCTAAAGTTATTGGTTCTTATCATACAGATTTCAACATTGACACAGTGGTTACGGCCATTCGTGCGCTCTTTGTCACCGTTACTGGAAAGACCCCTCAGTTCAAGGTGTACGGTGGTTCAGAGCGCGAGAATCTGGCATTACAGAATATTCAAGCAAGATTAAGAATGCTTTTATCTTATATGTTTGCATTATTGCTTCCTTGGGTGAGGGGCAAATCATCAGGAGGACTGCTGGTATTAGGAAGTGCTAATGTGGATGAATCATTGAGAGGCTATTTTACTAAGTATGACTGCAGCAGCGCTGATATTAATCCGATTGGAGGGATATCCAAGACTGATCTTAAATCCTTTATTGCATACGCTGAAAAGGCTTTTGATCTTCCTATACTGCATGACTTTTTGACCGCGACTCCCACGGCAGAACTGGAACCTATAACAAAGAACTATGTCCAATCCGACGAAGCTGATATGGGCTTCACTTATGATGAACTTTCTATATTTGGACGTCTACGCAAAGTAGACAAATGTGGCCCTTATAGTGCGTTTATCAAGCTTTATCACCTTTGGACACCCAGATTGACACCGGCTCAAATTGCAGCAAAGGTCAAGAGCTTCTTTTATTATTATGCAATAAACAGGCACAAGATGACTATCATCACTCCTGCTTACCATGCCGAGCAGTATTCGCCTGATGATAACAGATATGATTTGCGGCCATTCCTTATTATTCCTTCTTTTCCCTGGGCATCAAAGAAAATCGACAAGGTTGTCAGTGCATTTGAGGATGGCAGAGAAGGCGATTTGGTGACGAACCCCGAGTAGAACTGAACGTACCAATAAATATATAGACATATATGCACTCATTCATTCATTACGCAGCATCACTGTCTGAGAGATCCAAACAGAGGAGTAACGTTCAGAGGTCTACCGTTTCTTAACCAAAACTCAATGAGTGTCAGAGCAGTTTTATCAGGGACGTCTTCCTGGATGAAATGACCAGAATCTGCAAATACCACCAGCTGATACTTCCCCTGCATTTGCCCAATTATAAGCTGTTTGTCGAGGCGATCGGTTCCAGCCAGTATCAGCAGCCTAGCACCGGGTATTTTAAGAAAATTACTAGAAAGTCCAGTAAACCAGCCAGTCCAGTAAGGCTCTGTTTGTTTCAAATCTGTTATCCATGTGACGTCTTCAGAATTTGAATCTACTTTACGCATAATGCCTGGTACCGAAACTGAAGCAGCTTCCCGGTTGCGCAGAGAAGAAGTCATGAGATGCCAGTCAATAGCTGCAGACATATTTTTGAACGTGGCCGGGAACTTTTTCAGTACGATATCCATGCTGGAAAGTGCTTCCAGAGCAACCTGTTCCACCGCATCCATGACAACGGATCCAACCAAGTGCGGAAGCTGTTTCGATATAGATGCCATTGATACCACAGCACCACCCAAGCTATGGCCAACAAGGACAAGAGGGGGAGAATCCCAGCTTTTCAATTGCGATACCTGTCTATACACAGCGAAGAGATCTTGAACCAGTGTTTCAATGCTAAGATCTTGCTTTCCCGGCCCATCCACAGTAGTTTTGCCATGTCCACGCATATCAAAAGCCAGAATGCCAGCCGTCTTATCCTCACTCTTCATTAAATGCCGAATGCGAGAGGAAGTCAAGGCAAATGTCAAAGCACTAGATCCTGCTCCATGGTGAAATATAAATATCGGTGCATCTTTGTCACTCGGTGGACTGTAATACGCATTGAATCGGCACACATCATCGCCTCTTTTCTCAGTAACAACCAGGTTTTCCTCAAAATAGTCACTCCAAGGCTTTATTTCAATAACGTTTTTCCTTCTAGGAGGCCGCATCGTCATGCCAGTGATGTCGAATTGGTCTTCCGATTCTTCAGAATCGATCTCCGGCACAGTTTCTCCGTAGCTGGAAGCCATCTCTTTGAGCCTTGCTTCCTGTTCCAAGATCCTCTTTCGAAACATGTCCTTTTCAAAAGACGACATTGTGCTGATAATTCGTTGCTGTAACGAACAATGCAGATGGTAGAAAGATGGGATCAATTTACTAATTTGGTACTACCCGATGCTTCTCCAAGTTAATATCAAAAATGCACTATTCGTTGAATTAAAATAAAGTATATACACTTCTAATTGATTATATGCTTTTGAAATCCGAAATGAAATTGTCCTCTGTAGTAGAGCGGTTTTGCTACCCGCTAATCCAGCTCTGGATTGTGCCATATGAAGTATAACCCATAGCGGCAACACCAGCCATTGCCAATATCACGTCTGAAAAAATAAACAGCGGACTGATGCCCGCAATTTTCATGTGCAAGATTGCGGGATAGATGTACACAAGCGGGATGCAGGCAACACTGCCAATAAGTGCCACAAACTTGTCCAAATCATCGGCACCGCCCCAAGCTATAAAAGCAGTAACCACAACAAGAGCGCATCGGAAGATGTTTTTCTGCCATTTGACCTTTCTGTTGTACTTGCCGCTTCGAACGAAAAATCCGTTTTCAAGGATTCGAATGGCAGGAAACAGTTGCAGCGGAATACTCAGCAAGATCGCAATAGAATATAGAAGCTGAATAGTATTCACAATGACTGAGTCCTGCGGTAAGTTCAACAAAACTACTGTCTCGACATTGCTGCCGAACGAAGCGTATAAGAATGCACCGGCCGAGACAAACAAGACGGTTATTCCAACCATGACGCCGGCGAGCAAAGACCAGAATTTTTCAGGGTGCTTCATTGACTCTTGGATAGGAATAATCAAGCCGATTCCTTCGTAGGTAAAGATGGCCGTACCGATGAATAGCGTCCAGGAGCTACTGTTGAACATGACGATATCAGCAGGACCATCTACAGCCAAGGTTTTGAATGACCAACCAAATAGATACAAGAGCCCCAGGAAAATGAAGAAGTCTGCTATTAATGCTGTTCCAGAGAGCTTCGCAATATCTCTGATCATGGAAAACGGCAAAAACAGTATCATCTGGATCCAAATCATCGTCTGGACTGGCAAAACGATTTCCCCTCCAGTCGCCGCCAGCACAAAAGCCTGCATATTTTCCGAGACAAACACAATGTACGCTGCCGCAAATCCCAGCTGAGAAAGTACAATAGAAGCGAGAATGACATGTCTCATTTTAGGACCATACAAAGCACCACCAATGTCGCCAAAACTACTAACACCAACGGCATCCTTTGCCCAAATGAGCAGCAGAAAACACCAGTATGATATCAAAGAAACAAAAATTAACAAGGAAGCGGAAAAAGCCAACCCTCCGTTGCTGAAAGCTTTAGGCAGAAATAATACACCAGTTCCAACAAAACTTTTAAGTAGAAGCATTACTGCCTTGGTCGCAGAAGCACCAGAAGGCCTTTTAGCAGTCCTCCCAGAAACCTGTCTCCGTAAAAGACTAGTGTGCTCATCAGGCTCGCCTTCCTCGTGGTCAACATCTTCCTCCTCCTCTTCTTCCAATTCTTCACCAGCAAAATGGCCATATAACGTCAAAAATTCTATAAAGTTCCTAGTGAGGAACGGCGACGGCCGCTCTGTCAATGCTTCATGATCGGAACCCATCACGTTACTTGCAATGTAATTCCGCCTGAACCCACCTGGAGCACGGAGCTCCTTGGCTCGTTCATGTGCCTGTTCACCTTCTTTGCGGCGAATCTCAAACGATTTGGACCGTTTTCTCGAACCATTGACTTCACTGCCATGCTCGCGTTCCCAGTTGTATAATTGTCTAGTGATGTCTCCTCCTTGGAGCTTGAGTGATGAGAAGTTATCATCGGTGGTCGAACCGTCCGAGTCTGAGTCTCGCACCAAATGCCGTGCGACCGTTTTCACTACATGCGGATCGGGGTTTTCTATGTCTATGGAGTGGACTGAAATAGCCGAACTATCAGGCACCGAGGTGTCTCGAGCCCTGGAAACACCGTAGTCGCTGTCGACTCGGGCTCTTCGACTCGGTTCTGCTGTGCTAGAGTCGTCGTCGAGCACTGAACCATCATCAGCTGGATCATTACTGCCTGCATACGAAGGCAACGATGAGATTATGTCGGTGGATTTGCCAGCGTTGAATGAGCCATTGCGCGACGGGATCGATGAAGCCAGTCGGAGCGACGCCTGCCTGAAGGGCGACGAGCCTTCGATGCCTGGCTCCGGCGTCCTCGAGAGACCTCTCTTGCTTACCGAGACATTCTGTGGCGATGTGCCCATTCTAAAAAGACTGTGGTGGAATCTTGGAAAAATGGGTTGAGCGAGATTACGTTATGTTTATGAAGTGGTGTAAAATATGGCCAATTAGCACTTGACTAATTGGTGGAAAAGCATCTCGAGAAGGTACTGGAGGAATGAGTAATATATTTGAAAAAAATATATAAAATAGATGGAATGAGCATTGTTATTGGCATTAGGCTTGTTTGCCCGGCATGTTCTGACTCAGAGGCATAAATACCCGTATACTACATTTCTGCCTCCTCACCAATCAGCAGCGTCGGGCTGGGCGTGCTCACTATAGCAGGCTTGTCTATTTCCCAACCGGCTAGCCTGAGGGAATCTTCAATCTGTAGTCCGTCAAATAGATGCCGCACTTGCTCAAACGTTGAACGCACCACTTCAGGATCAGTAGTGGACTGGTCCCTGGCAGTGCGCACGTGCTTGGCCAGCAGCAGTGCATGTACCCACGCCCGCACCTCTGCTCGTGGAACTCTAGCTTCGCCTCCAAGTAGCGACATGTATACCATGACATGGCCCGTCTGTGAGATCACGTAGTAGCATATTACGTAGCCGTAGCTCCTAGTGATAGACAAGATAGCACTCAGAGCTGTTGACTGAGGCACATGTCTTACAATGTCATTGAATCCCGTAAATCTCCCATAACCTATAATATCATCTGAACCCGATCCGCGGGCTCCCGTTCTGGTGCCCTCATACCAGCGTAATGCGCCGTCCCACTCCAGAATACGCTCCCTTTGTGAAGTCTGCCTTGGCGACCAAATCAGCCGCGACCGGCTCTGATGTGTGTCAATATCTTTGGCCCCAGCAGAATCAATCTCTGGAAGTGAATTGACAATGTCACAAAACACTAAATTGGTTCTCTGCCGGTTCAGAGTTCGAATCACCACGTGAGCAACAGCCTGGTAATTTGTCCACAAGTGTAGAGACAGCAGGCAAATCATAGTAACCCACATTACCATGCCCTCGCCTTTAACAATTCCAACGACAACCGACCCGGTAAGCATACCCATGAGTGTAATGACAGTTTCCTGAGACTGGTCTTTAGCATTGACATCGGCAATACTTCCTCGGACAGGATGGGTGAAATGCTGAGTCAAAGCAGCCCTGCTGCCACCAGCCATCACTCCACATATACTTCTCAGTAGCCCTGATATGCATAATAGAATGACCTTTGTGTTACGGGATCCAGGGAACATTGGTGATAAGCAGTCAAATACCATGGCCGTGTCGTTTACCAAATCGGCAGTGTATCGGTACTTTTTGCATTCAGGTTCCAATGTGCTACCGTACCGCCAGGCAAAAAGAATGGTGCCCAATCGTCCGACTGTTTCTTGGATGATTTTCATAAATAACGCGGACGTTGAAGTGGCCGAGCTGTCACCGACACCGACAGCTGCCAAGACACACCTATTGGCAAATAACGAAGCAATCGAAGACGAGAATGCCTGGATAGAGTCATAGATCTGATAGTCGATGTAGTCTGCTGAGACACTATTGGGGTATCCGGTAGGAAGAAATACCTCGACCAGTTTGCGGGCAATGTCCATTGAACTGCTCAGCGTGCTCTGCCGACTATCTGATACTTTTCTGACAACCAGGTCTGACCGCGATGTCCCCTGGTACGTCACATCCAGCTTGCCATTACCGTCGAGCTCGTTGATGAGCAGGACGTCTTGCGCCGTATCGCTGTTTAATGCTCCTTTCTCAACGTCCATGGCGGAAACTGTGCGTGTAGAGATATTTCGCAGGGGAATAGCTAATTGATGACAGAAACAAGCAATCGGAAGCGACGAATTCGAACGTAAATCGCACTCAATTTAATAAAACCAGAATTCACTCGTCGCGTTCGGCACCAGTCGCTGCCTTGTAGGTTGCTTAAAGCGGTGTTTGTGTGGGATTTTTGGACGCTTGCGGGAACCTGGCACGGCTGAACCAAAAAAATTTGGCTCAACATTGAAGAAATCCTTCAATATCCAGAATAATGGCCACCAGGAAATGGATCGACAAGAAAAAGGCAGAAACGTACAATCTTGTTCATAGACCGCGCGATGACCCTCTTGCGTATGATGAGGATGCCTCCGAAACGGTGCTGGCTAAGGTCGAGGATCTCAACTCGCGGGAATCAAAGGCTCGACGCCGTGAAAAATGGGCTGCTAGTTCCAGCTCGGGTGGTAAAGCAATTGTATTTACTGAAAAAGACCAAGAGGATCTCAGGAAGGAAGGTATGAGAGATAACGAGGGTGAAGCAGCCTTGTATGGAATCACATTCGATGACAGTTCCTATGACTACATGCAGCATCTAAAGCCCATGGGCAACCCGGGCGCCATATTTATTGCTCGAAAAGACCTGGGCAAATCTAGCGAGCCACAAAAGGGAGATGTCGTGCTACGAGCGGTGTCCGAGGACGCTGCGATCCTGCCTGCCGACGTTCTGCCGTCCAAACAGCATTTGCATTTGACATACCAGGATCAGCAGAATGTGCCTGATTCAATAGCTGGGTTCCAGCCCGACATGGATCCCAATTTAAGGGAGGTACTGGAGGCTCTAGATGATGAGGAGTACGTGGAAAATGAAGAGCCCGACTACTTTGACGAGCTACTTGCAGGCGGAACACAAGTGACGGACCAGGACCATGGTGACAATGACGACGACGAATTGGACGGCTTTGTTTCTGACGGCGGATTTGTTTCCGATGACGATTCAGTGCCTATTAATTATAATGTCAATCCAGCCAATGACGAGCAGGACTGGGAAGCTGCGTTTCGGCAGTTCAAAATCGACCAGGAACAGGCCAAAAAATCGGCAGGTTTCGCCGAAACAGCTTCTGATTTTGGGGACGGAGATAGCGTGGGATCGCTACCAAAATTCACGTCAAAAAAGAAAAAAAGCAAAGCAACGGGTACAAGGACAGAAATGTCTGGTTTCTCCATGTCATCGTCGGCAATTTTCCGAAACGAGGGATTGACGCTGCTGGATGACCGATTTGATCAGGTCGAGAAAGAGTACAACAACGATAACGACGAGCAAGAACCTCAACCCTTCGACATGGCCAATGAACGCAAAGACTTGGACTCCATCATGGACGACTTTTTAGATAACTATGCTATAGATGGCTGCAAATTGGTTCGGAAAAGATGACTGACAAAGTAGTTACTTTATCGGGGTATTGCCGAATTGGGAAAGTGCTAGTGCGCCCCCTACCAAGACAAGTACAGGTTCCCGAAGGTACAATGTCTAGTCATATGTAACGCGTGAACTAACGTATATTAATTTTATTTGTCCTATTTCAATACATTGCTACATGGGCTTATCTTGTTGTGGGATGACCCTAGTATAGTGTCATTTTTTTCCAGTTTGGGCCCCCACCGGGTTGCAGCAGCTTGGCTAATGTCGCCCAGCCCCTTATCGTAGGGTCGTACTTTGTCTAGTACGATGTTACCACATTTTAAATCTTAGCCTTGGAAGTGATATCGGATGTGGGGGAACGGTGATAGGATATTTGACGACTGTGATTGGCGCATCACTGATAAAGGATATAACACCACTGGCTTCCTTTAATTGTAACCCATACGATCCAAACATTTGATATTGTTATAAACATTCACTGCTGGTTTCTGTAAATTTGCAGATTATATCGTCCACCGTTTGCCAACATGAGTAACTATCTAAGCCCAGTTGGCTCAATGGTCCAGGCAGAGACGGATGCCGAGCTCTACGATAACAAACAAAAGCTCGGCCAGGAAACTCTGAGGGATATGGAACGAGGAACTATTGAAGATCCCGACAAGCTGGTGAACTTCGTCCTCGATACTACCAAACATATCGCCGAGGGCGAACATAGGATAGGATCATGGGAGGCCGTCAAACTGTACCCCAAGGCCATGTTCTGGTCTTGCGTATTTGCCGGCGGTATCATCATGGCTGGCTATGATGCTCAGATCATCTCATCTCTATTTGCAATGCCTGCTTTTGTCGACAAGTACGGATCTATGTATGAAGGAGAAATGCAGTTGACGGCTGCCTGGCAGACCGGTCTGACCATGGGCAGTCCCATTGGCCAGGTTCTAGGCTCTCTTGCTGTGTCTTGGCCAAGTGAATACTATGGTCGAAAGAAAACCGGTTTTGTGTGCACTGTTATTCTTACTGGCATCATTTTCATCCAGTTTTTTGCTCCTTCTCCGGGGGTTCTTACTGCAGGCGAAATCCTCGCAGGCCTTATGTGGGGATCTTTCATCACACTATGCCCCACATACGCATCTGAAGTAGCCCCGCTGCCGTTACGTGGTCTGCTGACGTCCTTTATTAATATGGCGTTTGTCATCGGTCAGTTCATTTCTCAAGGAATCATTGCCGGTTGCCAGGGTAGAACTGATCAGTGGGCTTACCGTATCCCCTTTTCCATTCAGTGGCTGTGGTGCCTCATTCTGTTAGTCGCTTTTCCATTGGCTCCCGAGTCTCCTTGGTACTTGGTTCGTAAGGGCAAGAGAGAGGAAGCTCGCAAAATGCTTTTGAGACTCCAGTGGGATCACGGTGAAGACGTTGACCAAGCTTTGTATATGATTGAACAGACCAACTTGTTAGAGCAAGAGCTCCAACGTCAGACAAGCTACCTGGACTGCTTCAAAGGCGTTAACCTGATTCGAAGCGAGATCTGTATCATGGTATATACGACTCAGGTACTTGCTGGTAATCCATTGATGGGCTATTCTACATGGTTTTTTGAGCTTGCGGGTTTGCCAACTAAGAAAGCTTTTGACTTGGGCGTCGGAGTCACTGCTATTGGTTTCGTTGCTACTCTGCTATGTTTTTGGGTCATTACACTTATGGGTAGACGAATTCTCTATCTGTTCGGAATGGGTTTTATGACGCTCTTCCTATTCTTGCTCGGAATTCTCGACTGCCCCCCAGACTACGCATCGCACCCTGGACTTCAGTGGGCCCAGGCAACTTTCATTTTACTGTATACATTTGCCTATCAGCTTACCAGTGGCCCTCTGACATTCATTTTTATATCAGAGGTTTCTTCTACAAAACTTCGATCGCGAACTATAGGTCTTTCTACAGCAGTACAGGCTGTTGCAGCCATTATCATGACAGTGGCTGTTCCCTATATGTTCAACAAGCAAAACGCAGATATGAGAGGTAAAATTGGTTTCTTCTTTGGAGGTCTAAGCGCGTTATGTTGGATTTGGGCGACATTCCGTCTACCTGAGACTAAAGGTAGAACATTCCAAGAAATTGATGTCATGTTCGAGAGAAAAGTTCCTCTAATGAAATTTGCCAAGTACGATGTCTACGAAGGCGTTGGAGACGGTGCAAGGGATGAGCACGCTGGCGGTAACATAGACCTTGCACAGTAATATGGACAATAATCGGTGATATTGTCTGATTTCGTTGATGGGTTTTGTGATTTCACGGTCTTTAGGCAAAACTTCTGGTGACATTTATCTGTTTGTGTAGTTTTTGATAAAATATATGGGTTTTCCTCAAACAGCAATGTATTTTGTGGTTTTTGTCAAGCAAGCAAGATCGCTTTGATCAAACAGCGGAGGACTTTGAAGGTACGGCTGACCGGCCTCAAAATATTTTTTTTCCACATCCAAATTTCACAAGCAGGAAATATGCCGTCTTTAAAAGATCAAATAGCAGCATTAGCTGATCCTGAGCCTGATGGTAGGTGCATTTGTAGTATTTTTTGCAGTTTAATATTCTAACCAAGTTAGACTTTGATCCTGAAGATTTCGAGCATGTTGATCCCGAAGATGAATTGAAAGGACCCTCAAAGGACAATTCTTTAGCTAAAAGCCATTATTTAGAACTGGATAAAAGCTCGCTGAGGAATGATGATGTGCGGATCGACTCGCGCAAGTACCGGGGATCCAGAGTAACTCGTGAAAGTTTGCGAAAGGTGGAACCAGAAGGATTCTCAGATCAAAGCAGCGATGAAGAGCTAAGCGATGATAGCGTAGAAAGCAGTGAAGACAGTATAGGAGGTGATGAGGAAAGTGTTGAAGAAGGTAGCGAAGAAAGTGCCAGCGAAGTTAGTGAAGACGAAAGCAGTGAAGGGGCATTCCAGGACGAAGGAAGTAGTGAAAGCGAGGAAGAGCATGGCAGCCAGGACGAACTGAGTCAAGCAAGTGATTCTCAGGCTACTGCACTGCGAGATGAATTCAAGCAAATGCTGGCTCAGGAACAAAAGAACATTATGAGCCAGTTGGCTGTCTCAGCACAGCAAGATGCTGCCAAGGGCCAAGCTGTTAAAAGTCAGATGAATATTTATGAGGCACTACTTGATGCCAGAATCCAGACACAAAAAGCTCTAGCGGCCGCAAACTCTTTACCTTTAAATCAAAATACTGCCAGTCAGTTTTCGACTGAGTCCTCGGGAGGCAACGTTGCAAACACCACCAAGTCTCTGTACAAGCTGCTAAATAACGTCTGTGATTTGCGACTGAAGATGATGAAATCTGATGATATCATTCGTGACGAAAATGAGTGTTCCTTTTCTAGAAAGCGAAAGTATTCTTCGGCTCTAAAAAATGCTTCGGCATTAGACACTAAACTGGCCAGCTACAGGGAGTCGGTGCTAAGTAAATGGTCCAGAAAAGTCATGGCATCTTCAGGGGCAAGCACACTGCAGTCGTCCAAATTCAAAGCGTTTAATCAGACAGCGGATGCTCAGGTGAAGAGTGTATTGAATGACATGGAACGTTTGGTCAAACGGACCAAACTCAACCGATCATCGTATGTGCCGCTAGGAACATCTGAAGCTAAATCTGGAGAAGAGAAGTCATATATTTTCGACGATAAGGACTTCTATCAAACTCTGTTGAGAGACCTTGTAGATCGACGAATGGCAGATTCGCAGATATCTACCGACATGAAATGGACAGTCAGTAAATCCAAAGTCAAGAAAAATGTTGACACAAGAGCTTCCAAGGGAAGAAAACTTCGATATCATGTACAGGAGAAGATTCAAGGTTTCGATGCTCCCAGAAACATCTTTAGTTGGTCTGACGAGCAGACCGACGATTTATTTGCATCATTATTAGGACAACGGCTCAAGGTCGATGAAGAGGAGCCGGAAGAAGAGCAGGAAGAAGAAGAGATTGAGAACGATGGTCTGACTATATTTAGATGAATATGGTAAAATGCAATAATGCGATTGTTGCGTTATAGATGTTAATGATAAATAACTAGAGTCCCAATCAGCTGTATGCGATAGAACGCGATACAGTATGCAATATCTATTCAGAATCACTATACTCTACTAATTTTCCTTGAGAGTCTTCTGTGTGGTTTTCTGATTTTAGTTTTCGCGTTCTTTTTCCATATTTGTGCAGCTTTTCCAATGTCAAATCTCTAAAACGCCTTTTGCTTGATGTCTTAGCATACCGAAAACGGATATCTAGCGCCATTGCAGCATCCTGTTCCGTAGCGCCCAATATCGGCGTCTTTAGTGAAAAGCGATCCTGTATCCTTTGCTGTTCTTCCTGTCTTTTCCTGCGCCTGATTTTGTCCTGTCTAAACATGTGACGAACCTTTCTAGAGGTCTCATATGTATCATTCCACTTACTATTCTCGTGAAATAAAGACCTAATTTGCACATGCTCGCGTGACCTTAGCTCCGATTCAGCAGTTTCGCGCTCAAGCTTAGCCAACGGATTTGGATCTTCCGGAATCGGCTTGACTGCCTCGGCGACGACTTGAGCGGTGGGTCTTCCGCCTGCAACAATAATATAACTGGCATTTGCAGGATCCGTATGAATAACCAGTTTCGCCTTGCAATGATTACACTTTATTGTAAACTGCCATATCGTCACCGAGTAGTAATCTCCGGCAGGCGATTTCTCGGCATTGAAACGAGTCCCCTTTGAGATGCGGTTTTCGCACGACTGGCAATATACGTCAAACGGCATAGCAAATCTGACGACCTGGCGCGTCTGGTCTGACGGCCGCTTGCCTTGCAGAGCATTCAGACTCGAAGAACCGTCATAGTCTGGAGGATAGTATTTGTTGTAAGCTTGCATGAGGATAATAATAGCCTTATTCTAATAAATATTGTCTACGGTCCACAGCAGTATTCCATCATCAGATAAAAAGCAGATTTTCATACGTTTCAGCTTATTGCATAAAAGCTTCCGTACATATGTAATAGGTTCAATGTTTGCTTCTGGTGCTAGCGAACATCCCAGTTTTCCTTCAACTTCCCACCACTTAACCTCCTACCAAACAGCTGAACGTCCATTATGCCGCCAAAGGAGAACTGGGAAAAATACAAGGTGACCGAGGAAGATGAGGAGAAGGATCAGAACATTGTTCCATTATCAGAGGGTGATATACAGGTCCTCAAGACATATGTAAGTACTGAGTCGATATAACCAAGCCAACCATAACTAACCGTACCAGGGAGCTGCGCCCTATGGAGGAGCATTGAAGAAAATCGAGCAGGAGATCAAGGATTTACAGACACGGATTAATGAGAAAATGGGCGTTAAAGAGTCTGATACCGGGCTTGCGCCACCGCATTTGTGGGATATCATGGCTGACAAACAAACAATGTCCATGGAACCTCCACTGCAAGTAGCTCGCTGCACAAAGATCATCAAGTCCGATGATTCCTCCGACAAGGCCAAGTACGTCATAAATGTCAAGCAGATTGCCAAGTTCGTCGTGAACCTTGGCGAGAGGGTCAGTCCTACTGATATTGAGGAAGGCATGCGAGTAGGTGTGGAACGAAACAAGTATCAGATCATGTTGCCTTTGCCGCCCAAAATCGACCCATCGGTTACCATGATGACCGTCGAGGAAAAGCCGGATGTCACATATGGCGATGTTGGCGGATGCAAGGAACAGATTGAGAAACTCCGTGAGGTCGTTGAGCTGCCACTTCTTTCTCCAGAGAGATTTGCCGGATTAGGTATCGATCCACCAAAGGGCATTCTACTGTATGGGCCACCAGGAACAGGAAAGACCCTTTGTGCTAGAGCAGTGGCTAACCGAACCGATGCTACTTTTATTCGAGTCATTGGCTCCGAGCTGGTCCAAAAGTATGTTGGTGAAGGTGCACGTATGGTCAGAGAATTATTTGAAATGGCTAGAAGCAAGAAGGCATGCATTATATTTTTCGATGAAGTAGATGCTATTGGAGGTGCCCGATTCGATGATGGCGCCGGAGGTGATAACGAGGTGCAACGAACAATGTTAGAGCTCATCACTCAGCTGGATGGATTCGATCCTAGAGGAAATATCAAAGTTATGTTTGCTACAAACAGGCCGAATACCCTTGATCCTGCATTGCTACGACCGGGTCGAATAGACAGAAAAGTCGAATTCAGTTTACCTGATTTGGAAGGCCGTGCCAATATATTCAGGATCCATTCAAAGAGCATGTCTGTCGACAGAGATATCCGATGGGAGCTCATTTCGCGTCTGTGTCCCAACAGCACTGGTGCCGAGCTCCGATCAGTATGCACAGAGGCCGGAATGTTTGCCATTAGAGCCCGGCGCAAGGTTGCTACTGAAAAAGACTTCTTGGCTGCCGTGGATAAGGTTATTAAAGGCAATCTCAAGTTCAGCAGTACGTCTCAGTATATGCAGTATAATTAAGCAGACTAGTATATAAAGAGTGTGAAGGTCTGCTTTTTACATAGATTTGATCCATATGATTGTCTATCAAGTTATTTACCCAATGATACATACGAAGGTCCCGTACTCTAAAACAATATACACTATTCAAATAGCTGACAGTAAATACCAAGTACGGTAAATTACGATTACCATCAACTAGTTTCTTCAATTGTCAACGATGGTTTTGAACGTAGAAGTTTTGCCTTGTTCTCCCGTGCAAGGACCGTTCAGGTCGTTCATTCAGAAAATTGCCCAAAAATTGTCAGCGGCAAGAATTCATTACAGGGAAAAAAATTTTTTAGTAAGAAGCTGCATTTCTTCTGTCCATATTGGTTGGCTGTACGTCTCGTATGACAGCAGAAGAAGGCTTTAGTGCCGGGATAGTACAGCTCTATTGAGTCTCGAGGAGACCTGTAAATAGTTACTATTCCTATTTTATTGGCATCCTAATATGCAACAGCCACTTGTAAATTCTATAATGTTCATTACCGATTGCGGCAATTTTGTAAAAATTATGACCCAGGTCACTAGATTTCAGCATCCGGACTCAAGAAAGACAAGTTGTACCCTTTAAACCTTCACGTCATGAATAAAAATAATTTAAAAACTGAACCTGATTTGTCCGAAGCTGCTGGTCAATAATAGTTTCTTGTAAATTGTTGGACCAGACCTTCCACGAAATGACTAATCGCGTCACAGATGGCGATGATGTCACACGTACCTTTTCATCTTTGATTCCTCTAGTTTAAACAAAGAGTTGAACAAAATTTTGATAGGATGACACTAATAATCAGTACAATGTTTATTTAAGCACGTGTACCTTTGCGTTGATTTTCCCCACTTGCTACCGGTTACATGTTCATGGTACAAGTTCCTTTGTTATGGTGGTCAATTGCGGTATGTTACATCTCAATGCCTAATTAGGAGTACTTAAGAGGCGCTGGAGGCGTACAAATCGCGGCGAATGCGGCCGACACACAAATATGGTACCATTTTGGTACTGACAGATTTGGTGGTGGCTCGAAAATATCGGATGGCGGATGATGGAATTTGCCGGTGGATGCAGAGAATGAGACCAAATTTGGCGGTGGCTGCAAAAATCATGTGTGCAAAAAGGCTACATTTAAACACAGTCTATATTTCAGGAGGTACATTGGCATGTAAAAATGCAAATCTTTGCTTCATTTGGGGATGACTCGGGACTCTAAGGGGTTTTGACTTTGATCATCCGTCAAATGTCGCATCCGCATCCCAATTGAGTAATCGTTTAAGTGTAACCTAGGAACGTCTTATCACACACCCCATCGTTACACAACAAGGGCGGCTGCTACCGTCGGCAATTGCCGATCTACAATTTCTCACCCATAATGCTATTTAAAAGTCTCCTAGCAAATATATTAAGCATAGAAAATTGTTCCAGCTTTTTCTCGAACAGCGCAATTCAGAACTTGAAACGGAATAACTAAAAGAATGGACCAATAGCTGGCACCCCTGCCAAGCTATAATGTACGCTTCAAAGTAGGCTGCGGTGGATACCCCTCTTCCATGTTCTTGGCATTGTTCATACCAGGCCCTGCGGTTTAGCCACCTATTGGAGGCAGATATGAAGACTTCCAATATAAATATCCTGCTTTGCCTCACACTCCCTTACAGTACAATTATAACGAGAATGCCTGGAGTCTGCTCGGTACTTCTTTGCCTATTCACGGTACTTGCCAGTGTCGTAGGTGCTCTGCCTAGTTTACCTGCGCTGCCCCATCTGCCTACGCACCCGAAGCTGTCATTCACACATTATAGGCACGTTAACGGCAGTGTATTAGCTATCCCGGAAGATTTTCATATAGATATGATGGTCTGGTGTTGCTGCACGGATATTGATTGCTGGGGCTGTATGGGCTGTGATAACGGTGGATTTGTTGATGGCGGCGGTTAAAACTTGTCGCTAAGATTAAGCTCATTACTCCTGGTGTAATATTTCTATTCGAAATATCGTCAGCACTAATCCATGGGAGGAGAGGTCCTAAGCTGTATTTTCTTTTACTTCCCTTTTATTAGTCGATGACTGAATCTATATGTAGAAAGCTTAAATAGGCAGGTTGCTTTACTTTTCTTATTCTTTCATTTGATCATATACGTATGTAGCAAATTATTTCTCTATACTGGATCTGAGTTTTATCGAGGGCATAATTTTTTTCTGCTGAAAAACATGTAGATCATGTAGATCATCCAAAGCGTGAAAACAACTTGGAGTGCACTTCTTTTGAGGAAGCCTTTTGTGCTGTCACATTTTCACAGAGGGTCAGTAGCTAGTAGTAAAAGTATATTTTGAAGCCAAAGAAAAAAATCTAAAAAAAATATTTTAGTTATTAGGAAAGAAATATTGCTGTTACTCTAAAAATTAGTATGCGATTACTCTTTTAGACTATATATACTGGAGATCTCTTTTACAGCACTATATAGTATCTTGTTTGCACTATGTGTCTACTATATAACAATAAATACTTTTAGAAATTTGGGAAACGGATTGGCTATTGCAAAATGAATTCTGATATTTTGATAATGTATATCAGTACCAAGGCTAATTAATTTATAATTTATATTGTGCATATGCGGGTTTGCTCATAAAAAAATCAGACTAAATACAGAGCATCTAAGTTGTTTGGCAAGTTTCTACGTACTTTGGACCTGTCTTAGAAGAGCCAGCTCTGCTCCTTAATACCAAAGGCCTCACTTTGCTGACAGTGTACGATAAATTTCAGACACTCTCATCATAGCTACAGTATTCAAGTATCCTGATCTTCTAGTTCCACTTTTTTTTGAATGGAAGAATAGCTCGGGGTAGTGGGCATAACAAATGATAAATTTTAAACAGCCAAAACGGCAAAAACCCATATTACCACATATTCCAATCTTTATATTTTTGGCAATCATTAACGACCTATTTTGAATAACGAATGACAAAAGAATCATAACGCTCATGAATTACCCATGGCCGGTTCCTAACTAGCATATCTAAATTTGAGGTTTTGAAAATCAGTTAAATCAGCAAATTCAAAGTTTTGTGGAGTTTCAGAAATTAGCCCCTTTGCTTCCATTTCATCTCTCTGCTTGTTCGCTCGCCAGTTGACGTACCAGTAGAGCGGAAGAAGAATCATGCCGAAACAATAGCAAACCACGATAGCAATTTTAGCAGGATTATATTCAGGGGCATCTTTCGCACGAAATGTCTGAGGACCGATAATATTGCCAACACAGTATCCTATTAGGATCATAGCACTAACAGTAGACTTTTTTGTAGATCCACCGACGTTCGTAGCTATCAAGCTAAAAAATAGCACGAATGGACCAGGAGAAAAGCCGAATAAATAGAAGCCCGCAAGCCGTAGTCCAGGTATCGTTGAAAATGCTAGAAAGCAGGAACCAATCAGACATATAGATAAGTAAATTATAGCGAGGGCCATCCTCTGCTGGATGAAGACGCATAATCCACCAAGGACAATGAGAGCAACTAGCTCTACAGCTCCTGACGGTATTCCCATGAGCAAAGTCTTTTGTGCATCCCAACCCATAGTTCCTTCCATAAGAAGTGTGGAAAATGTGGTTATGCCTCCATTCGGAACATCCAGTGCAAGTGCAGCGAAAAACATGATCCAGCTTCGGACATCCATCAGGGCCTCATAAAACTGATCCTTCTTGAAATGATGGTTACCAACACCTTGCTGGTTGATTCGAAGTCTCTTGACAACTATCTTCTTCTCTTCGTTGTTAAGAAACCACGCTTTCAGAGGAGTATCCGGTACAAAAGCGATCATCGCAAGCCCCAAGAAAATAGCCAGAACACCACAGATGATGAAAATAAGTTTCCATCCCGCTATAGGGAGCTCTCCACGCACTAGTTTTTTGTCTAGGGAATATGCCATTCCACCACCAATTATTTGGCCCATTCCGTTGAATGCGAACCAACATGATGTTCGAACTGGCTGCTCATCACGTTTATACCATCTTGCAGTCATCATGATGAAACCAGGTGAGACAGATGCTTCTAAAATGCCGAGCAATGTTCTCAAAGCAATGAAACCGGCATAGTTGGTGGCAGACGTAGCAGCTAAAACTACTCCCCACAGAACTAAGAAAACGCCAATCGTTTTTGCAAGCGGAAATCTCTGCAAAGAATGTGCCACAGGCAATTCGAATACCAGGTAACCGATATAAAAGCATGTTCCAGACCAGGCGTACATTTGACCGTGCATATTCATCTCTTCGGTTATACCCATGACAGACGCATAACTGGTACTTGTCTTATCAAGATATTGAACAGCATAGACAAGGCACATGAGCGGAAACACATAGCAGTCGATTTTCCGCACCAATTTGCGCTCAGCTACCGGATCAATGGGGCCGTCATCGACGTCAAGTGCAAAATTGAACGCCTCATCAGCGTCAGTTATCTCGTAGACATCTGATTTTTGTAGATCAACCACTTTTTCATTCATAGACTTCTTGGAGTCTTCTGCATAGCTTCGGACTGTTTCAACCACATGCTCATCTGGTGCGCCCATGGTTGGTTACTCGAGCGTGGAATTACTTGGATATCGCTCGTTTAAATAAGTCCGCCCAATCATTTATCTACCCACTTATTAACCTTACCTGCCCTCCCATATGCGCGATAAGCGCTTGGTCCCCGGGTTGGGGTGAGATAACAGTGGTCGGCTGTTCGGCACCATTTATCCATGCTGGACGAAGATCTTATTTCTGAAATAGTTGGCACAATTCAGCCCAATAAGCATTTCATATTCCAGCAACTGTTTCTGACAGTATCCTGCATTGGTGAAGTCGATCTTTTGCAGCCGTTGTGGCAGTATCCGAGTCGTTTTTGCTGTTTTTTCGTGCCTATCGATGGAATCCTTATCGACGCCAACGAGGAGTTATCGCCGGATACAGCAACCGATTAGGGAAATAATCAAGCGAAGGGGTCTGGTGCGGCGGTGCGGCTTGGCAAATCGTTACTCCAGGAACTTTCAGGGATAATTTTTGAAGCACCAGAAGCACAAGAAGCACAAAAAAGTAGCATATTTGGGCTTGAATCTTGTTGTAAAATGATATCTTCATGTGTCAGAAATACTATCTTCATCCACTATAGTCTCGGCTGTTAAGGATCATGCCATCGGAGAACCCTTATCACATCCCATGTAAAATAAAACGCCTTGCGCAAAAACATCGCCTGTCCGCCCGCAATCATTGCCAATTAAGGCAATTCTTAGACGAGCACTCGTTAGGATATCTACGGGTCCGTTAAACCCCTCAAGTTGATCTGTTGATCTGTTAAAATTTAATCAAGCGTCGCTACTACTGCAAAGAGGCTTACGAGTCATGATCATCTCAGTCACGACTACAAGCCATTGCTTGATTGGCTGACTCGATTACGGATAAGCTTATCAATGAGACAACGAAATTGCCAAGACTTTTTAGGCAATCAACTACTGCTATGGTGCGCTACTGATTGATAAACGCCTGTAATCAATTGAGTGCTTAATTTGCTAGCCCGAAATGGACATTTAGGGAGATCTTATAATCTCGCATGGTTACTTCCTAAAACGGATATTCCGCGGATCGGCCGCGCACACATATATATTCATTGCATAGGTCCAAAATTTATATGACTGTTCCTATCCTCAATTATAAGTTGGTCTTCTAAGCCTTTTTACTGCATTCGATCTCTGGAATTTTATCTAATAGTCGATAGCCGACAATTCGACATTTGTTTGTCTCCGAAAGGCAAACCGGCAAACAACGTTATAACGGAAACCGAATCTTTATTGAAACATGACCATAGATAGAGATACTTCCGATATCAAAGAAGAAGTAGAAAATTATATCAGTGGTCTCAACCAGGAACTACGAGAGCTAAATAGATATATCCATGACAACCCCGAGCTCGGCTATGAAGAGTACAAAGCGCATGATGCTATATGTGATCTGCTAGAGAAGCACAACTTTAAAGTGACCCGTCATGCATTCGGTATGGAAACTTCGTTCAAAGCCGAATTTGGCCAAGGCGGAAGAATTGCATCCTTCAATGCTGAATTTGATGCTCTTCCGGATATTGGGCACGGATGTGGACATAATCTCATCGCTACTGCAAGTATCACTGGATTTCTCTCCCTGGCCTACTTGATCAAACGGTATCAAATCGAAGGTCGTGCCGTCCTCTTCGGTACGCCAGCAGAAGAAAATGGAGGCGGGAAGATCAAAGTTATCAACGCTGGTGCGTATAAAGATGTCGCTGTATCACTCATGGCCCATGGATCTCCTGGAAATGGTAGAGCAGGATTTGGGGGAACCCGCAGCTTCGCTTGTTCTCACATGACTGTCAAATATAAAGGCAAGGCTGCACATGCTGCTATGAATCCCCATGAAGGCATTAATGCTCTGGACGCGGCTGTTGCCGCTTACACGAACCTTGCACTCCTTCGTCAACAAGTCGACAGCAATAAGCGCCTCCATGGCATCATCACTGACGGCGGCCAAGCTGCTAATGTCATCCCTGAGAGATCAGAAATCCTCTACACTGTTAGAGCCACTACTCTAAGTGATCTTAAAATCCTCGCCGAGAAGGTCAGGAAATGTTTTCATGCTGCAGGAGAGACCACTGGATGCAAGTGTGAGATAGAAGAAGAAGAGCCGTATGCAGACCTCAGAATACTCCCTAGTCTTTGCAAGAGATATGCCGACCGTCTAAACTCTTATGGTATGGAAGTCGAAATTTTTAAAGATGAACCAACGGCTTCTACGGATCAAGGCAACGTCTGTTATGAACTTCCGTCTCTGCATGGTGCCTTCTCGATTCCCGCGGTTGCAAATTGTTCTATGCACCATCGTGATTTCGCACAGGCAGCTTCAACAGACAAAGCGCACGAGATAGCTGTCAAGGTGGGACAGGGACTCGGACTGACAGGATGGGATGTCATTACAAACGACAAGTTCTACGAAGAAGTTCTAGCTGACTGGGAAGCAGATCTGGACTCTCGAAAAAAAGGCCATTAAAAACATTGAAGAATTAAATGCCCATATGAATAAGTTTCAAAGAATAAATGTGCCGAAATATGTCGACCTTGAAAAAGTAACGTAACCCTGCCCTTTGTAGAGTTCCAAGGCCTCGAGGGCTTTCTCAGGCAAATCTGTCCGATACCTGAAAGACTTGAAGTGCCGAATGATCCACGACTGGTAGACAGGATCAGATGTTTCCAGGCCAGATACAAACATGGCATATGCACTGCGGAATAGCACAACTTCAACATTATCTTCTTCTTTTTGCTCAATCGCGCAGGCGATTCTTAGAATCGTACTCAGTTGCTCGGTCATTGCTTGCTCCAAACTGTCGAACGAAGCTTTGTCATTCCTGGAGGCCGCTGCATCTTTCTTCACACCGAGCAACACCAAATAACATGCATAGAAATGCCCTGTGGCCGTCAGCTTATTACTGAAGGACCACAGTGCTGATGTAGTTTGGTCACTTCCACGTGAGCCGCTGTCAATATATAGCTGATTTTCGGTTAGCACGTTCTTTTAGAACGATAAGTGAATTTACTTACAGTGAGGTTTGCCTGAACAAAAGCCTCCGCTTGCATGACAAGATATTTATTAAAATGACCGCCTAACCAATTCATGAGCAATTCCGATACATATCTCCTTAAATGATGCGCCAAGTGGTGTAGGTTTAGAGCCTCGACGTTATCAACGTCATCAAAGAGCTCATTACCCGGATATATGCCCTTCCACATATTAAGACCAGCATCTTGAGATCGTTTAAAAAAAGGGTCCAATGCGCCTGGGTATTTTTCACAAAGAAGGTGAGCAAGTTCTCCTCCTACGCCATATGATGATGCACGGATGTCAAAATATGCACTCCAAACAACAAGGCGCGACAGGAAGGCGCCAGGAACAAATTCACCTAGAACAACAGTATCAACGTTTTCGTCCGCGCTTTTTAGTAAAAGCGAATTCTTAGCTCGGTTTTCCATCAGTGCCGAAAAACCAACGAAATGTGGCTGTAGTAGATGAGGATCTCTCGCGAAGTGCCCATTGTACTGCATCAGTAACCATATAGCCACCAGTGCAGTTGCTACCGTTTCTTCAGAGCCCGGCTGGTCGAGAGAATGTAGCAGGGAGATAAAATCCTCGAGGCCTTTACCGTAGTGAGCGTTGGCCGCTTGCATGTCTTTGGAGTGTGCCAGGGCAACCGCAAGGAGTAGCTTGGTAAGAATTGGATGTACTGTTGCTATGTAGATGACCATAGTGCGAAAAGAGTACTTGTATGTTTTGTTGTACGTTGCAGAACCGTCTAACGCATACAGTCGGATAGCTGCCAATTCGTCATCCGAGAAGTTAAGCGGCAATGACTGACGAAACGAATGTGCCATCCTATGAGGGTCCGAGTCGCTTCCTATGAAATCAAGAAATTTCTCCTTCCGGTTAGCGGGAGGAAGATGGGTTGGTCCGGTAGGAGATCCGTCACTAGTGCGGCCGCTGGAAGACTCAACCTTACCGCCACTGCTATCTGGAGTAATGTACTTGAACCTAAACAAACGTTCTGTGTTTTCCAGTTTGTAGTACTGGCATTCTAGCTTTCTTCTGCTGCATCCCGAGCAGATCGCCCGATCCTCAGAGCACTTTATATGCCTGCGTCGGCACGTCAAACATCCGCTCTTCGTTCTCGAACCTCTTCTGTCTCATCGAAGCTTGTAATTGCCTATGCTCAATGTTGTGATAACCTCAACAGCCATGGTCGGCTTTGATATTTTTTATTAAGGCGGAGACAGCACGTGATCGATCGGAGCAGTTGTTCCGGCAACGGGCCAAGCTCACTCAGAGCTAGCCGGTACTGGCTGTAGGAATTTGAAAGACGGCTGAAGCAGAATTGATTGTTATCTGATCATTCGCCATCTTCTTCAGTTTCCCACCAGGAAACCAGGCCCATACCATCAGCCTGGCACGACCCCAAAATACTGTATGGAGCGATCTTTTTGTCATTATCATTCGCATTTGCATTCGCATTCGCGTCAGAAGGCTGTGTAGATTTCGTGAAAAATTCCTGCTCAACTCTGAACCGGATCTTTTCGTTGGCATCAATGTACAGGTTATGGCCCTGAGACTGCCAGATCCAGGCCTGCTCGGTAGCCACAAACACGCATTCATCAAAGAGCAACGACTTGGGAATATATATATCGTCGAAGAATTCCATTTTTACATGCAAGCCCTGGGGAGTGCAAGAAGATACCCAGCCGACTAGGATTTCACCGACAAACGGTCTGAAGACAATTATGGTGAACTCAGCTTCCAGTTAGATGAGAAGATGGATACCATGAGCATAGACTTACTTTTAACATATGAAGAACCATCACCAGGACGCATCAGTCCGTCTCCGTAATGCAAGATTTCGTACAAGCAAATGCACAGACCGCCGTCATGAACGACCTTATTAGAGTACTTTTTGTTGATCTCATCCTCTAGAGCCTCTTTGACGGGCTTTGCAAATGTGCTAGGCTCCAGTCTGATTATATCAGACAGTTTAGTGAGTATAAACATGACGAGTGGAATAAGGGGTAGGGCGATTCAATGCAATGTCTGCACAATGCTCGATACGGCACCTTTTCTATTCCAATGGCCTCTGGTGCCGATTTTTCCTATTCTCTCCGTTGAATTTTTCAGCCCATTGCCGATTTTCGGACGTGTCAGCCGTGCGCAGGGTAACCCATCCGTTTGTCCAACCACAAATGAGAAAACGATGATTGGTCCCCCAGACTTTTGTAACTTAACGTTAAAATACCGGAATACTGACAAAACTTCGTCTTCCGTCACCACAGGCGACTAGCAACTTCATCAGCCAGTGTATTTAAGATGCTTAGTGCTTTGAATCGATCCAGCTTGGTATGTATAATAGTGCAGAAATTGCCCCGTGATCGGATCCCAGTAGTCCAGCTCGCTAACTCATTGCCCAGATCAAAGCAGGAAGTCGTTCGTTCCACTGCAGCAGTGCTGCGTCCAAGGTGTTTTCACAGCAGGTAAGTTGCGTTTGAGTTTTTTTGCGCATTGGTCTGCTCTTTGTCTAACGTTGGCAGCCTGTTAGAGCAAAAGAAGGCTCCAAGCATGCCAGTAACAAGTACGCCGTAATCGACCATGAGTACGATGCAATTGTCGTCGGTGCCGGCGGCGCAGGTCTTCGGGCTGCTTTCGGTTTGGCCGAGGCCGGCTTCAACACAGCCTGTATTAGCAAGCTCTTCCCTACCAGATCGCATACCGTGGCTGCTCAAGGCGGCATCAATGCTGCGCTGGGCAACATGCACAAGGACGATTGGCATTGGCATATGTATGACACGGTCAAGGGTTCCGATTGGCTCGGTGACCAGGATGCCATTCATTATATGACCAAGGAGGCCCCCCAGTCCATTATCGAGCTCGAGCACTTTGGTGTACCTTTCTCGCGTACCAATGAGGGTCGAATTTATCAACGCGCTTTTGGTGGTCAATCAAAAGAATACGGTAAAGGCGGCCAGGCATACCGAACATGTGCTGTTGCCGATCGAACCGGGCATGCCCTGCTGCATACCCTGTATGGACAGTCTTTGAGGCACAACACCCAATTTTTCATTGAATTCTTTGCATTGGATCTTCTGATGGACAACGGTGAATGCGTCGGTGTCATTGCTTACAATGAGGAGGACGGTACGCTGCATCGATTCCGTGCCCATAAGACGGTTCTAGCCACTGGTGGATATGGTCGAGCATACTTCTCCTGTACGTCCGCCCATACGTGTACTGGTGATGGTTTGGCAATGGTCACGCGTGCAGGACTGCCGCTGCAAGATTTAGAGTTTGTTCAATTCCATCCTACAGGCATTTATGGATCAGGATGCCTTATCACCGAAGGATCCCGAGGTGAAGGTGGATATCTGCTCAACAAAAATGGTGAGCGATTTATGGAGCGTTACGCACCAACTGCCAAAGATCTGGCTTCTCGAGACGTGGTTTCGAGATCCATGACTTTGGAGATCCGTGAAGGCCGTGGTGTGGGTCCCAAGAACGATCACATCTACCTGCAACTTTCTCACCTGCCTGCTTCAGTTCTTCGAGAGCGACTTCCTGGTATCTCCGAGACTGCTGCTATTTTCGCCGGTGTCGACGTGACCAAGGAGCCTATTCCTGTGCTGCCTACCGTCCATTATAATATGGGTGGCATTCCTACAAAGTGGACGGGTGAAGCCTTGACGGTTGACGAAAATGGAAACGACAAAGTTGTTCCTGGCCTGTATGCTTGTGGTGAAGCTGCCTGCGTGTCTGTCCATGGGGCCAACCGCCTTGGTGCTAACTCCTTGTTAGATTTGGTTGTGTTTGGTCGTGCTGTTGCACACACCATTCAAGATTCTTTGGAACCTGGCACTCCTCTGAGAGAAGTTCCTGCTGACATTGGCCATGAGTCCATTGCCAATCTAGATGCAGTCCGAACTGCCGACGGACCTAAGTCCACTGCTCAAATCCGAGCTGCCATGCAGGGTGTCATGCAAAAGGATGTTTCGGTATTCCGAATGCAAGAATCACTGGAAAATGGTGTTCGAGATATCACCAAGGTGGACCGATCTTTGGTTGATCTAGGTACAACTGATAGGTCCATGATTTGGAATAGTGATTTGGTGGAATCTTTAGAATTGCAAAACTTGCTGACATGTGCAATGCAGACTGCTTACTCTGCAGTGGCTCGTAAGGAGTCACGAGGAGCTCACGCTCGCGAAGATTATCCTGAACGTGATGATGAAAACTGGATGAAGCATACGCTTTCCTGGCAGGATAAACCTGGTGATGAAGTGCGACTCAAGTATCGAACTGTTATTTCCGAAACCCTAGATGAATCTGACTGCAAGACTGTTCCTCCAGGCAAGCGAGTCTACTAAATTATCCTCTAATAGTTTCATAGATATATAGTGTACATGCGGCAGAAAATATAGGAGATTACTTGGTGATGCCAATCAGTTTTAGAAACGCTGTTGTTTGGTTGTTTTCCATGGATTCTGGCTGTTGAATGCTTATGTTTTTGAAGTCTTGAGACTTTTTATCCAGCTGAGGAACCGTGGCTTTAAAATTGAGCGGAACTTGCAGCATTTCATCAAACGGTAGATTCTTATTAACCCACTCCAGATGTTGGTCAACTTTGTTTTGTAATTCGCTTTTGTTCAGGTTCGTTAGGTCTTCCGTAGCAGTCAGAAATGTGCGTGTAATAGCAAGCCATTCGCGATCATAAAATAGTTTTGTTATGTTGGATTCAGTCTCCTTTGTATCCGATGCTTTGTTTTCAGACTTCGTTTCATTCGACTCCTCATTTTCCTGGTCTTCTCGCGCCCTCTTGTTGCTGGTTTCTACCTCTATAGGCACCAAGTCCACAAACTGTCTGCCAGGCAGCGGTTTATCCAGAGCTAGGAATTCCGTAACAGAACCGTCAGTTGTGCCGTCAGTATTATCATCGGAATCAAGGTCGATTTCATCAGGGTTCTTGCTTAGTACCTGATTATGCGGAACTATAGCGGTGAATTTGACATGCAGATGAGCACTGAACCAGTGAGCAGGCTTCAAATTGAACAACAGTTGGGCTGCAGGCGGTGACCCCAGTTTTCCAGAGCGTATATCGGCCTTGAAGAAAGGCTTGACTTTCAGCAGGTGCGCTTCATCTCCATATTTGGTGATTCCCTGCGGCCAGTCGTGAGACATGACGGCATGCACATGGTTCCTGGTCAGCAGGCTCAGTTTGAGAGCATCTTGCTTGCGAACATGGAACACTGACCTCATGGTACTATTGTCATAAGGAGGCTGTTCGAAATGATCTAAATCATAATGCCGAGGGTTGTATATTCCCGATATCCCCGCTATTCTCAGGCCTTTTCCGACTGTGACGACCCCAGCATGCCCAAGATAGTACATGTTAGGAGCAAGCCAGCCTCCGTATTTCAGCTCGCTCATGTAATTAGACGCCTCGTGGTTTCCTCCAATGATAATTGTCAAGTAGGGAGCGGTTTTGTGGCCATGGTAATATGAATGGAAGTCGAGCATATGTCGATACTTCGGAGGACATGCCATACAATTGAGATCCTGCTCGTTGCGCATGGCCTCGAAGTCGCCGTTTATTAAAACAAGGTCGACTTTCGAGTACCTTTTCTTGATGGTATTGTACACGATATCCAGCTCGCCATGGCAGCATCCAACCACGGCTACTGAGTACACTTTTCTCATGGATGTGAAGTGGTGAAGATCAGATCAGATCAATCTCTTTATTCATATATACTACTAACACTTACTGTGACTACAGCATACACTGCTATTACAGCACATACTGTGATTACAGCATCTACTGCTATTACAGTATTTGATTTGTAACTATATCAGCATTCTCAACGGTGTTTTGCTCTAGAAAATATTACCTTGTAGCACAACCTCCATCTTTAAAACTTGAACACCTGGTCCTTGGAAAACCCAAGATCCTTCAACGCCCCTGTTAGTTCACCTTGGTCCTGAGGAGAGACCTTGTTGCCAGAAAGGGCCTCGTAGAAAGGAGGAGGTCCACACACAAACAGCTTGACGTTGTCACTGGAGGCCGGGAACAAGTTCTTCTTCAAGAAATCCTTGCTAATATAGCCGGTATTACCCTTCCAGTCAGGAGTAGGCTTGTCTACAAAGTAATGCACCTTGAACTGGCCGGCTTTCTTGCTAACAAGATCATCAATCTCCTTCTTGAGCAAAATGTCCTGGGGGCTCAACGACGCATAGTACAATGTCACCTTGGTCTTATCTTCAGGATACTTGGCTACTTCGTGCAGCAACTGATACAGAGGGGTAATTCCAGTTCCACCACCAAGCAAAGCAATCTCCTTGTGCTTGTTGGGTTCCCACTTGTACTTCAAAATGGGGCCTTTGATGGTCAAAGCATCGCCAGGCTTCAGATTGTGAATGTGGTTGGACATTGCGCCGCCTGGGTACCTTTTGATGACCAATTCAAAGTAGCCCTTTTGCTCGGGATCGGAAACAGGTGTATAAGGACGGATCACATTCTTGCCCTTGCTGTTAAGGAACTTGGTCAATAGAGCAGAGGCAGTAGTCAGACCAAGCACATGGTCCTCCGGAAGCTCGAAAACAAGATGCTTTGCCTATTATGTTAGCCAGCGAGTTTTTATATGATTTCATCAAAGACCCCGCTGTTGCCACTATGAGGCTACATGGGGTTCTTCTGATCATACTGCAATGCCCCACAAACACTTACATTTTCCGAAATATCCGTCGACTCCTTCAGAGGAACATCAACCCAGGCGTCGTCACCAGTCAAAACGGCCTTGGTTTCAGCCTGGAGCTTGAATTGGGTTGAAAACGCATAAAATCCACCAATGGCCGTCAGCAATCCCACAGCAGGAATGGTCAAGCCGGGCCGGTTAAGACGACTACGAGACACATACGAAATGGAGCGAGCCTAACAGGTTAGCTGTGCTGAGGCTTATTCTCCATTATACTCACTTGTTTGCCCAGTTGGCTAAGTCCGAATTTTCTGGTTGCGGTATTTAACAACATTGCTCAATGGTTGGTTAAGAGAGAAATGGCATATGGCATCCAATTAGGTCATTTATACTGTGGATTTGCTGGTTTATCAAATGCTTAGTCAAGGGCAGAGGGTTTTTGCGGGTTACCCGGCCGACCCCGGAAAAACAAGGAAACTTCTCCGGGGCAACCAATTAGCTGATCTCGGCTAACAAGGAGGTTAGTCGGCTTTTTACTTTTAAAACCCTATGAGTTTAGCAGGTAAATCTCATAAAGAAATCCTGAGCAGAGTTGCCAAGATCATCCCGCCGCTGGCTTCTCATTTCCACAAGGGCCAAGGTAAGTTTGAGTGTCTGGCCCGATCCTTCCAGTAGCTAACGTTAGCCGGCAGGGTCGCCGTGGTAGGCGGCTGTGAAGATTATACGGGCGCTCCGTACTTCTCTGCCATTGCAGCGACGTTACTAGGCTGCGATATGAGCCATATCATTTGCGAGAAGAATGCTGGTACAATTATCAAGACATATTCTCCAAACCTCATGGTGCATCCGTACTTGTACGATTCCTCTGCAGAAAAGTATAACAAAGCGCTGGCCATACGGAAGGTGGCCGATCTACTGGACCGAATCCACGTGCTGGTTGTTGGGCCTGGACTGGGCCGGGACGACGTCCTGTTAGATCTGGTTGAGACTATCATTGTTGAGGCCAAGAAGCGACGTCTGCCGATCGTTATTGATGCCGATGGGCTGTTTCTGGTGCAGAATACCATAGGTCTCATTACAGGCTATGAAAACATGGTACTTACTCCTAACGTGGTGGAGTTTGGCCGGTTGTGCAAAGCAGTCGGCTTGCATGATCCCGATATCAACCGTCTCGCAAACAATCTGGGAGGGCCTACCATTGTGCAAAAAGGTGAAGCTGATGTTATATGTGATGGTCAGGACACCCTGCATAATTCTATAGCTGGCGGTGCAAAAAGAGTCAGTGGTCAAGGAGACACTTTAAGTGGTTGTCTGGGCACGTTCCTTGCCTGGAAAGAAGCGTATAAGAATGGGCTGTGGCACCATGATGACAAGATTCCTGACCAGGATCTTATGCTCCTGGCTTGTTACGGTGCATCATGCATAGCCCGCACAGCTTCGCGTCATGCATTCCAACGCAATGGCCGAGCCACGCTGACGACGGATGTGAGCAACCATGTTGGATCAGCATACAATGAGTTATTTGAGACAAAGGTTATGGAGTGATGGAGACAAAGGTTATCGATTATGAGAGTCAGAAAGGCTAAGAGTTGAGCGAAAAGTTAAGAGTTAACCTGATACTGACTGCTTATGTTCCTGGAAGATGCAAAACTAAGATTGAACGAAACATAGTACTATTTATTAAATAACTAAAGATGAAAATCAGCTAAATTAACACTGAAAATCAACTAAATTAACGCTGAAATACAATTAAAATGATATGCATTACCACATAATGTTGATTTCTTATCGTAAACAAACCAGCCGCACATTCTCTCCTTCCATCATTTCATCATGGAACAGGAAATAAAGGACCAGGTGGCTAAATTGGCTGCTCAGGTCCAGAAAAATACAAAGGCCATCGGCCAGACCGGCCAGCTGGTCTTGGATTTACAGCTTCAGGAGCAGCGGACCAAGGTGGAAGAGCTGAGCCTCCGCGACAAGGAGCTCAGGCAGGATGCAAAGCTAGCCAGTGCTACCGACAGACGAGCTGAGCCCTCAGGCGTGACTCAGGACGACATTGTCGAGCTGGTGACGGAACTTCAGGGTCAGCTGGATCTTTTAGATGAGCGATCTATCAGAAGAACATCTAATGCCTTTGTGGCAGAGGAGTCAGATATAATAGCACCACTACCAGGGAAAGACGGCCAGTATCCTGGCGATGGCGAGTTTCCGAAAACTCTGGCCCAATTTCAGAAACTGACTCCATCCCTGTTGGAGCACTGGCTGCGTTGGTATGAGCTTCTGCCTCCAGATGAGGCCGAGTTGGATAAAATCCTCAAAAACATGGGTACATCGCTGGACGAGTTGGGCGGCGAACGTCCTGCCAAGGAACAGCAGTTATCTGAGGAGGATATTGATAATCGGTATGATACACTTGCGAGGTTTCTGGGGCTTAGAAACAGACGAACTCCGGGAGTATGGTAGGCAGCAAGGTGACTACGGCACTAAAGATGAAAGACGACTATGCTTATGTCGTATAAATAATGCATTCAAATTACACAACGGGCTTATTTCGATGAAACCGTCTTTTCATATGGTTTTCTATTCTTGTACGAAACAGGCCTAGAAGATGCAATCTTCAGTGCGCTCTGTTTCCTCTCGACATCTGCTCGAGAGTCTCCAACTAGCTGTGCAACGCTGTCTTCCTCCTGCTTAACCAGATTCCACCACTCAAATCGCTTCCTGACGTACTTTTCCATGTGCCAATTTCTCCACACTTGTTTACCATACAGAGACTCCTTAACTTTACCTTCGTTCGCCATGAGGTCCTGGGCTATTTTCTCCCGAAGGAACTTTAGCTTATAGGCAAATGTCCATAGTCTGTCAACTAAGTGCGAACCATACGCATTACAAGACAACTCGCTCACTGTGCCAGTCCTTAGTGTTATTTGATTCAGCAGTTTTCTGCGACTGATGGTGTCGAGGCTCGGACTTAAACAATACTCAAATGCATGCGATAAGGTCGGATGAGTACAAATTGCAACCAACTTGTCTCTTTCCATGCTCACAAGTGCATCGACCACCAAGCTATTAACCTTTGGTGATGCTTTTATCAGAATCTCGAACAATATTACCTTTGGCGTATTCTCAGTGTTATTATGATTACGATTATGCTTGCGGTTTGTTTGTATATCATCGATTTTCAGCAGTGCCAGAACATCCCCATTGTATATCTGGTCTACCAGCTTCTGTGCAGTTTGCTCCACTTTGTAAGATAGCTTTATAGCTGTTTCGACGATGGCCTTTACTAATGCGTCAGGATACTCCGTACAGTCCTCGCTGACCAGAATATCAATCATTTCCTGTCCATTTTTGGGCTTGACCCTGCTCATAATAGCTCCTACTACGTAGCAGCCGAATTCTCTTCGAGCAACTTTAACCAATCTTGGCTCGATATAGGCATGATAGAGCCGTTCAGCCAATTCAATTGGAAGCCCATTGGCTATGCATGCTTCAAGAAAGTGGGATCCGACCGGATCTGAAACTAAGAATTCAACAAATGCTTCTTCACCGTCATCGCCATTGAACAGAATACGAGCAAGTTTAAGTTCCTTTCCCTTCTTACGCTTACTTTCTGATTCACTCTTCAAAAGTAGCTGAATAACAGGGCTAGACACTTGGTTTGTTGAAAGCTCTCTAGCATGCTTGGTATCAAGAGCTGCAGTCACCTCACGAACCACTTCTCCAAGTGCCTGCTTGAATGATGCCGGAACTTGGTATGCCTTTTCGTAATAAATGTTGTCCAAATCTATATCCGTCACTTTGCGAGCAAATTTGCTCTTTTTGCTACGAAGAGGCGATTTCCCTTTAGCGGAAGGAATTGTTGATCCGGATAGCACTAGGATGAGCATTCGCAAAACATGCGAACCGTATTTGTGCACAGCCAGCAAATCCAAAACACGTGAACGGAGCTCACTGCAAATATATAAGACCATAGACTCCGCAGAGATGAATGTACCATCCTGAAGGTCCGAGCTGTCTTCGATTCCAGATACTTCCCTGTCAACCATGGCAGCGAGGCGTACTAGCAACGTCTCCATGCAGTGCGACGCATACTTGTGCAACGATAAAGGCACAAAATTCCCGTTGAAGCTTTTGAAAAGCTTACGAATATGCGCATCGGTACCGCTGAAAATGACTCTCTCGACAAGCTTGGAACAGATATCGCTGGTGACGACTTTAAGCTCTTTGCCGGTCATTTCGTCAACGACACCCTCAATAAAAGAGGACTTCTCTTCTTCCGATCCAAATGCATTCGAATTAAGTGTTCTCTCGGCCTGTTTAAAATATTCAAGCTCCTGTCTATCTACAATGCCGAAAAAGATGGGTTTCTCGCCAGCTTTGGGTGCATCCTCCTCCTGTTCCTGTTCTTTGCCATCGAATATTTCCAGATCTTCAATAGAATCGAAATCGATCTTTTCGCTTCCACTGTATATTCCTCTTTTCCGAGCCGAATCGTGTTCTTTCGGCATTTTTCCTCGTGGTGAATGCAACGGTAAAAAAAAAAATTTCCAGCCGTGCCAAAAAAAATAAAAACTACAGCACCTTCTGTTCCCATATGGTCACCCACTATAGTACTGAGTAAGGCTCTCAGATGCTTGAATAGGACTGATCGGACGGGAAGTCTTATTTTCATCTGGATATGGCCGTAGCTGAAATTCATTTTTCAAAAGGACCTTATAAGGTGGCGGCCCGGAATTTTTTTTTCCTTTTTTCTCATGCTTACGCCTCTAATATGGCCTGAAAAAATTCATTATATAAAATATTTATACTTTAATTATAGTACTAGATTGTCTATATACTTGTAGCTGCATTTTTTTCCTTAAATTTTGGCTCTTGTTCAAGATGCCCCTTCTTTTCTGTAGGGAGCTTAAATGGGTTTCCCACAAAAGGTGTTTTTTTGCCGTTTGAAGTTGGCTGGTAAACGGCCAAAACGGTCAATTTAACCACACCCTAATAGGTCAAACACGGCGTATCATCTTATTTTGTACTATAATGATTAAATAAGTTGGTGGCTGGTCGATTGCTGACGTTGCGCACTAAAGCGGGGATTTCTTTTCTTTTTTTTTTCTCCCGTACATGCAAGGTTCCGAAGGTTAAATGTTTCGCTAAAACCTTTAACCTTGACCAGTAAGCCAAATAACGGCAACTCTAGATATCCCTTTAGAGCCATATATCTACTGGGGACGATTCTATTTTGAAGCGGTGCAATGATCGGTTCTGAATTGGAACAATGCTGCTTGCCCATGATAATACCAATTAGGCTGAAAATTTGGCATGCCAGTCCAACTAATGAGCGACCTCAATATTGCTTAGAGGCTGAATTGAGACAATATTATTTTGCTTCCCGCCATCTACTTACCGTGAACATACACAAAGAACATCAAAGCCTAGAAGATGCAGCAATATAAGCAGCTATTCCCTTGACGGAATTGCCAACACTTGGCCATAAAATTCTTTAGCTGGACAAGTTATACTACATCAGGATGCTTTTCGCAGTGCTTGCGATCTTCACCATTGTCGTAAACCTGGCCTTTTGCGAACCTTCCAAGAAGCCCGGATACTTGTCGATTCCAGTTCTCGCTCAAAGGAACCAGTCTGCCAGACACAATGCACATGCCAGACTCAAAGCTCGGGAGAAAGATGTTGCGGTCAGTCTACCAAACTCATTCTATGCGTACACAATTAATGCCGGATTTGGTACACCGGCCCAGAATCAGACTCTTTATTTAGATACTGGATCTTATTTTTTGTGGGTTTATTCTACTCAAGTGTCTGGAGTTGCTGATCAGTTTAATTCCAGTCAATCGTCTACTTATCATCTTCTCAACTCGGATTTTGAGGCTGATTATGTACAAGGACACACGACTGGTTACTGGGCGACTGATGTAGTGCAAATTGAAGATGTCGCTTTGACCAACCAGACTTTCGGGCTGTCAAATAGCTATGATTCATACTGCGGTATCATGGGACTCGGTCTGAGATATGACGGGACTGACGATGGATATGACAATATTCCAGTAAGTATGGTTGCACAAGGCTACATTTCTAGAAATGTTTTTTCACTGTACCTAGATGATGTCAAAGCTGATAGCGGATCGATTTTGTTTGGAGCCATTGATACTACCAAGTACACAGGTAGTCTTTATCTGATGGATCTCGTAGACAATTATTCTTTTAAAGTTAATATTACAGGCGTAACAATCGATGGAAAAAATGAGGGGTCTGCTTTTGCAGCCATATTGGACAGCGGGACTTCGTACACATATCTTCCTCAAAACATTAGCGACTCAATTGCTCTAAGCCTTGGAGCCCAGTGGAATTCAACGCATGGCGCTTATATAGCGGCAACTGTTCCAGACAAATCAGTTGTATATGATTTCAATGGTGCTAAGGTACAAGTTGCCGCTTCGGAAATAATGTTTGCCGAATCCTCCTCGGGCATGTACTGGATGGCAATTTACCCGAACGTGCACTCGGGGGGAGAAAATATTCTTGGAATTACCTTTCTGCGATCGGCATATGTCGTATATGATCTCGATAATAGGCAGATTGCTATTGCGCAATCCTCGTTTAATGCCAGTTCGGAGTCTGACGTGCATATCATTACCGATGCCGTACCTGGCACAGTAAATGTACCTAGCCCAGCAAGTGTGGACCCCGCGGCCAGGACATCGAGTAATTACAGTGCTGGAGCACCGGCAATGTCGGCTAATTGAAACCAATATACGTGCAAACAGCCCTATTATACTTTGTAATAGCTGCAGTTTCAATGTATTTTGGCAATTTGCAATTATTCCTTTAGTTTTTCAAATATGCCGCATCCGAAGATAAGCCGTTTGTAGAAATAGAACACGGCAACAATTTAGGTGAGGCGTAAAGATGCCTCGACCAAAACAGAAATTATACTACATATACCGCTTGATAGTGCCTCATCATCTGTGCTACACTCGCAATATGCTCTAGATCTACTGACTGAATTTCTTTTTTCTTATAATTTCCCTCAAAATAGTACCCTACACGATTCCAACATACAACCTTTTTGAAACAATCTGCACCCTGGGGCACGCTCATGTTACTATTTTGGGCGAAGTGGAGCAACCCCTGGGGCTGATGATTGCCGATGGGTGGACCATCACGTCGAAAAGCCAAGTTTTTCTGTGCTTGCTAGCAGTGACGTAAGGCCGACATCTCAAGACGTGAAATTTCATATAAACAAGGAGATAGACAGATTAGCGAGAAAATAGCTCATGTGCGTTTGAACGCATGAACTGGCGTGTTTTTGCCGGCTAAATCTCTTGTCGATGACCCTAGTCATCCTGTTCAAATGCTGCATATATCGCTTCCAGGCAAGGGTGAGGCGCACGGCACTCGTACCAAAAGCGTCAGCAAATAGACGCGCAATTAGCCTAAACCAGTCAAAAATGGTATAATCATTATGGCGATAGCAAGTGTGACAATGCTTTGTTTTTTTGTTTTGGCATGTGGATCGGGGATGCGGTACCCCTTTTGCTCTAGTGGATCATACATGATATGCATTCCCTCGGCCAAAATGACCGACGAATCAGTTGCAAAAGCAACCAAAGACAACGGAAAAATATTTGAAAACAAGTGCCATCAGTACATGAAGTTCTTGCTTAGATACGCACCCTAATAATTATCGTTCCCGATCTGGGGGCAAAAGTCGCCTTAGATACCACCTTTGATGCGATAACATTTCGTCATTTACCGCAATGTGATCGCCCACGCACATCTTCTGCATATGGCACAAGGCACCAAATTGCTGAAGCCGCACAGGCGCAAACCGCCGGACTGCTGAGCTTAAATAGCACTGCTTCGGCACTGGATCTTTTGCCAGATCTCGCCTGACTTCAAAAAGCAAGATACCGCAATCAGGATGAAATACTCGACTATCTACAACATTGTGCTTGCCTCCTCTGTTGCTCTTGCTGCTCCAGCTGAGAAGCGGGCCGAGGATAAATACCTTTCTCTCTCTGTCGATCACAAGCGAAATCTCGACTTCTCAATCCGAGACTATGTTCAACACCTCAAAAAAAGAGACGGCGACGATGGTCCGGTCTCTATTGACAATGATTTTTACGAATATAACGTGAATATCGAAATTGGAACTCCTGGCCAGAAACAGCTTGTTCTTTTGGATACTGGCTCTTCGGATCTGTGGGTCTACTCTAGCGGAACCTCTGATGCTAATACCACCTATGATTCGTCCTCTTCCTCTACCTACCACTATAACAACTCTGATTTCAGTATTCAGTATGTTTCTGGTAGTGCTAGTGGTGACTGGGTTACTGATGACGTCCAGATCGGATCTGCTACCATCAAGAGTCAGTCTTTCGGTGTTGTTGGCACTTACGAGCAATCGCCTGGTATTCTTGGAGTTGGATTGATTGCAGACGAGTCGGATGATACCCCGTACATCAATCTTCCGCAAAACCTCGTTGATCAGGGCTTTATCAATCGAAATGTTTACTCGCTGTATTTGGATGATGTCAGCTCTTCAAGCGGTTCAGTTTTGTTTGGTGCTGTAGACTCCGACAAATACACTGGAGATCTTTATACTGTTGGATTGACTAGCAGCAATTCTTTTGAAGTGAAGGTCAGCAGCGTCAGTGCCGGCGGAAGCTCGGCTGGATCGTCATTCGATGCTGTTTTGGACAGTGGAACTTCCTTCACCTACGTTCCCCAGACGACTGCTGACGACATTGCTAGTGCTCTTGGTGCCACCTGGGATAGCTCTCTAGAGACTTACACCGCCAGTTCAGTTCCAAGTGGATCCGTCACATACGACTTCAGCGGTGCTAAAGTTGAGGTCAAAGCTGACGAGCTTTTCTTCACCCAGCTTGCTGAAAATGGAGATTATGGTCTTGCTATATTCCCCAACACTCAAACCCAGGGAATCAATCTGCTTGGTGACACCTTCTTGCGATCTGCTTATGTTGTGTACGATTTGGATAACCTGGAGCTTTCGATTGCCCAGTCCTCGTTCAACCCCTCCGGCTCTAACGTCCAGGTTGTAACCGACAGTATTCCTGGTGCCACTCCTGCTCCCGATAGTTAAATCAGCTTAAACTCTGTGTAACGGTATTTTGATAAGAATTTGGAAATTTTAGAAGTTCTCCTCTGTTAAAATATTGTAATCAAAAGATATTCTGTTACGAAATACATATTTTCGAGATTGAGTACAAAGGCATAATATTCAAGATCTGCTGTCTGCATACTTTTCTAAGTAAATATCTCTAAGAATGTTCTTTCTTAGTTTACCAGTCGAAGTCTTTGGCAATTCATCCACGTAGATTAACTGCTTAGGAACTTGGTAATGACCCATCCTACTCCTCAAAAACGTAATAATTTCACCTTGTTCAGGCCTAGGTGCTTTAGGATCCTTGAAGGTAACAAATGCAATCGGAACTTCTCCATACTTTTCATCTGGTGCACCAATGACAGCTGCTTCATACACGCCTGGGTACTTCACAATTTCGCCCTCTACTGAGACCGATGAAATGTTTTCGCCACCGGAGATAATAATATCTTTCTTTCGATCTAGAACTTGTATTGCCCCATCAGAATGCCAGACTGCCAAATCCCCAGATTTGAACCATTTGTCAAATGATTTCTTAGTTTCCTCTTCATTCTTGTGATATCCAAGAGCAACAATATTGCCGCGTGCGACAATTTCACCCATTGTATGACCATCTTTCGGTACGTCTTTCATGTTAGGATCAACGACTCTAAAATCCTGTGATGTCAAGAAGGAGTGACCCTGTCTGGCCAGCTTTTTAGCCATTTCTTCGACAGGAAGGCCATACCACTCTTCCTGGAAATACGATCTAGTGAAGGGACCATATGTTTCAGTCAGACCGTACATGTGAACGGGATGCAGGTTATATGAAAGCATATCCTCGAAAAGTTTAGGGCTTGGAGGAGAAGCAGCAACAATGACTCTGACAACCTGCTCGAGTTTGCTAGCTTTAGGAGAGTTGAGTAGCATAGAGTTGACTGTAGGAGCAGCATTGAAATGAGATATTTTCTCATTCTTGAGTAAATCCCATACATAGTCCGGGTTGATTTTTCTCAAACAGAAATGCGTTCCACGAGCAGCAGTGACGGCATACGGATATGTCCAGCCGGCTGCATGAAACATTGGAAGAGTCCAAAGATATCTGCAACGATTCCGGTGAAATATATCCTGCGTATTCAAATTGGATTCTATGACATTGGCAAGTGCCGCCAGATAGACACCTCTATGTGTATACTCGACAGCCTTAGGCTTTCCAGTAGTGCCACTAGTAAAAAATAAACCGAGAATATCACCTTCTGGATGCTCTGCATAACGAAATTTATCGAGATCATGCGACTCACCCCACTCGAGAGCTTGCTGATATTGGCAGTCTGGATCGGTGGTTCCAGCATCTCGGTCAACGATAACATGCCTCGTGGAATTATCAACTAGATGAGCAAATTCAGCGTCGACAATCACAACGTCAGCAGCACCTAGATCAAGCATATACTCAATTTCAGATTTCTTCAGTCGGTAGTTGAGTCCCATGATGAGGCCTCCCGAGGCTACTCCAGCAAACATCGTTTCTAAATGAGCAGGAGTGTTACTGGCGAGAATTGCGACTCGCTTGTAAGAGTTTTGACGGAAAAAGTTAGCCAAAGCTGCTACTCGTCGTTCCAACTGATAATAGGTGAAAGAGATGTCCTCCCCAGTACTTGATCTGTGCACAAGAGCCCGCGCATTGGGCTCAATAAGTGCAGCTCTCTGTAAGAAAAAGGTCGGATTTAGATCATGATAGTTGATAGGCTCAATTGAAGTTTGCGCGTAAGTTCTGAAAGCGCCCGCGCCACTATTTCTTCCTACAGTATTGAGAATATTCGAAGCCTGATGTCGAGCACCAGGGTACGAAACACGCCTTGCACTCGAGGAAACTCGTAGCAAGAAGGCGTTCAGGCGAACCAATGAGTTAAACATCATGCACTGCTGGAATAGCAATCAGTAAAGAAATTCCACAGCTATTTATGCGGTGTGGGTTGAGATTTGGCAACGGAACTATGTCGGTGTTCCCCGCCATTTTGCAACGATATCGGCACGTGACTTCGGTGGAGTTCCGGAATCGTCAAATATACCGATACAACAAACTAAAAATCTAATTACTATCACAGAGATAGCGACTTACATAGTGCTAGATAGGATGTCTCATATTGGTAAACTTATTTATAGTTAGAGTTGTAGTATTATATGTCATTCTTGATCTGTTTGTGCCAGCAGCCGCGCGCAGTTTCGCTCAGCAAATGTGGGGTAGATGGCCGGCAGACTGGAACTTTAAAAGCTGGATAAGAATTATCAACAAGCGATAGGATACCGTACGTGAAGCAAGTTAATTTTGAGGGCGAAGCATTTCATTTTAACCATTTAATTGACATAGTTAATATTCCTGGTAGTCAGATCCCCTTCTCCGTGTACAGTAAGGAGGAGAGAGCCGCAAGGTGTTTCTGGCCAAGAAATTGAAACATTATGCCTGTATTGTCGTTGTTCTTATTGGAGCGTTTCTAAGAGAGAGAGTTTTGGCAGAAAAACACTTATAATACATAGCAAGATAGAATCTGCCTGTGACTTTATGTTTTTGTTAAATATACGTCTATTCAGGATCCACCCTATGAATACTTTTTCATGTAAATATCTCTAAGAACATCCTTCTTTACCTTACCGGTTGAAGTCTTTGGCAGTTCATCCACATAGATTAATCGCTTAGGAACTTGGTAATTACCGATATTATTCCTCAAAAATGAAATGATTTTATCGGGCTCAGGTTTAGGCTCTTTAGGATCTTTAAATGTAACAAAAGCAATTGGAACCTCTCCATACTTCTCGTCAGGTGCATCGATAGCAGCTGCCTCATATACGCCAGGGTACTTCACAATTTCACTCTCAACAGCCGCAGACGAAATACTTTCACCACCGGAAATGATGATATCTTTCTTTCGATCAAGGACCTGCACTGAGGCATCAGAATGCCACACTGCGAGATCACCAGTTTTAAGCCACTCATCAAATGATTTTTTAGTTTCTTCGGCATTTTTGTGGTAACCAAGAGTGACTATATTACCGCGTAGCACAATTTCACCCATTGTATGACTATCCTTTGGCACATCGTTCATGTTACCATCAACGACTCTGAGTGTGAATTGGATGAATATTGTATGAGAGCATATCTTCGAAAAGCTTAGTGGTCGGAGGTGAAGCACCAACAATCACCTTCACCACCTGCTCAAGTTTAGTAGCTTTAGGAGAGCACAGCAGCATAGTGTTGACTGTAGGAGCAGCATTTAAATGAGTTATTTTCTCATTCTTGAGTAAATCCCATACATATTCCGGGTTGATTTTCCTCAAACAAAAGTGGGTTCCACGAGCTGCAGTGACTGCGTACGGAAATGTCCAGCCCGCAGCGTGAAACATTGGAAGAGTCCAAAGATATCTGCAACGATTCCGGTGAAATACGTCTTGCGTATTCAAATTGGATTCTATGACATTGGCAAGTGCTGCCAGATAGACACCTCGATGTGTATACTCGACGGCCTTAGGGTTTCCAGTGGTGCCACTCGTAAAATATAAACCGAGAAGATCATTCTCCTGATGATCTGCGTAACTGAAGTTGTCGAGATCATGCGACTTGCCCCATTCAAGAGCTCGCTGATACTGGCAATCTGGATCCTCAGAGCTGGTATCGCGGTCAATGATAACATCCCGCTTTGACTTGTCAACTAGATGAGCAAATTCACCGTCAACAATTACAATATCTGCTGATCCTAAATCTAGCATATATTCAATTTCAGGTTTCTTCAGCCTATAATTGAGGCCCATGATGATCCCTCCTGAAGCGACGGCACCAAAGGTAGTTTCCAGATGAGCAGGAGTGTTACTAGCAAGAATTGCAATCCGCTTGTAACCATGCTGACGAAAAAAATTTGCTAAAGCGGCGACTCGTCGCTCAAATTGTTGATAGCTGAAAGAGATATCTTTGTTGGTGCTTGATTTGTGCACAATAGCTCGTGCATTCGGCTCAATAAGTGCAGCTCTCTGTAAAAAAAAAACGGATTTAAATCATGATAGTTGGTAGGATTAGGTGAAGTCTGCGGGTAAGCTCTAAATACGCCAGGAGCTTTATGTCGTACTATCGAGTTGATAATCGAAGTACCACCGGTAGTACGCGAAACACATCTGATACTGCAACAAGCTTGCAACAAATTTATCTTAAAGCAGGATAATGAGCTGAACATTGTTTAGCATCGAAAGAGTAAGATGCCCAAAGCATCTGAGCCATTTATGTGACGTGAATTGACATTGCAGCTAGCGGAATAACTCCTCCGTCAATTGTGTGGAGTCATGCAACCTTCTGATAGCGAGTCCAGGCTTAATAAATACCATATAGATAACAGGACATCTTGGCTTTGGCTTGAAAAGATTATCGCCCATTGCCAAATTTGTTACTAGTATTATTATTATTATTACTAGTCTAGCGAAAGTGGAAGAATGTCCAGAGTTAGACTTCTGATCGTAGCATGCGAAAGGTTTAGCATTGGACTACATCGATGAAGAATATTATAAATACAATAAAATTATCGTATCAAATATCAGAATATTCCGAATATCTGAGACTTCTTATTACAATATTTTAGGAGTCTAGTCGACTTTATCGGTGCGAATGCTAGTTTCTTTGATTCTAGAAGCTATCGACACGAAGCCGAAAACAGAAAAACAAAAGAACTTATAAGTCAGAGAAAGTATCGATGAGTCATAATTATCGCATGGAATTGAATTCAAAAACCGTACAGTCTTTTCTACGATCGTATCTTCCAAAAATAAATAAATCTCGTCAGCATGCCTACTACAGGTCATCGGCCAAGGCATCGAAGCCATGCCGAATTTGTCTACTGCCGGGTAATACCCAATAATGTGTACATCAAAGCACGGCCGGCGTAACCCCCGGCACGCCCAATTTTGCGTGAATATTGTATCACGCATAGAGCCAAGAGTATTGTGCATCAGAACACAAATTTCCGGTAATTTGATAAAGAATATACTAATTAGACAAGGCTGGTTACAGCGTGTATCGATTTGGCAGCTGCATTACTAAATTGAGGTGGCTTTACGAGAAAGTATTCGTTTATCCAATAAAGTGCCGTGCTGAAATTAACTCGGGAAGTGGTGGAACCCGCCTTCTTCTTTTACAGAACTCTTAATCGTCCCCATGGCGACATTCCATTTGTCTTTTCCCACTTCACTCTTTTTTCTTTTTGCGCGACCAAGGATTTATCACCAGCACGACCGAACCTTCATTCGGGTATAAATACGCATTTCCGGCAGTTAGAGGATCAAGCTCTATCTGATATTCCTCTGCTGGAAATATTTTACATCTGCTTGCAGACTTGCCCTTGTTACCACGTGCCGAGCTTACTCTGTTGTTGGGCTTTTCTGTCTCGACAATAACAACCTACCTGGCAGTAGTAGCTTGAAGGAATACGCGCCTCGTTTACCGTATCTGATCTCTGGCGGTTGAATATTATTGAGGACCCGCAAGTGTGGCTGACTGTGGTGAATATCGACGGGCATACGAGCACTTTGTTTCGCGTCGCATAAGTTTCACTAGTATATTGCACCAACACGTCGCCCCTAAGTGTTTGCAACCCATTGATTTGCATTAGCATCGATCTTGATTGAGCATTTTCAGAGTACCAATCATTCATTTCTGTTTGCTGCTAGATTTTGGCTTTTCAAGCGATTTATTGTTAACTGATTGCCTACTTGCTTTGCATAACGTCTACAGCTCTCTCGAGAAACCAAGTTGCGACGGACTTAATCCATCGACACATCAAGGCCTGGATAAGATACTGCACCTGACTGCATAATATTCACATTATTTTGATCAATTTCCTCGTTGCTTATTTGGAGGTTTTTCAACTATTTTGCACTACATCTCATTCTCTTATTTGCATCTTAGCTCTACATTTCTTCCAGGAAACTCATTTATCCCTTGTCAGGAAGAACTATTAGAGATTTAAATCTATTGGAAACCATTACTGACTTCTTTTGACCGGTTTTCTTTTACTTTTTGACGCATATTTACTTGAGTTCGACGTTGCCACACGTGTTCTCCCAGGTGAAAAAATTTTCTCGGAACTGACATTTACCCTCCAGTAGCTGCGGACATACCCAAAACATCATCATGCTACTTTCTCCGACCACTGGACCGATGAGCTCAAGCATTGATAACATTACTTCTACACTCGATAATGGAGGTGGCTCCAGATTTTTAGGCAGTGGTTTGGGAGGCCCTTCTCAGCTCTTCTCATCTGCACAAGGATTTTTTGGCCCGATTATGCCCACCTCTCTTGACGAGAAGGGCCCTGTGAATCCAACTAGCAGTGCGCCAGTTACGCTAAAGGTTCAAAACCTGCCAAGAGACATTACTGATAGGGAATTTAAGGTTCTTTTTACCTTTGCTCCTGAGTTCATGTATGCTGAACTCAACAAGAGCTCTTCTGTTGCTGACGATGGCTTACCGTTAGGGGTTTCTGGCCATGCTCATTTTAAGAAGTACGCCAGTGCAGCAGCTGCTCAGTCCTTACTGGATTCCCGAACGGACATTTTCTTTACAGGACCACTAAAATGCGAGTTACTGCTCGACAAATCTTCTGGTTCTGATCGCGATCACTCGGTAAACCATTCTTCATCATATGAATCTCTTGGAAAGGGTAGATCTTCTAAGTTTGTGTTTTCAGAGTCAGCTTCAAACCCTGCGAATGGTTATGACGGACCTGATCAGAGTATTCCATCATCATCTCCTCATGGAATGTTCCCAATTGGTTCTATGGATGGCGTCAACCAGCCTGGCGGAGACGACTTGCCTCACTATCATTCCAATGGTAATGGACAGTTTAATCTGGGTGGTCCTCATAGTCAGGGGCCTCCGGTGCCTCCGCCTGGAAAAAGTCTGCTTTTGGAGTCTCGGGACGATGACGAATTCAACAATTTAGTCAAAGACCCAGTGAGGCTCTTTGCCCGGGACTCTGGTTTTATGGGATTTCCTTCCACTGCTGCAACAGGCGTCGGTTCGTCAGTTCAAGCTGTGGCACCTGGATTGCCGGTAAATTCGGCCCCCAATTCTGCACCGTCACCACCTGGGCCTCTGGGTCCTCCGGGACCACCTCTGGCATCCACCCAGCCAAAGCAGCATGCATTAAACGTCACGAGCGCATCAGAATCTGCATCTACAAGATCAGCATTAGCACCTAGTGCATCTCAAGGATCAAACACTCACGCATCTGCATCCACCTCATCAGCTTCTTCCACTGCTTCTTCCTCACCACCCTCCCGAACTGCAGGGCCTTCCAGTGGACACCCTCATCTGACACCTGCACCTCCTCCTGTCCAGAATCAATGGGATAAGAGGAGAACAGCTGCTAGCGTTGTGGCAAATGCAGCTAATGCAGCTAATTCTGCTGCCGCATCGTCTACTACCAATGGCCCTACGCGACAGTTCGCGCAGCTTTCTATCAACACTGAAAAGCCACCTACGTCGATGCCATCTGTTAGCAATGGAAATGGGGATCCTAGCAAAGTGGTTGTGCCTTATTCGCCCACTAATAATAGCCAAGCTATCCAGATTATGCAAAATGGAGGCCGAGTGTTGCCACCGGCCAATCCAGCTGACCAGAATCCTCCTTGCAATACCCTTTATGTTGGCAATTTACCCCCGGACACTAGTGAAGATGAACTGAAGGAGCTTTTCTCTTCTCGTCGAGGTTATAAACGACTTTGCTTCAGAACCAAGGCCAACGGACCAATGTGTTTTGTGGAATTTGAAGATGCCCACTACGCTGGACGGGCATTGGAAGAATTGTACGGATTTGGTCTAAGCAATTCAGTCAAGGGAGGTATTCGATTGTCTTTCTCAAAAAACCCTCTAGGTGTACGAGGAACTGGCAGTGGCAATGGGAATGGAAGTAACGGGAATGGCAGTGCCAGCAATGGTGCCAGCAACCCCCGATATAATAGATACCATGGCTCTGTTAATTACGCTGAGGCAGCATCCCATGGCTACATGAAGTAGAGGGCTGAGAGATTAATTATTATAAAATTAGTTAGGCTTTATGAGATGAATATTATTATTATAATTGCTTTGAAAAAGATATACAATTGAAGGAACGACTCTACCAAACTACGTGCCTATACATGACATTCTGTCTTGGTACTGTGCAAGTCCAATTGCTTTTAAAGTTTACCGTTATGAAAATAATATTATACCTTAAAGAGGCGTTACCACCAGATCACCCGAGATTAAAAAAAAAGAATTATATCACATATATAATACTTGGTATTATTATAATCATTAATAAAAAACCCCACCGATCCTCGGCATCACAGATAAATTGCATATTATACCATTTTGATTAGATTACTGTAACTGCCTTTAGAGAGGAGAACGCTCAAAAGACGTGGCATCGTGCGTGTCGGGATTGCTATCGCTATTGGTGACCATGACCGGGTTTTGTGACTCGCTGTCATAGTCCTTCTTCCTCTTGACATGGAAAAATCCACGCTTCTGAGCAGGAGTGCCATCAACAGTCTTCTCAGACTTGTTTCGGCGCAAAGAAGTCGAACCGAATCCGCCGCCAATTCCAGAGTTGTAGTAGGCATCTTCGGTGTCATATTTCTTTCTCTTAATTGTGCAAGAGGAGCAAGACAGGAAGAACGAAGCAGTCAGCAAAAAGACGACAGTCCAGGTGAAAGCAATCAACTTGACGCCAAGCTTGGCAGACTTGTTTTCAGCGTGAAAAGCGCTCTTGGCCAAGACATAGCAAGAGGTAAGCAGAGCCGAGGCAGCAGCAGCAAACACCCAAGCAACAACGGCAAACAACGACGACAAGCCCGACGACAAACGGGAAGCAAGCCCAACAAAGCTGAAAACAAACGACACAAAGTCGAAGAAGATGGCAATCAGGTAGAAGGGGAAGGCAAACCTAGACAAGTAGTAGTACTTGTTGTGGTTCTTAGCAATCTTGGACGGAACACCAGTCCTGGTTCCAAAGTTTCTCACGGGGTCAAAAGGATATGCAGCCTTGGTAGAAGTGCAATCGACATTGTCACCGCCGCTGACTCCGCAGGTATTGTACAGGGTCCATCGGGTTTTTGATTTGGCCCCGGGTATCCCTGACGTATCTGCCTCAAAGAAATACAGTACATTGAGCGGAGACGTTTCTTCAATACCGGCTAACAGTATGAGGAACAGTAAAAGTAGAGATCTATAATTCAGTTAGTTACCGTTGGAGAATATCAATTGGCCTCCAGGAAGCACTGTAGCAACCTGCCACTGAGCCAAGTGCCGAACAACAATAACATACCCGGCATGGAATAACAGGGAAATCAACGACAAAAAGGGAGAAGCAGCCATATTGATTAAGACAGGCGTTGATAAATAATTAAGAGATTAAAGAGCTTCCGGTCCTGTTATTATTTAATATACAAGGCAAATCCAAAGTCACCAGTCAGTTGTATGATTATGTTGTAAACAAAGATTTTATATTATATACGGCCTGTGAGAGCCATTTCCCATTTCCCGTATACCCAATTAGGAAGCCAATTAACATATGGCTCAGTTTGTTTGCTATGCTGGAAATTACGCATGGCTGTTGCGCAAACAAAAACAAGCCAGATTCGGGGGAAAAACAACAACGGTCATATGAGCAAGCAATTGTAGCTTAGGAAACGCAGCCAAAAAAAAATCGTTGCTGCTAAGGCTTATGCTGCTCATAATATTTCCATTGTATTTTTTTTGCACCTGTCAATTCACCAGTTAGAATTGTACCAAGCCGTGGCCAATTGAACTTTGATTGGTTCTCGGCACTGCTCCCTGAATCAGCAATCTCAGATAATATTGACATACTCTATTTTGGAAAAAATATTAATAACTAATAACCCCGACATCGATTCCAACACCGGCCCCTTGTTTTCCATCCTATATTGCACAGTATATACATTATCTGTAACCATCTAGCCTTTCTTTCTCTTCTCTGCCCGCCTAATTGAGCTTGAGCCTGTTTGGCTGGACAATTTCCTAATTGGGCTGCGGCCACACACTCTCGTGCCTATTTGGGAATCAGGTGATTTTTTGACGGAATCCCGGGTTGCCATGGCAACCGGAATTTTTTTTTACTCCGTGAAATTGCTTTTTTTAGTATTCTGGGGAAGCGCGCAGGCGGTCGGGGCGGCGACGATGTGTAGAGGAAATATTTTCACATGGCCTGATCGAGTGACGTCCCCTGAAACTGAAATCAATATGCATAGGATGCCAGATTTTCCCCAAGTTTATGGGTTTTGTTTGATTAGCAATTGTTCAATAATAGAAGTCGAAATGGAAGGGTAGTTGAAAAAGCCGTTGCAGGCAACGCGGTTAAGCGAAAAGCTTAATTTTCCTATCAGCCACCCTTAAAATTTTGCGAGCCCACGACACACACAAAGAATATAAAAATATTCCAGAAAAAATTTCCATCGTGCATATACAATGCAAACATCGATGCGGCACAGATTAGCTTTGGTAACAAAGGAGGCTGTGTACGGTTAAAGCTCCGAATTTTTACATGTTCAATTGAGCACATGCATGCATTTAGTGGACTTCGAAGAAAAACAAACGCAGCAAATACATTTGAAATAAATGAACAACGACTATATGTATATACACTATATATGAACTCTTAAGAAATGCTGATTCTTGGAATTCCGAAAGAGCCTGCGTGCCTTGCCTATCCTATAGTAATTTAATGTGAGTCGCCCGGTAGCGTTCCGACAGCGGTGATCGTTTCCCGATTCTCCAATACAAGTCCGGAAAGAGATGAATTACGCACCGCTTCTTTGTAACCTGATGATAAAGTTGGTATTGCATCTTTTAGGGGCCAAAAAAGAAAAAAAGGTTCGGCGCGACTGTCTAGATTCGGCAATGCCATCGAGACTAAACCGGCCACATCGGGCATTGTTGTCCCAATTCGGCTTAACCCCGGAAGCTTCATTTGTTGGCGTGATCTCATAGCTCGGGTGATCGAGCATTGTACCCACACAATCTTGATTAGGCTGTTCATGCCCTCGCACTATCGATACTGGACTCAAGCATAACTCCAATTGCTCTTGTGCGTAGATATACCACTGTCTGAGTATCGCAAAATTTTTTTTTCAAAGTCCCAAAAGGATCCTATTTGATAATGCCATTTTCTATTGTGCTCATAACGATGCGTCGGCGCGCGCAGTTACTCTAAAGTGCTGATCTCTTTTAATTCCGATCCAAAAAACTCCGAAAACCTAAGGGTTGTGATATGAAATCGCCACTTGCAGCCGCCAAAGTATAGTAATTTTAATGGTATTTCTCTTTAGAATAAATAAATACATTACGTCATACGCTTATAATTTTATATGTTACGGTTGAATGGTGCTTCTTGTTATTTGTTGTCGATCTAGGAGGAATTTGCTTCTATGCATTTAGTAACTCCAACATAGAACGTTCCACTAGAAATAAAACAGGATTAATTTTTTTTGTTTTTACCAGGGGTAGGTGGCCGGCAAGGGCGATATCAACAAAGGTTTGTAACCTTCTTTCCGGCATTAAGACGCAAAAAGATCGAGGGTTTTGCAACAAATTTCTTTTTTTTACCCAAAATTATTTTTTTTACAGAACAAATTCAAAATTTTCGGGTAAAAAGCAATTATCTACATAATAAAGACATATACGCTCAGGTAGATAAATAATTGAAATACACTGGTTTATCGGCCCCCCCTCAGCCGTAGGTTATTACACCGAGAATTGACTAAAAGACGTTTAGTTGTCCAAAGGCTATTTCAACTATCGCGTTTTCAATATCTTGGCTAAACAATACTGGCGATCTAAGGGTCCTGAACTTAGACCGATCTGAAAGAAAGCGGGTCCATAGGTAAGTTTTAACTTTATTTAACATCAAACGTTTGCGCTGAGAGATGGTAATCTGGATTTAAACGAATGGTTTCGACGCGACCTAGTTCTCAATGGTTGCCATTCGCTCAAGCTTCCTGTACCACTATCCTCTTTACAAACAAAATCTTGCTTTCGGTTACTAACATTATGAACAGCTGATGTCAGAAGACAAAAGCAGTCAAAATTCCTCTGACTCCAACTTGCCAGGAAAAGTGCTATCTTCGTCAAGACCAACTATACAAGGTAACAGCCCTTCCACTTCATCTGCAACTGCAACTGCAACTACAGCTGCTTCTGCAAATCATCTACAAGAAATCTCGTCATTGGAAAGTGGCTTGAATAGTGTTTCTGTAACTGGAGCTATGAGTGCTGTTCTCGAAGCACACACATATCCCGTTCAAGGCGGCGGCCGCCTTGAAAGTAAAAGAGACGACCTCGGCACCACCAGCGTATCAAACGAGCTCCGGCCCGACGAGCAACAGTATGCAAATTTCGATAGCGACAGCAGCAGTCATTTGAACTCCTCCGTCCCGTCACTCGGTAGAATGGTGGTTCCTGGTGAGAGTTACGTTTCCGCCTTCACACACACATTGCCCCAACCAATAGCAACTCGAACAACTCTCACTGAAACCCTTCTTACTGACGGCAGTGGATCGGAGTGGTCCGCAGCATCGAGCTATGACCAGTACGCAATGGTTCGGAACAGTAGCCTTGCTAATTCTCCATTATCCTCAGGCGGACTAAACTTGGGTCTCTCTGAGGCGGTTACTTCCCCTCCAGTGACAGCTGCAGAAGTTTGGGGAGGATATTATCCGGAAAATACAGATGTTAGTTCCCCGGCTTTCGCGCTAAATGCCGGACAGTCAGAGGCCCTGTCTGGCTCTCATGCCGTTCCTTACTACCACTATGCCACAGACCAGTTTGGAAGCCGGACACAGTCATTTCACCGATACCCTATACACGCAGCTGCCGAACATTACGCTGTTCCACACACACCACCGCCTGACTACGACCATGTGCATATTAATCAACCTCTGGCTGCTGAACTCGCTGACACCGGTTCTGCGCTCTCGACAGCCAGCACAGAGTTCCCTGGAGAGATGGAAGTTCCACAGCTTGGCATTCAGGCACCATCAAGGAGCTCATCTGATATGGATGCCAGCTCATCTACTTCGGCCTCCAGGCGACCTTCTTCCAGCAAGAAAACTAAACCGTATCACTGTCATATATGCGGCAAGGACATCAAGAGAGACCTTCCTAGGCACATGCGAACGCATCAAGAAGTGGCCAGATTCATCTGTCCATTCCCTCCTGAGACATGCAGCCATAAACGAGGACAATTCAATCGGCCTTATGATTTCAAAAAGCACCTACTGCATTGCCATTTCGTTTTTGATGACCAACGAACAGCACGCTCCTTTAAGGACCTCAAGTCCAAACTATCACACCACGGTACATGCATATGTGGTTTCAAATCTATTGCGGAGGACTGGCTGGAGAATCACGTTCTTGGTGGTACTAATCCATGCACCATGCTTGCCAAGCGACCTTCGGCCCGTCATGTTGACGCATCAGAGAGCGACACTTAGAGGGAAGAGAGCAGTTGAGTGCAAACAGAAGCGGATAAATTAATTAGCATTCTGCTGTTTATGTTCTATATGAGAGGATATATGCAAAAAGCAGGTTAACAACATGCAATCGTGACTTTAGATTCCAACAAGTCAATATATAGAGGAGATAGTCATACATATTCATTAGAGATCACAGTTCAAAACAACTAGAGTTTCATTCTCTTGTCATCATTATCGTCCGAAAACGCCATTCTTCGCTTATCACCAGCAGTCTGGAGAGCCATATCATTCACCGTATCACTCGCGCCATCAGTCAAAGCCTCCACCTGGTTGGTATTCCCGCTATTACTTGAATTCAGCTCAAGAAGCATATGCATTGCCCATCCCTGGACGTCGAAATCGGGGCCCGTTTCCAGCAGCATCAGAATGTCCTGGAGGGCTGTCTGGTACCCTTGTTTGCGCAGCTCGTCCGCAGACTCTTCAGACTTCCTAGCGAGCTTGAACAGCTTTGCCACGCTATTGGCGGCATTCTTGAATTCGCTCACAAGCTCCTCGTTTACTTGTGAGTTATGCATGGTGGCGCTGGATGCGTTGAAGTTTCTTAGATGCTGACAAGATGAACAGTCTTTTAAAAAAGACTGTAGGATAACATTAGAAAAAGAAATATTACTATGGCATCATTCAAAACAACACAGGATTAAGCGCTGTGCAACATGATATAATGAGATAAGAAGGACTATTTAGAGTAAAAACTTGAGGTAAGACTGCTATCTTAGTGTGAAATTTAGAACTACCGTGAAAGTACTGGAAACTGGCCGAATCATGGCTTTGGCACGGCTGAACACACGTGACCGGAATCATGCCGGAATATCTCCGCCAGAGCGCATAAATTTGGCACTGGCATCAATTAGGCACTATATTACTGGCACTGTTTTTCCATAAATTCGTCAATCCCCCTTTCCTGTTGGGCATTTCCAGAACTTAATCCCATGTTGGGGGCTGTAAATTTGTTTCCACCTCTTCCCGGCTTCCTCTTGTTCCGTATTTCCTGATAATTACCCATGATCAAAGGCGCAAAAAAGGCCATTGTCAGAGCCCCGCATCGGCTCGTAGGGTCCAAGTCCATTGAGGATCGAGTCATCATTGAATGGACCAAGGATTTCTCAACGGCTTCTCTGGCGCTGGATGTGATCAGCGATGAGACCCACAAATTCGTCGGCGCATGGCGGGATCTTCTTAAGAACCAGAACACGCTAATTAAGATATTCCAGGACTTGTATGGGGAAATCCAGGAGGAAAACGTGTATCGTGCCACGCAAGCCACGCCTCAGTCATGTCTTGATAGCGTCGATGGTTTCGGCAAGGTGTACCTACAGCTCAACACCCAAATAGAACCGTTGCTTGCGGACCTGGATGACCGAGTTAAGCAGGAATGCAAGCAGGCCAAGGAATGCATTGTTACCGTTCAAAAGGCTCTCAAAAAACGGGAGCATAAGAAGGTGGATTTCGATCGGCATTCCAACTCGGTCGAGAAGCTGATGCGCAAGACAACACTGTCTGAGAAGGAAGAACAAACTCTTAGAAAGACTGAAGCAGAGCTGGAGCAGGCCATGGAACTTTACCATGCTGAGGATGAGAAAGTGAAACGATTCGTCCCGCATGTGCTGAATTCCGTCTCGGAGTTTTTGAACCCGTTCACTGCCAAAATCTATCTTACGGAACTTAAGATATTTGATATTTTCAAGCAGAATCTATTTGTATTCGCACAGAGTCAAGGATTGACTGAAAACCCGCATACTCCGATGGATTATGCGCAAATTGCCGAGGACTGGGAGACTAGGTACTTGAACATCCAGCCCCAGGCCGAGCAGGCTATCGCGACCATAAGGAATGGCAAGGCTGTAACACGCCCAATGAATATGCCGTCAAAGACTACCAAACAGAAAGCCAAAAATGCATGGGCGACATCCATTGACGCTGGCGGTGATCTTGCGCATCGAACGATGTTCCGGGCCAAGCACATCACAAAGAATCCGTCTTCCATTCAGTTTTCTTCGCCGAGTCAAGGAATGTTCAGATCAGAGGCTGATATTCTTGCATCACCGGCGGTAACTAGTCCCATGACACCACGAGGCGGTGCTAGATCGATATCTGAAGTGTCGGCTCGCAGCAGTTTCAATGCATCTCCTGGAAATGGCAGCCCCATTGGTGGTGGAGGGCTCCGCTCGCCAATGTTAGTGGATGACTCGTCTTCGTTTGCTGGTAATTCAGATTCGCTTTATAGCAGAGTGAGGGCCTTTTCGTCAGGTTCTGCCAGGGCCTTATCTCCCGGTGGAGGATCAGACTATGTGATTCCGCCAAGGAGCGACGATGACGAATATAGAGTCGCGGCCTTTACATTTGAAGGCGACCAGCCTGGAGATGTCAGCTTTCGACAAGGCGAAAAGATACGCGTTCTGGACCATGGAGACGAACACGATGATATGTGGTGGTTTGGCGAGACAGATGATGGACGTCTTGGGTTGTTTCCTAGTAATTACACGGAAACAGTTGGTTGAGTTGGATATAATTATTTAGAAACAAATGATATATATAGGGATATAATGGCTGGAGGTATAAATAAGGAGGCGAAGATAATGGTGCAAGATATGCTAAGCGTTGCCAAATATGCGATATTAGGCATGAAAACACATGAACGTAAAACCACAAGAACGTACTACTACAAATTTCACTCGTCTCTGTTCTGCGAAACTCGCTCCTCTAATTGATTGAGTATTCGATCTCGATATTGTTCAAAGTTTTCATCTTCACTCCAGCTGTCGTTGAATTCGTCTGCATCATGCAACCCCAAAGAATCGTCTTCGATCCCCATGAAATCAAGCCCCTCTCTCAGCCCAGAAACATCACTACCACTGGCATTTTCAATTGCCTGATAATCCTCCTCAGGATAATCGTTTCTATAAAAGTCTTCGGCTGTAAACAGTCAGAAACAGTACAACAGTACAGCAAAATTCACACTTACCGTTTGAATCTTCATCATCTGATAAAGTGTCGCTAACGCTTTCATTTTGATCATGGTAAAATAAAGCTTCATCTTCAGAGTCGAGAACACTCAAATGTATTAGCACCAAGTAACATTACATTTAAACACAAGTCGCAAGCACTCACATGACTCCTAAATCAACAGACTTGTCATGCCAATATTTCGGATTATAATGCTCCCGGTAATAAATATCATATACATAGCCTTCGATTTCATGATCTGGAGTGATCTGATCAGACAAAGGCCCTTGTTCTAGGTAAGACTGCACCATCTCATTGATCTGCGGCGGAATCATCTCAGATGACTGGTCAGGCTTAGGATTGCTTATTGCTTCTGCTTCCGCCTTCTCTAGTGCCTCGGTGTCGTTGTTATCGACCGGGTCGGGCTCAGAGGCCTCCTGCTTGGCCCGCAGAGATCGAGGCATATGGAACACACGCTTACGCTTGGTACCTTTACTCTGAACATCTTCACTCAAAACAATATCATTAGAGGAATCTTGGCTTTGGTCAAACGTGCCTGCTAGTTTGAACACATAGGCATCGGTCTTTGACCGTTTGACCGAATCGAGCACTGCTGTTAGACAATTACAATTGCATACAGTGGCATTACTTACATAGACCTTGTAGAGGATCATCAGCCCTTCTTCGTTTGACTCGAACTACCGCCGGCGGTAATCGCTGTGACATTTGGTGATTTCCAGGCTAAGTGGTTGGTTTTCAAGCTGTGTTTGACGATCCCAACATAACTTGCGGTCAGCCGCACTATCGATAACATAAGCTGAAGAGCTGATTGCGGATCTGGCTATAGATACAACACGTTTTTTCTAGCCAAACAACAAATCGGCCTGA